>VZRN01003296.1:1171850-1224920 GCA_013397935.1 Dasyornis broadbenti
AAAAAAAAAAAAAAAAAAAAAAAAAAAAAAAAAAAAAAACAAAAAAAAAAGACCCCAAAATTTAAAAAGATCCCAAGAAAAACACTACTTTGCAGAAATGAAGCCTCTCTGTTTCTCCCTGTTCTTGTTGCTTCCTTTGGCTGTAGCATTAGAAAGCATCTAGAATCTCTGCTGCACCACTGTCCTGAAGACCAGACCCCATCCGAAGAGCTTGGGCAGTGACCCACAGACCATTCTCCTGCTGCCAGCAGCTCCGTGACACCATGCCATTCCTCCTACCCCGGACAGAAAAAAAATTGTTTTCCATACCTCAAGCAGGCAGAGGCAGTCAGTTTGAATAGCTGTAGTTCCTCAGTGTAGGTGAGAAAAAAGGAAGAGAAGAACCAAAAATAGCACCTTCTCTGAGAGCGTGCAGGACTTGATTCTTCAACAACACGCTCTATCAACGCTGCTCCACAAAATGGCAGCCGGCTGGCAGGCAGCAGCCTCCAAGAAGGATGAGGTGGTGTTCCCTGGAAAATTAAATAAGTGGTATGGAGCTGCAAATCCTGCAGTGCTGGCTCCCAAAATGTTGGCTCAGGGTGGGGTGAGGTGTGGAGGGAGTGTTGTCACGCAGGGCTGGATAGCCTCAGGGACATTTGCACGGGAAAGGAAGGAGATGTGGAGCTGGGATACGATCATGCAGGTTCTGCTCTGAAGTCTTGCAGCTGGGTGCTTTTAGAGCAGTACATTTTCCCTGCTCCAGCTCCCGAACAAAGCAAATTAATGGAGTGCCATTAGTTGACTACTTAATGTTTCAAGCGTTTTCCCACCTTACAGACATTTTTTTAAAACAAAACTCAGACAAAACCAAAAGCACATTAAACTTTTACCCACTTTTTGAGAAAATGAAAAGTGCAAAGGGTGAAGGAGAGAAAAGCAACAACGTTTTCAGTTCTGTTTTTGTTTTAATTAAATATAATGGGTCTGTTTCCAAGATTTACACCAATCTCTTTTTCAAAGTGGAAAATGGCGCAAATTTCACAAATTCTCTTTTAAAATTACCCTGAAATTAATAAGCCTGTGATGTTGATGAAGTGTTACAGATTTTTATTAGGCAGAACCTGAACAGCTTTTATTTCATGCTCCTATGTCTTCATACCTGTATTGGGTGCAGCTCTCAATGTGAAACTCTGAACTCCGTAATTATAGCTAAAAATTGTGACAGAAGGTTTTAAATTTCAGAGTAAAAAGGAAGCAGAGAAATATACCACAGCCATATGAGAGACACAGTCATTTTGTCTTTACTTGAGAAATCCCAATGAAAAGATGAAATTGCACATGGGTTAAAAAAAAGTAGGAGCAGAATTTGGCCCTGGTTCTTGGAAAATCTGCCCTTAATTTAGCTGAGAATAAGGATGCCTCCTTTCTAAATGAATGGGGTATGGCAAATTTGCTAGTGTGAGAAGAAGCTTGTATAACATTTTAGCTACTGGGCAATATATTCTCTGCTTAAAAAAATCTCACAGTGCCTCCTTAAGTGCAAACAGAGGTAGCCAGCAGACAGTGTACAACATGTGTAACTCTGGGCACTGAGAACTTTGTGAGTCTGCCAAAAACTCATCTCATTAGTGCGCTTTGCAGCTGTAGAACAACCGTTTGGCTGAAATGATGTAGGCTGAATATAAAACCATGTCCTGGAGGTGAAAGGCCCAGTGGAGGGAGTATGCTGGAAATCCATGCACCAGAATGATGTTCTAGGAATTCCCTGGTCAGGATGCAAAAATTCATCTGCACATCTTGATACCCAGCTTTGACAGGAAAAGGTATGCTCTCTGCAATGAGATCTTTCTTTGCAGCTAGCTCAATCCTGGAGCTGTGAGGCTGGAACAGTACATCTTTTATACATAACACTCACAGACCTGATATACTTGCATCAAGAAGGAAATTAAGACAGCTGCCTGTCCCATAGGAGCACAAATTAAATGCTTAAGCCCAATACATTTATGCAATGTTTTATACACCTCCAAAACACAAAAGCTGTCAAGTCACAATTTTGGTGGTTTTTTGAATTGTTTCTTACACACTGTCAGGGTTTCGTGCACCATTCTTTATATTTAAAGAAAGCAACACAGACTGAGTTCTGACATGCACCCTCCTATCACATCTATCAGTGCAGTACAGTGAGTGTTAAATGAATGTCACCACAGAGCCTCTCTCTCTCTCTCTCAAGTTTTAAATTTCCCTTGCTAGTGTAAAACTTAATGAAAGCCCTGGAGTATACAATAGCATTTTGAAAACAGGAATTTGTGACTGCTGTGAATCATCACTCACAGCAGGGACCCAGAAATGTGAATTGTGGGAGGAACAGGCTCAGTCCCCCTCTCTTTTTTACTGGGAATTTATTACAGGCGTGTCATTATTTACAATGCACCATTCACATCCTCTAAAGAGCCAATAAACTGGCTGCTGAATATGCATTTTGCTCTGTGGTGAACACAGATGTTTCCAGCTAATATCCATTTCATTTAATTTCTTTTCTTTTAAAAAAAAAAAAAAATTCTATCTTGCTATTTCTGTAGCAGCTGGGTAACTATTTGCCAGTCTTCGGTTTGGGAATCACTCCTCATATTTATTATAGTTGGTGCCATTTGTGTTGCACAAAGTGAAGGTCTGTCCATATTACCAGTCTCTGCCTGTGTTTGCGAGGGTACCAAATGCAGTTGCTGAAATTCTCTCACAGTTTAAAGAAAAGGCCGCTTGAGGATTCAGCACAGGTTCAAATTTCACTAATGATATGTGGCAAAAATAGCGTCAGATGTTTTTGTGTTCCAAGAGCATATCAGAAACCACTGGTGTTTGAGGGGGATTTGTTTTGATTTTGCATTCCTGTGAGTCAAATATATTGTTGATTCATAACTGACAGATTGGTGGTCATTAATTTTCAATCCCTTCATATATTAGTAAGAGAAGGCATAGGGAATGATGGTGAACTGCAGAAGGTTTGTAAGTTCAACTCAGAAAATCATTCCTAACTTTAGATACTTATCTCTGTTAACATTATCCCCTGGGAATGCAAAACTGGTCTGTCATTTCTGTGAAAAAAGACTCTCCTGAGGTCTTAGTTTCCTGCATCTTGTCTGGCTGGAATCTGAAAGTTCAAAGGTAACTAATAAATACATATCTGATTATCATCATCATTATTATTCATAGTCCTATAACATTTTTTTTAAAGCCTCACAAGAGCTGCGGTTTCACAGTTTGAATACAGATAATGGCTGAGAAGGTGGCAAAGAGGGGCTCACGTTTTATCCAAATCAGATTGTTCAAACTAGATTGCTATTCTATAAATTCCTCCCCTCCTTGTGGTGTGGAAGGCAGTGTTATTGGGAATCACCAGATGGCTGGTTACAGATGGTGTTATACATTCTATCTTCAATTAGCTCTTGAAGAAGTGCTTATTGTTAGCTGTGGTGCAGTTCTTCCTCCACACGAAAACACTGCTGCTAAGACCTGCCCTGCCTGAACCTCTCTGACGAGCAAAGCACTTTTAGATGTGAGAGTGTGAGAAAGACTTCTCAAAAGTGCTCCCAGGAGAAAGCACTGAAAACCCAGTGCAAGTAAATGACTGTGAGTGAGCAGCTCCCTGAATTTTTACCTCCTACTTGCAGGTTATATCCAGTTGAAGAAATAAAATGTTGCATGGGTCTAGGCTGTGGGAGGTGAGCAAGGCCTCACAAAAGCAGAAGGAAAAGGACCTAGTGCCTTGCAAAAGCAGAAGGAAAAGAACCTAGTGACTGTTGCAAGGTGACAAAGCATATCACTCTTTTCTCTTCCACTCTGGTCTCCCCGCTCCACCTCCGTATGCACAACCAGTGTTGTCCTCTGCCAGAGGCTGTGTATCCCTGCTGAGTGGCTGGGGAAGAGGCAGGAAGATTGGAGACATCAGCCAGTGTGTTCATGCTTCTGACTCACAGGAAGGACATCTGAATGAGTTAGGATGAGGCAATTCTGCTCAGAACACCATGCTTGGAGACACTGTCTGCATGACAAAGAGAGGAACCTGCAGCCCACATTCCAGTGGTAGGAAGATCTGGTTGGAGTGTAAGCGGTAAATTTCTCCTTTTAAAGAGCTGGAGTCAGTGTTTTTTCTGACCCTTTTGGGGGGTCCTCACACATGTGAAAACCAAAATCAAGAGTCTCCTAGTATTTCCGTGTATGAAAGAGGTAGGTGTGGTGGAAGGGACCTAAGTTAGTCATTATATTGGACCAAGATCTTACCTCCTCTCTGCCTAATAAAAATATCTGTACAACCCCTGTAACTGCAGACTGGTTGTAAGGTGCAGGTCTATGAAGAATTCAGTCTTTTGAACTGGAAAAAGTATCTTGCAATGCTTATTTCTTTAGTATGGATTTCCCATGAAGGAAAAAACTTTTGGTTTTCATCAAAGTGTGAAATGAAGAAATACTGAGGTTATTAGATAGACTCAACAAGGGCCAGTTGCATCTTTAAGAAAAAGGCAGGACTCCTCCTTTGTCCTTGAGAACTGGGTCAGATGGCAGCATCTGCCAACATCTGACAACAGTAGAAAAGTGGACACAAGTCTTGGTCTCTCATACTGCAGTACAGGCTGAATGAGCACATCTACATGCCTGTTAGAAGGGGTGCTCATCTACCTGGGCCTGGGCTCCCTCTCATGCGCCAAGGTGACAAAGTCTTAGTCTTTCAGTGATATTCATGTGCATGGGTTCTTACAAAAATAGGGGTTTTAAGATGCTTAATTATGGACTTCAATAACAGCAAATAACCAGGTGTGGAAATTAAATACTACATGTTCAGAACAGTCCTTAAATATGTATTTAAATGCCAATAAAAGCTTTACAAGTCCCCTGGTGCTTGTATAATCTGGCTAAACAGCTTCCACCTCCCTGGAGTCCTGTCATGGTGGCAGACACAGTGTGTTTCCCTTTGCTTCCCCAGGGCAGAGGGTTGGAAGGTGCAGAGCCACCACCTGCTGCAGAGCAGGTGCCAACTCAGCTGGTGCAGGCTTGGGGCCACTGGTCTTTGGGGCTGTGGTGTGAGGAAGGGGGTCCAGGATGTCCTCTGTGGCAGCCAAGTGAAGTAGTGGGTGAAGGCTGCAAAGTCATTAGTAAGCAGATACCGAAGTTGCTGGTGAAAGAAGTGATGGGGCCTTCTGCTCTACTTCTCTCTCTCATCTTATGGGAAGAGGGACTGCAGCCAGCAAAATGTAAAACAGGCTTTTAAACCTCATTCCTTCTTTAAACAAGGTGTGCTATGCTTCCTTTCTGCTTCATTATTCTTCTTCTCAGGCTCCTTGCTCAGACTTCAGAGTGATCTACTCAACCTTTGCAGGAGTGGGGATCTTTTAAGATCTTTCCCCTCAGTCCTTAACTGGATTTGAATTTAGCCTTAGCCTGATAGTCAAACTTCGTATTTGTGATTTGGGGAATTCTTGGATCTAGTTTATAAGCAAGCAAACATTTTCATGCTTTTTCCTTGATTGTTCTTGTTTGTCTTGTACCTTCTTACCTTCTAGCCTTTTCCTTCCCTCATACCCTATCAAATCTGCTATTTTTCTGCTTTTCTCGCTGTGTTTATATTGAACAAGGCTCACACAGGGACACAGGTAACAAGAGAATCACTGAAAAGAGCAGGATTTGAGGTTCAACAAAATCATGCAGGTAACAGTGGTCAATACAAAAAAGGGGACAAAGGTAGAAAATTTTTCTATGTGACTAAGTCAGTAAAATCCATGTAGGCTACCCTTCATAATAACCCCATGCTCAGCATTGTTCTTGGTGGCCAGAATTTTGTCTGTTTTCTCTCCCCAGTTTGCTGCTATGCTGTGCTCTTCTGTGCAGCACTGCCCTGCACAAAGCCTACATCCCTCTTACCCACTGTAAGCAAATACTGAGGAAGATGAAACAAAGCCAGCACAAGGGAAGCAAGTTATCGTAACACAAGTGACTCCACTTGTTCTGATCTTGCGAAGTTTTCCTAATTTGTCTCTATTTTTATTCATCTATGTAGAAAATATAGATATAAAGTTAGCAAAACTGCTCCTTTTAGACAACTGCCTAAAGGTCTTATCCAAGCTCACTGAAATCAATGGAAGAATTTCCATTGACAACAGGGGACTTTGGGATAGTTTCTAAATATTTATGCATATAGGAGACAACTGCTCTTTCAGGTAGCTAATACACATTTCACAACTTTCCTTGAGGGCCTTTTAAACCAAAACAATGACAGAGAACAAAAAACTTTAAATAAGATTAGGGCTAGATGCATTACACTTACAGTACCACTCTGTAATTCAAAGGTTGCTATCTATGCTCTGGGCACCGTATGGGACATTTCCCTTCCTTTTTGTAAAGGGAGAGAGGCCTGAAGGATTGATTTAGCAACAGTTTTAACTCTCAAATTCTTGTTCTCTTTGTTTGCTGTCCACTCTTTACCTTGTTTACTGATAATGTGCTCACAGAGAATACACATGGGTATAGGGCTAATGTGGTACGTAAAATATGGTGGGAGATCACACTGTGCTTTTCATCTCTCAACCTGCCAGTGAATGAAACAAATATTAAAAAACATTGGCATTCTCTTCAAAGGAAAAGGCTGGTTTTCTCCATAGATCTTCATTACTTCACATTGGATGATATTGTTCTATACAATTAAAGAGTGCCACAACAACACTTCCTACGAATGAGCGCTGGCTCACTTCATTCCCTGTGGCCAGCAGTGTTTAATAAGTACAAAACACATGGTTTAAGCAGTACCCTCCAGCTTGTGCACTGCAATATTGGCAATAATGTATATAAAAGGGGTAGGAGAATGTGTGTGAGGGGTTTGCATGTGTGTTGTGTATGCCACAGCAGGAGCATGTTCCATATAGACGGAGGTCGTCCAGCACAATACACTGGGGCTGCACTTAACTCAGCATCTCTCTGAAGCAGAACCAGGCACAAACCCTAATTAAACCCAGGGTGTGAATCCCTGGAGGGCAGTGATAGAAGGGTCTGTGTACTAATCCAGCCCGTGCTGACTAACAGCAGCGCTGCACAATCACTGCTGTATGAATATATTCTTCTGGCAGCTGCATGCAAACGGCAGTCTTTGCTATTCTGATGACTTTTCATTTTTATGACACTGTGTTTTAGCTTCAGGTGCGAGTGTGAGACTCCCAGTTAAGTGGCTGTTCTGATTATTTTAAGTAGTCACTAATCAAAATGCAGAACAGAGGGGGCCAGGGGAGAAGAGGGAAAGGGGTGGAGGTAAGAGATGTAAAGGAATGTTTGAGGGTTAGAAGGGGAGGGAGGAGGGCTTTGCATCTGATTTTCCTAAGCAGGGCAATTTCTTTAGTGAGGAAGGTGAGCCTGTCACTACTTGGCCCCTGTCTGCTGCAAGTACTTTAACTCCTCAGCAACTCAAATGATGGTTATAGGGAAGGGGAAATGACTGGAAGGTTTCTAGCAGCAACAGCAGAAGCAACGGCAAAAAAATGCATGGTGAAAAATCAGTTTTAATAAAGCCCCAGCACTGACCTTGGAAACATAAGTATTTATATTATTGTCTTCTGTATGAGGTTATTTGTTAAAAAAAAAGAAAAAAAAGAAAAAAGAAAGAAAGAAAAGAAAGTCTTTCTGTTCTTGTCTTGAGACCTGAGGAAAAAAATAACTAAAATTAGAGAAACTGGAGATATAAACGCAGTGAGTAGAATAAAGCAAAATACCTCTGGGGTGTTCATCTGCCATAGTAGTCATTTCATATCTCATCTGTTATATGAATGTGATAGCTCTTTCCCTTTTTGATAGGATCATTATGTAGACTCCACAGATTCAATTCCATTTACAAGTCAATGGTGTGAGATTTTATGACAATTCTTTTTACTGGGTTGATTCTGGATGATCTTCCTCTACCAAAAAAGAAGGAAAAAAAAGGAGAAAAAATAAGGAGAAGGGGACAGTGTCATTTTGGTGCTCATGTGTGAGTGTTCTGGATGCACCAGACATTACTGTGACAGATCTAACAGCGCTGTCCTATCATGAATGTGCCCAAGTGTTCTTGATCCTCAGCGTCAATGCTGCCAACATTTGAAGAGGGCTATGCTGAAAGGAGATCTGTTGCTGTGGAGGAACCAGTTGCTTTGGGGAGGAAGGGTAGCTGGTTTCAGCTGTGCTTGTAGGTCATACCTCGCACAGATGATTTACTTGTTATCATGCTCAGGGTCCCTCTTTCCCTAGCACTTCCCTCAGCCCTCCATAAGGCCAACTCCACCCTGGAGCTCCATAAAGCCTGTGAAGTGGTGGTGAGCACAGCTCCAAGCTCCACAGAGGAAGAAGCGCTCTTCTCTGACTTTCTGCTGTGCTTACAGCAACTGCTCTGGGTCCCAGAGTAGGCTATAAATAGGTGCCTGGAAAACCTATGTTATGGAAGGGTTGTGTGTATAGGTCCATAATATCCATATTAATACATTCTGCTGGAAGGATTTTAATTTTGCCTTTTCCTGACCTAAAACAGAAGTTTCATAGAAGGTGTGGGTTGTACACCTTTAGGATTAAAATGAAAACCTATTTTGTGCTATATAAGTGAATGAGCTGGATTGGTGAAGGATTGGAGAGTGAATATTGTCAGTATAGGCACATGTTCACAGTTAAATTCCCTTTGCTTAGGATGCCTTTTCTCTGTTTATTGTCAAGCTCCATTTTGTCACAAGCAGGATCCACTGGAGTGGATCCCTTTTAATGCCAAGAGTAGCATTGGAAAGGTGAGTACCAATGTCTTTAACACAGGAGGTGGTGAAAAAGAAAATATTCTCTTGTGTGGGGCAATGTCAAGTCAGGAAGAAACCCAAAAACCTCTTGATGTCCTTTCTGGCTGTACCTTTCTGTACCCTGCAGAATATAAGGAAGGAAAGGGGCATGAACGCTTGTGCAAAACAGGACCCTGCCAGCTTTCTGCAAGTGAATTTTTGTTAGGGCATGTCTTCATGCTATGATAAACAGCTTCTGTGGAAATGTTTTACTGTTTCAGTGCATGTTCTGAGCATGCCTAATATATGTGTCTTCATTCGGAGCCTCCTGGAAATAGGAGCTGTTTCTCTTCCCCCTCCCTCAACCACCTCTCCTGCAAGCAAAGGTCTGTCCGTCAGCCTTGGGGGTTGGAGCACATGCTTGTGGACTCACACTCCATCATGGGGCTGACTCCAGCTCATATCCCCTCCTGCAGAGGAGGCCTGACTGGGGAGGTGGTATTCACCACCAAAAGAGGGCAAAAAGGGCACTGAATAAACAAAGCAGGGGGAAGAAAAGTCAGGGGTTCTCTAACCCTTGGTTAAACCATTTGGCAGGATAAAAGGAGACCTGGGGACTAGTCCCCATGATAATTAATCCTTACAGAGTAACCGGATAAACCATTTCCTACTGGCTCCTGGCTCAGCATGTCAGCTTGTGACAAGGCACTCTCAGGCAGCAGACTTTTCTGATTTTGAAGGGGAGCCTAAATGCATAATTTAGGGGTTTAACTCTGCCTTGCAAAGAACGTGCATAAAGGTGAGGCTACACAATGCTCATCATTAGTCCTTGGTGATTTAACCTTGGGAACCTTCACCTCAGCCACAAAAATTTATGAGGATACCAGTATTAGGAGACTCCAGTAAAACTCCACACATTTTTGATGCATTTGGAGAAGGACTGAGACCCTTTACAATGTTTCCCCCAAACAACACTGCTTGCCACAGATCCTGTAGGACCCATTACACGCCAAAACACCTCATGCTCTCCTGAGATATAATAGCATAAAAGTGAATCTAGCAGCTGCTATTGATTAAGCCCAGTCATTGCTTCCATGCCTGTTCCCATGGGGATTTATCAGACATTTATGCCACATATAATGTTGCTCCTCCTGGGTTCATGACTGCCCAGAACACACATTTTACTTGAGATCCTTCTCAGCCCCAAATCTCAGTGGACCTCCAGTCAGGCAGAATTCATACACACAGCCATCCTTTGAGCTACAGGCAAAAGGGAGGATGACACTGCTGCAATCAGCTCCCTCCTTCGCTGACAGATTTCTGGAGTGACCTGAACCAGCTTTCTCTTCCATGGCAAAAATCAGGAGGGATGAAGTAGCCAGTCATTTGCAATGCTCTTTGGTGAAGCAAAGTCACTTCATAAATCTAAGATATAAGTATGATAGATGAATTATTTACTAATAGGAAGCCTTTCCCCCCTCCAAATTAAAGTACACCAGAAAACTAGAAACTGCTTGAGAAAGATACTGCAAGAAACCCACCCAGCCACAAACACCTTTAGAGACATGAATAGCATATCTTACTGTGTTGCTCCTCCATGACAGGTAAGTACTTTGATTTGCTCTTTTATTAGTCATAGGCATGGGCCTGAAAGGCTTTTCCTATTGCTGTAGCTTGTTGATGCCTGTTTCCACAGGGGTAGGGAAAGCCTTGGCATCTGGTGACTGATAAAACACAGCACCCATATCCAGCATTCGTCTCAAGTCTCACTTTTCTGCTTGTAACAAATGCACTGAATTCAGTGCAATTAGGCCAAAGGAGGTGTTTCTATCTTTCATTTCAGCATAGATTATATGCTATAACATGGCATTTTAAGTCATCAGCACTTTAGCTTAAATAATTATGTTTTACAGTGAGAGGGTTTTGTTTTACCTCAGTCAATTAATAACAAGCCATACTCAAATTTAATAAGTGTAATGAGAAACGCTTGTTTGATTTTTTTGAAGTCACGTGCCAGGGTAAAAGATGGAGCAGGCTATTCTTTTTGACTGGTGCACAAGGTCAGTGGCAAACCAGTATCGCTCAAGGGTGGTGTCTGTCAGCTTAGTTTCCAGACTGTGCCCTAAATGTTTGAAAATATTAGAGAAATCCAAAAGCTACAGGAAAATATATTCTCAGATGATGTGTTTATCATCAATAGGGACAAAAAAATTGCTTTGAGTCTTTGTGTGTACGTATACATATATTCCTTTTTTTTTCTTTTTTCTTATGTACTCTGTTTTTCATTACATATGTGCACCTTATTTGATCCTCTGTTGTGGTTAACATCCTTGGGTGCAACCAGTATATCTGCACTGCCCCATCTTCAGGCCAGCAAAAGAAATGGTTCTCCACAGTAGATATAGACCCCTTGTCTGTCTCCAAGGCTGCAGGTCCTCTTTCCCTTGGTAAACTTTGGACAACATAAAGAAGGTTCCTCTGGATCTCCAACTTGCTAGCACATGGGAAAAACTGAGGCTGCAGTTATGGCTCTAGGAGGGCTGTTATGTATTTCTTCAAAATTCTTCCCTAGTTCATCCCCCTGCAGATTGCAGGATAGGTTATGGATTATTGATTTTACTGGCCCTGCCAGTGCATTATGGCGTGCGGCAGCTGCATCCAGGGAATCAGCCCATGCAGAGACTGGTCCCAGTGGCAAATGTCCATGTGTGGCTGAAAGAGGAGTGCATATCCAGAGGAGGAGTGGGCACAGTTGTGTTTCCCTAAATTAGATTCAAAATTAATTCATAAAATTGTTGGAGGTGTAATCCCTTGGTGTGGGAAACCACTTAAGTGCATGCTCCAATATATCCTTATTTAGGAAAGCAGTTTAAACACTCCTTGTTAGGCAAGTGCTTACGTTCCTTTTTCCTCAATAGAGCAACTTTCCTGAATTAAAGCTTTTAAGCCGGAGTGGTATGCTCACAGCATGTGCCATTCTGCCTGCCTTTGTGAATGTTAGATCTGTACTGCAAATGTGATAATCTTTGTACAAATAAGAACAATACTTTTCAATATGATTTTCAGTTTTTCACTCACATAAACCAGAGAAAATCTTATAGCATAATCTGTGCAGATTTAACATTGAAAAGCTACCTTCAAACTGCACATAGGAAGACACTTAGGTAGATAATTTGAAAGAAACTATCTTTTTAATGCGTTTTCCTCCTTTTTTTTTTTTTCCCAAAGAGCAGTTCACAATTTCCTGAAAATGGACTCACTGTTCAAAACTACTGGCTAGATAATTTCTACAAAGAACAACTGGTCTGTAACTCATGCATGAGTGATTGGCATTAAAAATCTGAGCCGTTTTGATTGACCATTTCTCCCATAGGGTGGTTCTTCCCTCTTGCTGAAAGAACACAGCTCTTAGGTTTAGGTTCCCACTGCAGTCCTCTTTGTTTACATAATGCACACTTGACTTTCCTCAAATATTCTAGCGTTGTTGGGTTAAAGTCCACTTGTTGTGAAGAAGAGAAAAAGTCTCGTTCTCTTGAGTGTAAAGTGAGTGTATTTGGGCTATAAGAGCCCTGCAGTTTTAGCCATCAAGCATTGTGTAATCTATGCCTCTGCACCATGTGCCAATCTGCCCAGACTTCTGCAATGAGCAGAGGTTTTGAATGCACTGAAGAGTTATTAGCGTGCTTTTTTTTAATACAATTACAGTGCAGCTGTATACGTCTGTTCCTCTGAGCCAAGCATTTTATGTGCTAGAGGTTGGCATGTGTTGGAATGATGCGAGTGAAAAAATAAATACAGGAGAGTAATGTAGTTGAAACCTGTGAATCGTGGTGTTAAGGTGGGCTCACAATGAAGCTCAGGTCTCCGAAGATAGATGGGACTGTGGCTGCTATGCTGCTGGTTTAGAGATGAAAGATAGTATTAGAAAGAAAGAGGAGATGTTGGAAACAAAATTTAAAAAGAAAGTTAATGTCTTCCTTAAAAATAAGAAATTTTCTTGGATAATAAGAACCTCATGACAAAGCATCAGCTCAGCACATCTGCCATGTAGCCAAGGCAGAACTTGAATCCTTTAACAAACTTCAGGGGTTTAATCTTGCCATCAGCTGACAATGAGCCTAGCCTGCCTATGAGATACTTTGACAATTCATTTATGTCACTGACCTTGCCATGCCACTTTTTTGCATGGGAAGGGTTTGCTTTTGGGGTGGCACTGTCTAATAGGGCTGGCTAGAAAGAAACTTGCAAAACCCTTCCATCAATAGTATCTCTCTGGGACATGTGTTTCACTTCAGGGCTCTTTGCCAGCTTCCCTTATTGCAGACCGTAGATGAACACTTCTCTCTCTGCCTACACACTGTTCCACTTCTTTTATAGATTTCAAATGGACAAACAGGTGTTTTCAAATGTTTAAGGGCTTAACTCTCTTTTCAACCTGAGCTACAGAGGAAAAAGTCTGTTGTGACTGATTTATGTAGTATATAGTATGCATGTGTGCATGGGTATATATATGGTGGAAAAAAAGCACCAATCATTTTTCAGCATTTCTAAAATGTCATTTCCACATACACATTTAAAATTACTTAAAACCACTATATAAAGAGAAAAATAGTGAACCTGAGCCCAACTGCCAAAATCTCTGAACTGTCATAGTGGGTTCAGTGTAAGAATCTGTACGGGAAGGTATAGGATCATGGCAGAAAGCTTGGTTGCTCTTGGAATAGAGCTCTCCTTGCACAAGAGAAACAGTGAGTGAATTATTCTCTCCCTTTCTTTAAAAATTTTTGGTAGCAAGATAGATTTAGACACAAAAATCCTAAAAAAATATATAAGGCTCATGATGTGGGGAAGAGATTTTTTTTAAATTTCATTTGGGAATAGCCGAACTCAGAGGCAGTCTATCTGCCTTCCTGTCTGATGGCCCGTATTCTTCACAGCACTCCTGAGGCTGCACTCTCACCGCATATAATTCCTCCCCGGTCCAGTCCTGTGTGCAGCATGTGGACTGCTCTCCGAGGGGAGGGGGATCTGACTTGGCTGGCAGTCAGAGCAGCAGGAGCAATTGCAGATGCTGCTATTTACACTATTTTCACATTCTGAAGAACAAAGAGCAGGAGGCTGCCAACAAATCTTAGAGGCTAAGCCTTTGCCCTACACGCAAGGCACAGCCAATGAATGCCGGCAGAAACATGCAGTGCACCACTTTGTGAGATATTGGATCTCTGTTTTGGTGAAAATGCAGTCAAGATCACTCACCGAGAAAGCAAAGAAAGGTAAAAAAGGAGCTTCATTGCCCAGGAGTGTCAGCCTTCCAGGAGTGCAAGACTGAATGAAATATTTCTGTCTCACATGAATGAGCCATTCCAGGTCTCGGGGATGACTAACCCTTAAAATTCATGTTTGTGGTGGTAACAAAGATAGATGTTTATCCACTGCTCTTTAATCTAAGCTAGACGTGAGCCCAAACACAGTTCTTTGTATGAAGAAACACTTTCTGTGCAAAAGCATTCTAGAGATTTGCATTGCGTTGCTGTGCCTGGACATTTATTGCCCCATCCATGGGCTTCCCGTACAGCCTCAGACAAGTCCATCAGGTGAAGGTTTTCAATAAGATAAAAGAGGTAGGCCCTCAGTCTTCCTTAGAAAATCAAGGATAATTCCAGTTTCTCTGAAAAAGGTCCTCTGAAAAAGCCCAAGATTGATCCTGTTGTGTGCATTGCCTTTTTTTTTTCTCTCCTGGTTCTGTCTATTTGCCTTTATTCTCTACTTATGAGGCAAACTGCAGTGTCTGACTGCATGCGGTGAGTGGGACTCGTATCTCAGTTAGAGCCTCTAAGTGTAAGAAACATTAATAATAATATTAATAATTTCTATTACTTATGACAGACATCTGTGTATGTGTAATACCTACAGCTTACATCTTTCATAATTAGAGTGTCAGAAAAGCCAGATGATAACTTAAATTTGAGTTTATTAATGAGAGTTTACTCAAGTGCTTTTTAATTATTTTTAGCCATCGAAGGATATTTTTGTACATGGACAGACCTCCTTTACCTTCTTTAAATCTGGACTTGGATTCAAAATCAGGTGTAAACATTGGAATTCAGGTGAGTTTTGGTGGTGGGCTTTCAGTTTTCTTCAATTTACTATTAGAGGGCCTTTGCAAAGAAGTGGGCTATGGAAGCTGCTAGGGATTCGGCACTGTCTTCCTGAAAAGGAGCAGATTCACAGATTTGGAATAATTTCAGATCTAGCTTTAATAATTATTCTTCTACCAGTCTTCTTTGCTTCTCCTAGTGAAACTGAAACTGTGACATTTAAAAAAAAGAAAATGTTACAGTTTTAGGGAACTGGCAACTTGGAAGGTCTCCCATGCTCAGTCTTTCTGTGTGTTAGCCGGGAGAAATCAGCAGAGAATCGTTTCAGTGTCAGATCCTCCTGACTTGCGGGAGGATTCACAGTAATGTGAAAGAAAAATCAGTTTCAGATAAACAGCATATCTCAGGACACAAGCATGATGGAGTTTTAAACTCTTGGGGTACACAAATATGCTTTCCAGAGGCATCTAATTCAGATGAATAAACAATCAGAGCAGGTCTTCTACATTACACTACCTGCCTAACACTAGCTCAGACTTCACTAGCAAATGCTTTCCCTGGGAACAGCCACAGGCTAATCCTGGATTTGTGTGCCCACAAGGAGTGAATATTGGCTGTGCCTCTAGGGGACCCCTTTGGGTTTACTTTAATAAAAGGAAGAAATCTCAAGATTTGATGCAAAGAGCATATCCCAAATGGGCAGAAACACAGGCCTTTGGGCCTTGCACCTTGTGTAGTCAGTTCACTCCGTGTAAAAGGAGTGTAAAGTACTAGCAGAGCTGTGTGCTGCCATTTTACACCAGCTTTTTACAGGTCTTGCTGACAAGGTGCAAGGTACAAGATGACAGAGAATAAAGGCCTTTTGGCTGTTGCTCAGTCTCTCCTGCTATTTAACTAGTTCTGGGACAATTATTTTTCAAGGCAAAAAAGAAAAGAAGCAAAAGGAACCCAAACACTGCAACGAAATTACAAATTCTTACAAGCATAGTTTATATTCAAGTAGCACATGTGTCTGTGAACCTCAAAGTACATTTAAAATGTGAATTAATTAAAGCGGCACAATTTCTGAGAAGCAGGTTTTATCACAGACATTAAAAAGAAGAGAAAACGCCTTGCAAAGAAGCTAAGTGGTTCAGTTCTGATGTCCTGCCACACTGTGCAGATGATAAACAAGGCTTTCTGATCACTAACAAGTATCAAAAATCTGGGGTGAACTTCACTTAGGCTCTTATTTCTTAAACCCTGGGCAACCTAGAGAGTTACTGTAGACTTACACACACAGAGGCACTCATTCACACACATGCATACACACACGCACATTTCCCGGGTATGGTTACAGGTGGCAGGGCAGGTACTAGAGGCCTTTATTTTCAGATACCCACAGAAGTGGTTTTATAAGCAAATGGGCAGATATTCCAGTTATTCTTGGCCAAAAAGTCCTTTTAAAGAAGCAGAAAAATAAATCAAGCTGGATGGTGTAAAGACAAAAATTGAAAAACTTAGTTTCCAGAGCCATCCCCACCTCAGGGAAAGAATCCTTCTTCCAAAGCTCACTGGTCTGCCAGGAAATAAACTGTCTACAGGTCACATCTCCAGTTGCATGATATTAACAACAGATATTTTCCCAAACCCCCAGAGAAACCCAAGAGATACAGTAGCGGTGGGGCCATCTCTGTGCATCCATCTGAGTAACAAGTTGGAAAGATGGTGCCGTGAGAATTAAAGGGCAGCCTGTGAGCAAGGGAGAGGAGGGGGTGAGTGGTTTGTATAAATAAAGGTAGAGCTAACATCTCCTATGTGACAGTGCTGTGACAGTACATACACTCTCATCTGTACACAGGTACCTGTCGGAGCAGCTACTGTAACCATGTTGTAAAATATTCAATGACTCACTGTGAATAACTGTCTCATTTAGAAGAATAATCTGGTGACAAGACCAACATTGTTAAGTTGTGTCAACTTGTTAGGAAAGACATAAAACAAAAATACCACTAACATCCAAGGGCTGGAGGCAATGTCAATAATTTTTTGGAAGTGAGCAGCTGGAGGAGAGTGAGGCTGGGCTCCAGCAGCTTAGCACAAGCTCAGTTTGCAGAGAGGAATGCAGTAAATGAGACCAACCATTCACAAATCAGCGGCATACTGATTTACTGGGGTGAACACATATGACAGAGATCCCCCTGCCTCAGACACGAGCAGATATCTGTCCTTAAGTATGAGATGCTATGGACCCACCTCTACCTTTCCCCGCTGCTCTCCTCCAACGTAAGGGTCTCTGCTAGAGCAAAGAGCAGCTTACCAAGAGACAGCTTCTTATCTGACCCCATTCCCTGTGTTCCTGAAGCTAGGATACCCACTTCTAATTTCAGATGCTTATTGAAATCGTGCATGTTGCACTGCATGAGAGGGAAGAAAGAGGGGAGTGTGAGCCTCATTTACCTCTTCAACCATCTCATGGGCTGGATGGACACCAGCGGAGAGTAAAACTTGGTGGCAGCATGGAGACTTCCAGACTGGGAAAGTGACTCAAGAGCAACACATAATACAATGTAATGTAACATAATGTAACTAATACAATATAGTAAAGTATATATAATCTATACAACAAGTACAATTATTATAATATAAAATAATTCAATGTAACACTATGTGATTCTCATTCCCCTCCCAGTAAAAATGAGGGTGCCTGCATGATGGGGTATGGTGGAGGGTGACCAGGCCAGTAGATAGGCGAGACAACAAGCTCTGGTCTAACTGGTTGCTGCTGCATCTGATTTGACTGCACTAATTGCAATGGGTGGTTCAGGCCTTGCCCCTGTCAGCACTGGGACACATCTCTGCAATCTGCTGCTGCCTGCTGCTAGCTCATTTCTCTTTGTGTGCCTGATGCACAGGCTCTTGGCACGCTGGCCAGCTCACACACCTCAGTCGCACCTTGTGATTAACAGGCAGAAGCACAAAGACTCCTGGTGTGCTGGCCAGCTTGTACTGCCCACTAGCCTTTGCTCTCCTGTGGCATGGTGCAAAAGCTGCTGAGAGGCACAAGCTGGCTGCCAGGTGAGACAAGAAGCACAGCCAAAGTGCCATAGACCATAGAAGAAAGAGGATAAAAGGAAACAAAGCAGGAGTCAGGGAATATATTCCCTGTGGTAGCTCTTGAATAATAGTGCCTGACGTGACCATAGTAAGCAATCAGAATCTCAGTGCAATTAAGAATCTGTGGAGGTTATCTAGTCCACCTTCTTGCAGAAAGAAAGACCAACTTCGGAGCTAGTCTAGGTTGCCCAGGGTGTTGTCTAGTCAAGTTCTGAATGTCTTCAAGGATGGAGATGGGCAAACTGGTACAGTGCTCGGTCACTGTCACCATGAAGAATTTTTACTGTGCCTCACTGGAATTTTCATTGCTGCTGCTTTATTCTATTGCCTACAGTTCTTGCACTGGGAACAGTGTAGCTCCCTCTCCTCTATAGCCTTCGACAGATAGTAGAGTTGTCAAATGGATTCATACCCCAATCAGGCACCATTGTCTCAGCCTCTCCTCATGTAACCAGCCTACTGGTTCTCTGCCAGACTTGCTCCAAATTGTCTATGTCTTTTTTGTGCAACAGAGTCCCAGAACTGGGGTCTACTCAGATGAGTGCTCCCAAGAGTTGAACAGCAGGAAGTAATAACTTCACTTAACCTTCTGGGTACAGTCATCCTATCGCAGTTTGCCTCCACCGCTCTGATATGCATTGAACTTATCCACTAGGATTCCCAGATGCCTTTTTGGAACTGCCCTGGCCTGTCACTCGCTCTCCTGTACCACTTAAGTGTTTTCACTCTTGATGCAAGGCTTTGTATTTGCTTTTTTTTAACTTCTTGAGGTTTCTGTCAGTCCCTTTGTGCAGTCTTTTGAGGTCCCTCTGACTGGCAGCCCTGCTCCCAGCCTCCACTGCCAGCTTCCACCACAAAATTCCTTGCCCCATCCCCACTTTGATGTCATCCAGAATCTTGACAAAGGTTCATCTCATCTCGTTTCATCACTCAGATTGTTAATGAAGACAATAAAGAATACAGGCTTCAGTATCAGTCCCTGAAGAATGCCACCAGTAACCATCCACTACATGGTCTTCAAAATACTGACCATTGCTTTTTAAGCCTAGAGAGTCCACAGTTTTTACCCACTGTGCAATCTTCATTCCAGTCTATATCTTTCCAAATATCTGTGGTGGCATTATGGAGACAGTGCAAAAGACCATGCTTAAGTTAAGGTGGATGACATCCACTGCATTCCCCTTATCTACCAAGCCACTCATCTTAATGTCATTGTGCCTGTTGTTCAGGAAAATTTTGCCTTTGGTAAATCCCAGCACATTGTTTCACTGTTCTGTTCTTTGTTCACTTGGCAGTGGGTGCTTGCAAGCTTTGATCCATGATATTTCTAAGAGTTCTCATAATTCTGACCGACTTGTAGTTTCTCAGAACTTTCTCCATTTCACTGATCTCTCCTCTTTAAAAAAGGACAGAAAGGTCCCCCACAGTTAGACTGGCTTGCTCCCTCAGGAACATCAGATGCCCAGCTGGACTTCTTTTGTTTCTACTTTCCCAGTCCACAAAACTGCTTCATAGTCTGATCTACTCTGGCCATGGGTTGTACCTCACTCTACCAGACCATATTGCCAGCCACAGGTATTTGGGAGGCCTGAGAGTGAGCCTTGCCAATGAACATAGGCAAGGAAAACATCAAGGGGTTGTGCCTCTCTCCTGTCCTTTGTCACTATGTCCCCTACATCCCTCAGCAGGCCCACACTTTCTTTCTCTTTCTGATTGACCAATTGCACAGAAGGACGATGAGGGAACAGTTCTCACCAAGACAACTGTCACAGCTCTCACCAAGGCAACTGACACCAGCCTGGCTGCTCCATGCTGCCAAAAGAAGGGCAGAAGGAGACAAACACCCTCACCCATCTGGGCAGGATGCAAGGTAAAAGAGTGTTCCCAAGGGGTCCCAAGTGGAAAAGGTAGGAGCACGCTGCATATGAGCAATAGGTTGCCAGAAACCCATCCATGCTGGGAATACAGACAGAAATCCAAGTTCACCTTAGAAGACAATAAATGTCTTCTGGGAAAAGAACCAGCAATCAACCCATTGATCTAACCGAGACTTAAACAACCATAATTCAGCAAACTATTAAGACACCTATCTAGTTGTCCACTTAATAGAACTACCCTGGAAAATACCCATTCACTGAAGTTGAATAAGAATGAGTGCATTATAACTTACATTACTGCCAGTCGACAGATGGAGCAAGCTAAGATGAAACCCGGGCCATTATAATATAGTGATCTTTTTGTAATTTTTTTCTGTCTGAAACCACCCATAACTTTTGAAGATGTAAATTTGTAATACGTCATGCTTTATGTATTACATTTTTGGCATCTACTTTAGTTTTTAAGAATGGATGTTGTCTAATTATGCAGTGCAGCTTTGGATGAGAAAATATACTAAGTGTGCATTAAACAGACAACTTTAAATAATGGCACTTGTGCTAAGAAGTGTATTTTCTGGCAAGCAACTAATTTATAATGGTCATAGATATATGCATTAGTGTATGAAATGCTTGTCTTTATTTATTGATTTGAAGGGGCAGTATTATATTTTTGAATACGTCTTCTTTATTGGATCTTGTTTTAATCTGTAACAGACTTGTTATATTTCATGTCTCAGGGTATTCACACCACCTGAAAAACAGACAGTGAGAATAACTATACAATAAATAAAACAACAATTAATACTGTGTGTTTAAAAAGACATAAGCACATAAAATGACAAAGTTCAGCTCTGTCCTTTTCTTCTGACTTTTTACTATAGTCTTCATTTGCTTTTAATGTGCATATCAGAGGTAAAGAGAATGATATTAAATGACCAAATTTACAGCGTTCTTAGTGCATAAACCACTACACTAGATCTTTCTAAGCCAATTTAATTTTTAGCTTTATTCTTGGCTTAATGCAATGTTTTAGTTCATTGCACTTTTTGGATGTGCAGAAGCAAAGATAATGTGTTACACTACATTCATTTAATGTTTCATCAGACTTTTTTGGTGTATCTACCTTTTGGTTATTTTAAAATGTTTCATCCTTATCACTTCAGTCATGAAATGTAGATTCATTAAATTACCGTGCTGGGGTAGCTCAGTGTAAAAGCCTTGTTTAAAATACAGCACTGGTTTGTTCATCAAGACACTGCTTAAAAAAAGAAAAGGCTGCCTTGTCAGTCTCTACCCCCTAACTCATTCCAAGCAACGAGCTTCCAGCTAGACAAACCATCTGATCTATTATTAAGTGTATTTACAAAGGTGGTCAATATATTAACCTTTGATAATTTCAAATAAAATTTGTATAAAAAAATATTTAAACCTGAACACAGAGTGAGAAGTAACCTTTAATTCACAACAGGATCTTGCAAGAGCTCAACAGCTGTGTGGCAGAGTTCATGGCATCTCAAGAAAGGGTTAACAGCTGGTCTCACTGGTGAGCCACCAGCCTGTCTCCTCTGAAAGAAGGAGAGAGCATGTCACTGTCAGAGGAAGCACAGCAGATTTTCAGACTTCTCTGCTGAGAAAGTATATCATACCTGGTTAGAACATGGTTTAGTCGCGGTTAGCAGGGTTCAAGGCAGTGGGGAGTCACTTGTGTCAGTCTTTTATTTCATGTGACATATTACATAGTGTAGGATAAGACATTTAAAGCACGGGGCAGTTCAGTAGTTGACAATCACTAAAACCAAGTGCATCCAACTGTATACGACAATTACAGGGTCCCTGTTTATCAGATGAGAAATTGGCAGCATTGCAAATCAGGCACTGTGTTTGGGGTGGAGGTCTCCAAGAGGGGAGCCTTCTTGTTTGACTTGGGATGAAATGTTGAGGAGGGGAAGGGCTTCTGTCAGATGCAAAGCTACCTGGCTGCATCCTGAACATCAGGAGTGCATGTGGGCCACCATTTCCAGTCACACTTTTAAATATGCATCCTTTTAAAAAAGGAAAAAAAGAAGGGTAGCATGAAAGTCTCTACCACAAAATGGCTTCTATCTAGAGTCAGAATTTCTCTTGGAAGATTGTTTTGGGCTCTGGTTTGGAGTCCACCAGAGGTGCTCTGCATCAACACGGTTTCTTCTGGGCTGAACTGGAAAGCACAGAGCTCAGCTCTCTGCTCTGGTGCCTTCAGAAGTGCTGGGCCCAGGTCTCTGGGCATGAGGCTGGAGGTCATATTGAAGCCATGTCTCGCCTGGGATGATGCACAGGACCTGATCACTGCGGCAGAGCTCAGCCGTCTCAGGCAAAGCCCCTTGTCTGCCGGCCTCCTCGTACCCGCGATGATGGGCTCGCCGCCTGCCCGCCCACCTGATAGGAAACTGCTCCCCAAAAAATAAATAAATTAAAAAGGAAGCTATTTAGGGCAGCATTCCCATCAGGTTTCTCTGCAAAGCAGTTTAACTGTAGTTAGTAAGTGCTTAGTGTAATCTAATAAAAGCCATTTTGCAATATTAAGCAAAAAACATCTGGTACCCAGAATTCCCTGATCATTTTTAACTAGATGCAATATCTCTCTCTCTTTCTCCTTCTCTTCACAGACATGTGAAAAATAGCCTAATAAGGATCCTTGTGGTAAAATCAGATGGAAAACGGAGAGGAAGAGTTCCACAGTCTCCAGCAGCTCATTTGAAGCTGCTCCTCCGAGTTTCACAATAATAATCAGTGCTGGCCCAGTGCCGCCGGATTATTTTGTATATTCATGAAGCTGCTCATCAGCCGTCAGGAGAATGTGCAGTAATCCTTGGATGAAATAAGGCCAATCAGTGGAATAATGAGGAAGGTAATATCTCCCAAGAGGCCTGGAGTGGGTTTTCATCAAACCCGGCTGTAGCTCTCCAACTATTTGCTTTACAAATGCAGCCTTTGATCTTTGATTTGGGGAGAAGAGGGGGAGAGACAGACGTGCTGTTGTATTGTCCAGTGTGAAAGGATAACAAGCTAGCACTGAGGAGGAGTAGGGAGGGGGGCAGAACCTGGCTTTTAAGTATCAGTCAGTTCTTGTTAACTAAAACCTCGTAGCCTTCTATTTACTGCTCTCTAATATATATTCACTTAGCAGGTCAATTGCTGGGAGATTTTTCCATGTACATATGCAGACCATAAGCCTGTTCTAATCACGGTGCACCGGGCCTATAAAAATAGCCCCCCTCGCGTCACTCACTCTTCCTAACCCCCCCCTTTCTCCTCTCTAGAAAGCGATGGAGAATGGCTGAGGAACCTCAGTGAAATTACATCTGGAGCACTGAGATCACACAATGGGTACAAAATGGAAAAGGAAAAAAAAAAATCCCAGTTGTTTCAAGGGGCCATTTTATCTGCATAACCCAGAAATAGTCCTGAAAGAAAAAAGCTCAGATTACATAGATGCTGTAAAGCATCATGTTGATATTTTTTATCACTATAAACTAAATTTAGTACAATATAATTAGCAATGCAAATCAGTAGAACACACTGCCTATAAGGCTGATCTTGAAAGCCCAGTGACGTTTAAGGGCATATTATAAAGAGAGTGTTCACAAAGGCCTTAGATACAGTTGGGGGACAGAGACAGGAAAATAACTGTTTACCATAATCACCTTTGTTTCATTTTTTTCTCCCATAGCTCTTTACATCCTCCAACTCCTCCTCATGTACCACATTAAGACTCTCTTGTTACACAGTCACAACTGAATCCTTCCTTCTTTACTACCCTACCCACATCTTTGTTAATTTTTTTCATACATTTTGTGTTTCTTTACATAGCAACTGAAATAAAAATTCCCTGTATCTTGTTAAGGGAGTACTTGGTTGTCGGCGAAACAGCAGAGTTATGATTCACTCCTGAGCTGTGTTTTCCTAGGCACACATATTCCACAAGAGCCTGTGTAGCATATTCTCTGGATGAGAAATTCATTGCGCTGTATGGATTTACCCCATCAGAAAATCTTTTACCCCTGCTCACTAGAACCAGTCCTCAAATTTGAATTTTGATTTTATTCAGACAGAAATATTCTATGAGATTAATTTGTAGTTCTGCTTGTAAATATTTTCATACGACTTCAAGCTGTCACTATTCATTCTTTTAATTTTTAGAACAGGAGAACACTGGGATTAAAAGTGTGAACAAAGAAGAGGGGGGAAAAAAAGCAAAGGAAATCCCAGCCATTGATTTAATATTTTGGTGGTTTTTACTATGTTTTGAGCAATCTGTTTCAGGAAAACATAGGCTATAATATTCATCCCAACTGAAACGGAAATGTTGATGAAAGGAAAGGCTTTGGATCAGTATCTGATCATCTTTATAAGGTCATACCATCAGAATCTTAGACCATAGCAGATTTCATGGTTTTGCTGTAAACTGAGTTCTTTCACCAGTGTGTTTGGCTTCGAGTGTGATACCTAATATTTGATTGTTACATGTCCATGGCAATGCCTCACCTGGCTTACATAGGATTCAGAGCTCATAGTAGGTCAAATCCTGGAAACCTCATTCTAGTCAGACTCCTATGAAGAGCAGTGGCAGTGAAAGTGATTGATCATAAAAAATAATACCCTCATCAGTCTCCAAAACAAACAGGATTTTCATCTTTCTAAGGTGCTTTCTGGGATGCATCTGGGGCCTGATTTTGCAGTCATTGTTTGTAACAGTGAAACCCGTGAGCTGATCCTTCTCTTCATGAGTAGGAATTGAGGGGCTGTTGCTATACATAAAATATTTCTTTGCCGAAGAAAACATTTTAAAAGGTTGAAGAGGAGTGAAACTGCTTTAAAATATTTTAGAAAGCAAGAATGCCAATGATACCGATACAGACCCACTTTGAGCCTCAACTTCAGAAGCATTTGGGGCATTTGTGCTGCTGGAACTAAGGGTGCTCAGCACTTCTGACTCACCCACACGATTCTCAGAGAACCACAGGCAACATTCACAGTCAACTGTTGCTGCTGAAATCATAGACACTGCTGCATGATGTTGGCATTCACATGTGCTGCGTGGCTGGCAAGTAGCACCTACTATGAGGACTAGCAGCAGAAATGATATTTGAGTAGGCAGTAATACACTTTTTCTGGCCAGGGTTCCTGATCTGTGTATTGTTTTCCATTAACTACAGCTAAGAGTCCTGAAGTAGAAACTTTCAGGCAATATAGATATTATGAAGCTGACTTTAGGAGCCTGACTTCATTTGTGCATGTGCTGGATGTTAGAAAGAGACCATTTTAACTGTGAAAGGGCTAAATTTGACATTTGATTCACCCTATTCTAGGATTTTAAACTGTGATGTAAATTAGTCAGAAACCAGTCTTTCTTCCATTTTCTCTTTTCAAAATGTAATACAGTTAAATGACAGAGATTAATTACTAAAGTAATTACTGTTGGAAAGCAAAAGGACAGTTGTATGAGAGAGTCTCTCTCATGATGACCAAGTCTTTCTTGACAATTATGCTTAATTCCAACAATGATTATTCTGTGTGGCAAAATCTATCAGCACAAGGGCACACAAGCATTGATGCATTCTCACTCACTAGGAAATATGAGAATGAGGTAATTATATTTGACTGAAGCTCAGACGTTTTTTTCATTCCCAGGGGCATCTGTAGGACCTTTTTTTTGGAGGGATACATATAATCTCCTCCCTTCCTTCTAATGAGTACCCCATTTATTCCATTTCTGCTGCTTCTTCAGTTAGACTTGAGTAAAATTAGGCTTTTCTTATATAGGCTACAGCTCCTTGCTGTCTGATACTTACACACAGACCACATACACGTGCACATGCGCAGACTCATACACATGTGAAAATTCCTGTCTATATCTCTCAGTGTTTATGGGATTTGAGATGCAACTGCATTGTTTATAGCTAAAACAAGGAGCCTGTGTTTTCAAATCACTTAAGAACTTGCTCTATTCACTAAATAGAGCAAACAATTCAAACAATTATTTGGAAAAGAAGACTAAGAAACTATATAAGTAATTGCTGATTAATGTAAGTTTTTCACAGTGCCCAAGTTTCTAAACTCACTGTAAATTAACTGCAACCACTTCGGAGGGCAAGATATTGTATGACATTCATATGGTTGATGATATCTCTTTCAAATAGCTTGGCTAAAATTTGCCGAATGGTCTCTTCCCTATAAAAAACACCCAGCTACCATCTCATTAGTCAGTGCTGAAATCCTTTACCCACAGTACTGGATGCCACCAATACGTCACCAGAGGCAGAGGATGTTATAGTCTTAAAATGAACAGTTCATTCTAAGTACTGATAGAAGAAAAATGAATGTAACCTACCATGCTTTCCTTTATTTCTCTGAGTTTCTGTCCTAACCAGACACAGCTGCACTTTAACAATCTTTGAAGTAAAAGCTTTTCTTCCTAGGAGTGTGTGTACCTAATTGCGTGTGTGTGTGCGTGCATGTGCGTGTGTGTGGGAGAGAGAGAGGGAGAGGAGAGGCTTCAGGCTCTAGTGCTTCCTTCCAGGTGTCTTCGTCTGCATGATTTCATCTGTGAACCATAATCAACTTCCTTAATGAAATACGTAATTAACATATTATAATTGTGGTAAAGATGATTTTGACAGAAATCATTTTCCATATCTAATACTATGCTAATTTAATCTGTTCCTCACTCCCCGACATGACCTTTAGTGATTAAGTTTCATGGCAGAATTGTTTTTTTTTTTTGGGTTTTTTTTTTTTTTTTTTTTTTTTGTTTTTTTTTTTTCCCCCAGTNTTGTGATGGATTGATTTATCCACCGCAGTTGATACCCCTCTGCCTCCATGGCTGTCATTTTTCTATGTGTCTCTGCTACTAAAGGAAAACATGGTGATGAGTAGATATATGGGGAAAGGAACTGAGGACTCATTGTGGGGTTTTGTTCTGAATAGGGTTGTAAAAGATGATTATGAGAAGATTCAAGACAGGAGGTAATTAGACTGGCGATTGACACAACAAAATTCTGCCTCTGGTGAAAATCTCTATAACATAGCAGAGAAAAAAGGCACAACTTGGTAGGGAAGAGGGAATGGAAAAAGTTACATAAAATGGTTTTGTATATACCTAGAATGTTAATAGCCATTTAAATGTTAACTCTTTCCACCTTCAGGTACTTTGAGGTGCAATGTCCAGGAACCATTTTAAAATGAACGTTGTGTCAGTGGCACTGTAGAGGAGATTTTGGTAGCACATTGCTGCCTTCTGTCAAGGAAGCAATTTTCTGGTTAGCTCAAGAGAGCTGACATGGAGGGGATGCTGGAGGACTGAGCAAGTTTATCAGGCCCAGGTAGAAAACTGATTCTAGACAGAATATTAGACTCCCAGTTTGCTTCCCTACTGAGATGATTTACTTCAGATGACAACAGGCAGAAAATAAAGAGGACCTCAGTTTGTCATGGGCACCCTCCAATTTTTTTTTCTGTAGAAGGGAAATGAGAGCTTTTCAGCGAACTACCTCAATCCTTGTGAAAAATCTGGGATCCATTTGTTCTGAGATATGGAGCCTATTTATTTTTTATGTGAAGGAGACAGACTGTGGATAATAATACAGAAGGTAAAGCTGGAATACTCATTTTCATGCCACTGCAGTATTGTTCCTGAGAATACATTTGCTGGTGTTTGGGCCAGCCTGCTTTGTAACTATCACAGGTGATTTGCCTTATATTGTGGTGCAACTGAATGGATCCTATTGCCAAGAAGTCTGAACCATCTTGAATTATTCTTTCTCTTCTGGGTGTTAATGTTACTTTCAGCAATTAGTAGGTGGTTGTCATGCTAACCTCTCTTCCATCTCCATTTACTCATTTCTTAGACAGCTTTTGGTTTTCCTTACAGTTAAATTTCTGTAGCTGAATTCCCTCTCTGGTTCAGGATGCCCCTGGTAATGATGTGCTCAAAGCTGAACGAACTACTTTAAGTAAAGTTTGTATCAGTGCACACAAAATGGGGTTTTTAACTCCAGAGATACAATCCCCCCCCCGACAGGCTGACCTAAATCACAGTCATGCTTTTACACGGATGTATGACACCACAGAGTTTTGTTCATCACACATCACCTTTTGGCATTATCACTTCTTGCTTTTCAAATTTCTTATTCTGCTTGGATATCTGCTTTACTCTTTAGATTATCTTCTGTGCTCCACTCGGACATAATTTTCAAAATTTATCTCATTTGCATAATCCTGAAGGTTTGTGGGTTTTATTCTTTTTAGTCCAATCCTTATTTCTAACAGTTGTCCAGCTGCATTATAAATTATAGCATGATCTGTGCATGATCAGTATTCTGAAACCTAATTAGATACGTTCAATTATACAAATGAAAAAGAAATCCAACAGTTGATGAATATGATAATGTTTATCTTAATGCAGCATTATTTGAGCAGAAAAATTCCTAATGCAGTCTTGGAAAAAATCCCTCAAAGTTAATTTTATTCTATAAAAATATGCATATATTTTTTAGTAGATCTTGGAATGTTTAGCATTCAGAAGAACAAGGAAAGGTGTACAGGGAAGAATGACAAGGGAAATCAAAGACTTCTGTATCTGGAAAGCTGGACTAGGACTCTTCAACCCATAAAAAGAGATGAGACAGAAGAATCTTATATACCTCTGTAAAATCACGGGTGGTATGAGAAAGGTGCACAGAAAACAATTTGTTGTTTCTGACAATACAGAAACTAGACAGCGGCAAACAAAATGAGTGGCTATGGAATTTAGACAAGCAAAACTAAGTTTATAGTGTATATAGTCAGAAGTACAAGTCATTCTGGTTGCTGGTGATTTTCAAATCAGTTCCAAATGTGACTAGGAAAAAAAAAACAGCCAAGAAACATCATGACTACTAGACATGAAGACACAATTTTTGTTTTTCCATATAATGATTTTATTTCAGATCTTGTACTCACATGATAGCAAAACAAGATTTGAAAACATGTTCCTAATATCATACTGACTTAAAGAAAAAGGCAAAATAAGTGCAGGAGTTGCCAGTCTTCTTTAAAACATGATGGTTGGGAACTGTCATAATTATTAATTTTTATGTCCACAGAGTTATCAATGCACATTTTTAAAATGAAGAATAACAAGGATATTAATAACTGTAACTGTTTATGCTACATCTGGGTTTTGGTCCTTAACATTTTCTTATGTCCTGGGTCTGGGGTTTTTGAGGTGAAGGTTTAATTATTTACTGCAGTGTCTCATCTCCACCCTCCTCACAGAGCACTTGTACAGCAAGAACCCGACAGTGTGGCAGATCAAGTGTGAACAACTTTTGACTGATTGTGTAGCAGAGCTTGTATCTCAGCTACCTCTGCAACAGTCCTTGCTGTAATTAGTGCATTTAAATCTCTTTATTTCATTAGCATAGAAGTTACATATACACTTCAGTAAGGGAACATACTATTTCCACCTAGACTAAAAGCATGATATTAAACTAAATACCTTAATGTAAATATTTACCCTGCAGTAGTTTACAGAAAAAAAATCATGGTACTGAAAGTCATGTTATTTTTCAGTTCAGTATTATCAAAGAAGATGAGAACTGCAGTTTTGGGCCCTGTCTTCAACCAGTACATATCAACATTGTTTTTGCTCTGGTTTACACAAGTGGATGACCAGCGCCAGTCTAACCAAATCTTATTTTATAGACTACATCCAAGAGTTTGAAATAAAACCAAGAATCTCTTGGAAGTTATTGCTGATGTGATTCTATGCTGTGACTCTTTGTTCTGTAACCTTGCAAATAAAATCTCCACTTTTTAATTAACTTATTGCCTTTTCTTGACTTTTATTGCAACATAAATTTGTAATGCCAGTAAAACTCATCTGCTGAAGATGAGAGTTTGCATGGGAACAGCTTAACCAGTACAGTGTCTTTTCTGTCAACCAACTACACTTTTAGCAAGATTATCTACATTTTGTTCTTTTTTATACATACACCATGCTTTACTAGATGCATACGTTTTCTTTAACTGGAAAGTAGCTCTCTGAGCAGGGAGGAATAATTTCCTTTTCCTGAAGTCTAAAATACAGCTAACTTAGTTCACAACAGGTAAAGACCTGAAGGGCACAGGAAAGAGAGTTTTCTGTTAAGTTGTGAATATGCATACCTAGTATCATTTCTAGCTGTTTTCCCCATGGATATTGTTGTGCATGTTTTGCCCTTTTTAGTAAAAAACGGATTTTTCCCACAGTGCAATTTTCAACATATTCATATATCGCCATGAACATCTTTGGATTGCTTGGCAGGTCCCCAAAAGCTCATGTGGTCGTAGAAGCTTCAGTCAGGATTCTTCACAGCCTCTTGAGCTGCAAGGCAATCTGTACATTTGGCATCCCATAGTGTCCATCCAATAACTCAGTTTGAGCCAAGAAAATTAAGTCTGAAATCAGTAATGTGGAAGTGTGTTGTACATATGAGCAGTGTGTCATGGTTTTTCTGCCTTGGAAAGGCACTGTGGTGAGTCACCAGAATTACATGGCATCTCTAAGTGGCCTTTATGAAGCAAGTAAGCAGGTTGGTTGCTATAAAATGAATTTGAAAAGGAAATACAATAGTGGGAGTTGTGGATCAGATTCTAAAAAGTTAGGTACCTAACGTCTTGAGATGTCTGTCTGACCCCAGACGCCTGTGTCTGTTCTGCGTTTGTCATGAAGAGGAGGAGGGGAGTGAGGGGATGCTTAAAGATTTCAGCACAGGAAAGTTGCCAAGTTGGTCTGGGTCTGTAATGGGCTTCTTCATACCTCTTTCACCTTAGGGATTTTAAAATTTGTTTGTTTTAAACTGTATTGCACTCCTCTCTTTCTTGCTCTCATCAACTCATGTAACATAGCTTGCTGTAGCATAACATAATGTTAAGCAATGAAATATTGAACAAAACCATTTTATTCTCCTCTCTTCTCTTCCCTTCCCCTGCCAAAACAGCATAATAAGAACCAGGTAGAAGAAGCCAATCTGGGAGTAAATAGGTACCTCCATGATGAAGCAATGCAAAATAGGTATTTTGTTACATCTTTAGACCATTCATTAAAATTAATCTGCCAGTGAGAATGGAGGATTGACTACAATTTCTTTCAGACCTTACAGGGAAGAAAAACACAGTTTGTGTCACAATACAAATTTTTCAGCCTACCTAGCGGCATGAATTCTGCAGCCATTATGTGTGGCTGGCTGTAGGGTAACATTTAAATATCAGTTCCATATGACTAGAGATGTGTCAATAATTGTAAAGATAGAGATGTGTCAAGAAGCACTTGGCTGAGTCAGCTAACTGCGATATTTGCTGACTCTTACAGCCGCATACAGTCACCAAACCACTTCCATTCAACACTTCAATTTTGTTGGTGTACTGATAAATTGACAACACATATGGTACTGCATCTAATTTGGAGATGAATTGTATTCATTTTCACTCCAGCTCAAACTCCATGCAATATAACAATATTGTGCTTAAACAATGCAGTCCAGTTACACCAAGGAACGAATACTTATTTTCAGCATGCTTCTCAATTCATTATGTGATTTTTCCCACTGGCAGCTGCATCAACATACCTCCAGAAACAACTTCTTTTAAATTAAAAATCCTGGAATTAAACTCAGTTTAACTGAGGGTAAAACTAACTGCTGTATGCATTTCTGGAGTATTCAAATATAGTTTAAAGAATCAGGAAGAAAACAAGACCATCCACAGAGTCTGATTTGGATTTACTGCAACTTCAATTATTAAGGTCAGAATAGTTACAAAACATTAATTTACTTTTCCGTTACTCTTATCCTGAAAGATGGCCCATATTCACTGCTCTCTGATTAATTTTTCTTCTGGACTTTCACTCATGATCACTCTACATTTCACTGAGTCTTTGCACAGTGTTGAAAAGGAAAGGTTAAACAAAGAAAAGGATTTCTAGAATTGTTTGAGAAACCATCAGACTATTTCTGTTCCTTGTGTTCACTGACACGTTTTGTGATATCAAGGCTGCTGAGGTGAATTGGGCCCGGGAACCAGACCACAGGAAGAACACAGAAAATCCACTCTTCCGATCATGGCTTGAGGACTTGTCTTGGATTTCACCAGACCTTCACTCCTATACTTCTCCTCCAGCCCTTGCATGGTTTGAGAAGATTTGGCAGAAAGGCAAAGTTACTGACTGCCATCAGTCAGCCCTACAAAAGTTGGAAGTTTGGGCATTTCGTGAGGAATCTAACTCAATTCAGTGTATTATCATAAGGAAATTGCTTCTTTGCATTTTGAGGCCCTAAACCTAAAGATAATGGATTTCCATTGTCTTTTTTTCCTTTGCAGCTTTCCACTTTTGACTGATCAACTTATAAATTTATGTAATGCCAGTCAATGAAATCATAAACAATTTTATCAACATAATTTTAAACCCAGATGGAAAACATACAAGACATTAATGAAATTGTGATGCAAAAAAGACAAAGCTAAACCTGGATCTCTCCTGCTGTCATAAACAGTGGAGTCATGCTTAATTTTTTATATGATAACTTTTCCAATTTTATAGTGACAAATAGCACCAGAAAGCAACATTTTGCTCATTAGACATCTGTATAGTTAATAATCAATTCTTGTTTTACTAGGCGTGCTTACTGGAAATACTTGTAAGGAAAAACCACAACACAGCTCCATATTCCCTGCTAGTTCCAAATAAATAAGAGGGACATCCTTAATGGGGTATCAACTAAAATGAAAGAGGAAAAAGAAAAAAAAAAAAGTGGTGTTCTTAAACCTGAGCATTAAAAATTGCCAAACCCCAGGAATTACCCTGTTAGGTTTCTTTAGACATACTCTCACCTTTCCTAGATGTTCTAATGGTTTCCACTATTTACAGACAGTCAGGTACTTCAGTGTCATTGGTGTGAGGAGGGGTGATTCCCATAGTTCTAGCAGCTAGGAGACTCCTTCAGCATTTTAGCTTGTAAAATACAAGTGTGAGAGATGCTTAGTATATTTTCCCAGTGAGGTATTTTTGTCTGAGGAAAACCATTTCACTACAAGTAAACCCTCCTGAATGAATAAGACAAAAGATAGTTTTAAAATCTCAGAATAATGTGTTATAGCAATTGTTTGCTTTTTATTTTGACAAAGTCAAATGATGACAAGAAATCCTTACCTTTCCTGGTCACTCTTTCTCCGTTTGCCTGTCTACATGGGCCTTGCAAAGATATGTGACTCTTCTGTTTTAACAAAGAACGCTCCCATCTAGCGAAGAACCTCCTGTAAAATTGACCTTCTGCTGGAAGTTTCTCCCATCTCACCTCATCTCATCTCAGATCTCAGGCAAGATGAAAAAAAAGTTAAATAAATGCTTAAGTACAGCAGTAACAATCCAGATGCAGAGCTGAAGGCTTTTGTCTGATGCTGAAGATGTGTACTTTTTAAAATAATGCCACAATTTACTTGCAGATTTCAGATTTCAAAAACATCTTTTAATTTCTGTTTTATTGTGTATCAAGGGTGACTTATATGGATACTTTCTCAGCATGGAATAGTTTTCCCATGTATACCACCTTAAGTGTGTTGGTTTTAGTTTTTTCCTTCTTAAAAATGAAATCAAATAATAATAACATGGTCTTTTCTTTCATCGTATTGGAAAGTTTATATATTCTTATCCCCTCCTCCACAAGCCCTTCAGGGATTATTTAATTATGGTCTTGTAGAAAGCTGTGCTGTATGGGATTTGGGTTTATGGGAAGTTCAGTTTTGCCTTTTCTTTTCTTTTATTTCTGCTGAGGGTCTCTTATGCAACATTTGACTGTTTTATTTTTATGATTTAAAGCAATAAATTGTGTTTTAGAGAAAGAAAGGAGACAAGGTCTTTTTTGAATTTGCCTTTGTATTTCCTAGAGTACAGAATGCAAGCAATAATTTCTGGCTGTAACTTATATATATATTTTTGAGGGGGTGGAGGAAGGAAATTACTACCTACTTTTTATATACATATATATTTTTTAACAAAGCAATAGGGATTTATATAGACGCAATTGTTTAGAAAATCCCAGAAGAATAATTCTGAGATGATGTGAAGTCATACACAAATGCAAGTCTTTCAAAAAGTCCACATGGCCTACAGTCTTCAGATTTTAAACAGCTTCTGACTGTTACACACATAAAAAGATGTTTAGAAAAATGACATATTTTTATTACTTTTATTTGACAATCTAATTGAGTCCCCGACCATGCATATATCAAAAAGCCGTTATCAGCAGTGGCTTAATGCAAGGAAGGGGCACCCATCCTCCCCATCTCTTTTGCTTAGCCCCAGGGCTTGGCTTCTTCATGTGAAAGGTGTCTAAAGACAGAGAGAAATCTTACCACACCGAATATAGAGAGAAAACAAATCTTTTCCCACCCACCACCACAACAAAAATATTCTTTGCTATTCAGTGAAACAATTTAGAATTATGAGCTGCCTTTGACAAACACAGCCCATAAGGGCTTTGTCACATAAATCTCACACTGTGTGACCCTAAGACATTTTTCTATTATTTAATATTTAACAAAGGATTTGCACAATGGTGACACCATGCCAATCTTAAACCCATTTAAATCTTTAACCAGCAAGTTTTTAATCATGGGTGAGTGGGTGAAATAGCCTCTGCTGAGCAACACTTACTTTTCACCAAATAGATGCAGTTTGACTGCTTCTGTTCTCCATAAGAATTGTTGATTATCTTAATATAGTAGTAATAGGTGATTTACATAACAACCACAATCAAATTATTAAAAGCCAAATAGACAAAGGTTTTTTCTACTTCTAGAGCTAGAGTATAATTCATATTAACAATTGAATGGGTGCAGATAAAATAAAAGCTGACCCGAGCCTCTGAACAGAAAGTGAACACAGCTAAAGCAAGCCTTTTCACATGCAGACTAGTTCCTCTCAGAGCAGAGAAGTTCATTTTTGGGTCACATATTGCCTTTAAACAACTGGGTTAGTTAAGGTCAGTCAGTCTGTGTCCGCTGACTGATGAAAGTATCCTGATTGCCGCAGTAAGGAATATTTCTAGCACCATACATCATGTCATGTGTACCCAGAACAATTTGGATGAATCCTCAACTCTATGCATTCTTCAAAAGCAGGAAAGGTCAAAAGTTTTCTTCTTGCTACAGGATACTCTGCTACTATATGTACATCAAATTAGATTGCACATACGACAAGCTATGAAGATGGCTTGTGTACTCCTTTTATTTGACACATATTAAACAGCATACAGCATGCAGAGGGCTGATAGATCCTGGGGCCAAAAACGAAGTTTAGATTCAGTTTTTCTTTTTAAGTACAGATAAGTTGGAGGGGGAGGGGTGTAGTGTTGTTTGTTTTGGGTTTAGTGCAGTAGCAGTTCCATAATGTCAAGGAAAATATCATTGCTGCATTTGGAAACAAATATCTGTTACACTGACAAGGTGAAAAGAAATTTCAAGTTGAACAAAACTATTTGCTTTTATGAAATCAAAAGTTTAAAAATGGTTTTTATATTTGAAGACATTAATATTTAATACATGTAAAATACAACATAGATTATAAACAACATTAAGGAAACAATTTTGCTGAAAAATAATTTTCTCAAAGCAAACAATGGTTCACTTATGAAAACATAAACATATTTTTTCTTTCTAAAATGTTTTCAATAATTTTTAAAAAAATAAGTCAATGAAATTTCTAAAATCTGCAAAATATAAATAAACCAAAACTTGTACTGTTATTGAGGTGTCTTCCATGTAAGGTTTTAGAAAATACAGTTGTTTTATAGGGAAAAATCTCTGATTACTTTTCTATGTGAAAGATAGTAACCTATAGATAAGGCTGTATTTGGAGAAGCAATGAAGCATCTGGACTTAAAAGCTAAACAAATCTTTTAATGAAAGCCCTAATGGCAGCCTTTTATTTTTTTCTTTTAAATTGACGCCATTTTACTTAGTAGGTATTAGAGGTTTGTATTTGATTCTGGCTGGCTGGCTGTATTTGTGTGAAGCAACACCTTAAACCTGAATTGCCTTGCTATTTTCAAGGGGACTTTAAGTTACCATAAAGCTGGAGTAATGAAGAAAAATCCTTAATAAACAATTTTCCATAGTTTTTAAATAGCTGTTCAATCCTGATCCAGCTGTTTTGTGTTGATATTACATAATAAAACAACTAAAAAGCTGGATTAACCTGCTTCTCATAGATTCTCTCAACTGAACTGTCTAAATTGGCATAAAGCCACTTTGAAAGCTTTCTCTCCTGCCCAACAACAGGGAAATTAGGAAGGTACATAATTCTTTTTCTAAAGACTAAATCCCAAAATTATTTTGTTTAAAATTTAAATATTCCTGCATTATATCCTCAATTTGCAGTTTGGGATTATTTGTTTATCTGGATATGCCATGTTTTTCATTACTGACAATGTTACTGCCTTTGAATGATAAACTTAACACAGAATATTGGTCAGCTAGATCTTAATCAGATCCCTTTTGACTTTACACAAGGTAAATTTTTTCTACCAATGAAATCAAAGGCAAAATCCCTCTAACTTCAATCAGTGTAGGATTTTTAACATCCCAGCTTCTAAATCAAAGAGAAGTACACTTTCATAATGAAACAAGATTTGCAGGCAGGTAACTAGGCTGTTGTTTCTTGTGTTATTACTTACTTTTCCAATTCCAACTTTTCTAGTGTATTCTAAGTTGCTTTTCTTTTCCTTATTGTCTTTAATGTGGTTCAACTTATAAATGTATTATCATTTCCTTTTTTTTCTTATAATCTTTAATGTGGTTTTATTTTAGTGACTCAGAAAATACAATATTTTTCCCTCTTCTGACATGATCTGACAATCAGATTTTTCACATCTGTGCAAAAAATGTGTGGGTGTATCTGTTTATTCCAGATATAAGTACTATGTATGTAAGGATAATCATTAGAAAATTATGAACCAGTGTCTGTGCCTTTCCCAAAAATCTAGGTTCATATTGGGAACACTAGTCCCTTGTGAATAAAGCTTCCATAAAATTTTGGTCAATAACTGTTTAATACAGATATTGATGAAGTTTTATAGGGTCTTTATTCATAAAGGACTAGCACTAGCAATATTGAACTCTATTCATGATTTGCATTCTAAATCACCTTGCAAATTGATGGCACTTATTTGAGATGAAAGTTAAAAAGTTAAGTGTTGGGTTTTCACTGCTCAGGAAAGTAACGGATTAAGTACCAAACCAAACAGAGCTATAAAGGGAATTTATGATACTCAGAACATCTTGTCTAATTGAAAAATAAATATTTATGCCAAACTGTAGTAATGAATCTGTTTATGCTTTCAATTTATTTTTCAGTGGCATGATTCTTAGTATTCTGGCAGTATCTTTTTATGAAGCTTTGGGATTCTGGAGGTGATGCCCACAGACACAGAGAAATATATGTGGGTAATAAGTATGCCTTAGATAAGTTATCTGCACTGTGTGATGCTCTTGGAGCGTTTCATGTAATGACTGTAGGACATATTCAGATCAGCCACCATAGACACCTTACTTAATCACAGGCATTACTGAGAATCCTTCTACCAAGAGGGAAGTTCAGATTGCTAAGAATTTGGGTTTACCAAATCAGGTTCCCTGTCCAGCAGTGGAGAGAAAATGTTAAAGCCCTTAGTTGTCATTGTGTCTAGCTTCAAGATTAGTGCTATCTGAAAACACCCACATACTTAGGAAGATGGTAAGGCTACCTGTATGGATTTTGAATCACATAGAATTGGTAATATGTTTATGGAGCAGTTCTTGATGTCTGCCCTAAAAACAGTTCATCTCAGTCCATAAGCATGAGCTTCCCTCCAGAATGTCCTTTGCTGTGGGGTTGCTTCTGAATCATCTGGACCAGTTTTAGTTTCTTCACTACCTTCACATAGACCTTGTGATGTAAAATAAATTACACAAGAAAATAATGATCCAAGAATAGGAGTCTACTCTAGACAAGGATTGCAATATAATTTTTCAAGACATGTGTGACACTAGATGAGACCAGAAACCAGCTAATATCCATGACCTGGAAAATGTGGCACTAGAATGGTGTGCTGTTTTGGCTCAGGTAGAGTTAGTTTTCCTCCCAGTGGCTGGTATGGGCCTGTGTTTTGGATTTGTGCTGAAAACAGGGTTGATAATATAGAGATGCCTTTTTTATGGCTGAGCAGGGCTTTCACAGAGCCAAGGCCTTTTCTACTTTCCATTCTGCCACACTGGCAAGGACGTTGAGGGTGCCTGGGAGGTTGGGAGGAGACACAGCCAGGACAGGTGACCCTAACTGACCAAAGGATGTTCCAGACCATATGGCATCACGCTGTGTATATAAAGCAAGGAGAAGAAGGAGGAAGGAGGGATATTTGGAGTGATGGCGTTTGTCTTCCCAAGTTGCCATTACATGTGATGGGGTCCTGCTCTGCTGGAGATGCCTGAACAGCTGCCTGCCCATGGGAAGTGGTGAATAAATTCCTTATTTTGCTTTGCTTGTGCACACAGCTTTTGCTTCTCCTATTAAACTGTCTTTACCTCAACCCATGAATCTCCTATCTCTTACTCTTCTGATTCTCTCCCTGATGCCACTGGTGGGGGAGTGAGTGAGCAGGTGCATAGGGCTTGGCTGCTGGCTGGGGTTAAACTATAAATGGTTAGGCTCAAAGCGTTTGCCTCAGATTTATGAAGGAATCAAAAGAACAAAATTCACTCATATTATTTATCTCTCCAGATTTCAACCAGTGGAAAGTTTCTCACATGGTGGACAAACGTATTGCAAAAAGATAACAAGAGACAGGTGGGCCAAAGAACAAAAGAAAGCAAATGCATCCAGGGTAAATCATGACTGCAAACACATTTGGAAATCTTGTTGTTGATCTTCACGAGAAAAGGATATGAATGCCTGCACATGTACACATGCATTAGCAAACTTTAACCCACCTGCTGACAAGAGACTGCTCTGACAGCTGTTCATCCAGTTGGAGTGTGGTTTGTACATGGTTACAAAAGATATGAGCCTGCCAGTTTGATAGATGGCCTCTTTTTTATTGTTTAGAAGAGGAAGAATACACTATTCTGGAATTTGACTTCTTTTATTCCACAAACTCGAAAGAAGACTATCAGAAATGCTCAAAGGATGCAGAATTATGCCATTACACACCTACAATTCAAAACACACATATTCTAATAATGCAAACTGACTACAATGTGCTTAGCAAGAATGGAAAGATTTGCACCCCGGGCACTATAATATGTGACTACCTAACTAAACAACGTTTTTGTTAGCACTGTATGACAAACCATAATAGAAAGCAGCTATGTCTGTTGTCCAGCCAAGCATTTGTTCTAAGTCCTGTGGCAAATAAGCCAATCGGTGTTTATTAACACCTCTACCTTTAGAGAGGTGTTGTTAATCCTTATTTTCACACAAATGTCTACTTTTCCTACAGCTAAGGTGAGGAAGGCAGAGGGATATATGGCTGAACTGACTCAGAATATTAGGGTTCTTTTCTATATTGGGGTCAAATTTGAGATTCTGACATTTTTTACTCTAAAGTAAATCTGATCTTTGATAAAATCAAACATATTAAACAGGAGTGGTAAATTATAGTCAGTTCTGCTATGGGCAGACTTACATCAACATCCTCGTACTAACTCCTCTATGGTTTATACCAATTCCCAAAGCTGATTTTGACAACGTGGTATTGTATGCTACCAGATCAAAATCTGTTCCCTAGGCTTACTTTCTTCATCACTTAAACAATACTTCCTTCCTTGTGCAGTAGCTTTTCTGCATAGCTTGTGGACAGAAACATATGCTTGTATGCAGAAAAATATTTCAAAATTCTTTGGAGGCTCTATGCATCACAGTGACACAGGAATTAACACAATTGATTTGTGGTGTTAGGTTTCTAGTTATTCATATTACTAGGTAAAGCCTGGAAACTACAAATCTTCAGTCATCCAATTAGTCTTTAGCTATTGAAGCCAGTGAGACTTTTTTGTATGGGTAGAATCAATTTACATGAATCAAAGTTTTTGATATTGGCTTTTTAGTTTTATTTACTCTTTCAAACACTTATTTCAATATAACAATATTTAAGCATATAATTTCAAGATCCTGTATGGATTGAATCAACTGACAACACTATAAAGAGAAAATAAGTCATATATCTTGGACACTGCCCTTCATCTAGACTGACAGAACCAGGAGAGCTCTATAACTTCTGATTCAAAAATTTACATGTTCTGATCCCATGTGGGGGCTGCACGTCGGTTCCCAACATCCTCTCTTCTTTCCCCCTTCCCTTCTTTCCCATCACATACACACACCACTTCCCTCCTCCAACAAGAGGGAAATACAAAAACTTCAGGACAGAAAATAAACTAGACAAGGCAGCCTATTTGTCCAGCAAGGACAATTAGGAAGCAGGATTCTCCAGTGTGTCTCTGTAAACAGTCCCTTGGGAGCATACTCTCTGTTCTTTAGGTGCTTTGAGGTCCCAGACTTGATCTCTCTTCTAGACGCAATTGCTATAAACTAAGCAGGCAAAGGGGATGCTACCCTCCCACTCGTGCTGCCAATAACAACAAAGAGCAGCACAAGCTGTTCCTCACAAAGTGTGGAGCAGTGTATTCCATACACATAAACTCAAGGCGCTCTAACCCATTTACGCTCTGTTTTCTATAAGGTTTTTGGGAGCCCTGCATATTTGTACTCTATTTACTTAGTGTTTAGAAAACTTGGAGCACCTGAAGTCTTAGCAATCTTCTACCATGCTAAACAAGATCTTCCCATTTGATTACTAACAGCTGAGCTAACTTCTTAAATGTAGCTAAATGTTATTAGTCATTATACAGAGAAATTTAACTTTTGCCACCTAGAGAATCTTTATAGCTTTGATAAGAGAATTACCCGATTTCATCAGTTATTATCCACTAGCATAGTCTTCACAGTCTATCTAGTGTTGCAGGTTTATTATATTGACCTCATTTCCACTGTCACTGCAATTTAACTTCTGTATTTATATTTCACAGATATTTTCTATAATTTAAAAAATTACAGCTGCAGTATGAGAGCAGTAACAATCACACAGTAAACTTTGCATTCAGATGATTGTCAGTGTTCCTAGTTTAAGGACTCCAGAGGAGACAACATGAATAAAATCTGATTAAAGTGATAAAAATGATCAGATAGAAAAATGATGGGGAAGAACAGGATTTTTAGTATTAAAATCATGGAAATGGTATCTCCTGAAATACCAAGCATCAGAATTTCTTCAGCTGTGATCCACAGAGCTTTTGGAATAGTGCGCAGAAAGGAAACTTGCTAAAATATTGGCTTCTCCTCCACTGTAAAGAAATAAGAGGAAGAAGACAGATACTCCTTCCTAAAATTGTCTTGATCATACAGGCAAAAACTCTGAAGGACTGCTGAGGTAAGGTGGAGAAAAAACTTGTGCATGACATGTCTCAGTAAAATAATTTCCCCATTAAATCCTAGTTTGGACAGAAGGATACACAGAAGATACAAACTTACTGTTTCTTGTAATAGTTGAGGCTGGGAGAGAACAGGAAGGTCCAACCCGTGAATCTGGACAGTCAAGACGAAAAGTTCTGCAAATCTATAATAGCATGACTTAGAAGGTAATTACTGAGTATTAAAACTAAGGATAAGTAAAAAGGCAGTTTCTTCATATGAAATAAATTTTAGAAATTTAGCAGGTAAGACATTTTGGTGTGTACCTGAAAATGAGACTTTTCTTTCTCTCTGTGTAGTTGTTCCTTTCTCATAGCCATGACCCATTTGCTTTCTCTTCATTGCATACCCATGCTGGAAATTCCCAATCCTTAATTGTTTTAAGCAGACCAGCAAGCTGGTCTAAGCACTTTAAAAACCAGTTTGACCTTAAATAGCCTGTATGAAATTCTTCAAAACTCTGATTTAAAACAGATGCCATCAAGAAAAGAAAGACATGACTGAAACAAGAAAAATTCTAGATTCAATAAGAGAATCTGGCAGATCTTTACTGTCTGCAGTGGTTGAGTAGTAGAGATATCTCGTTGCAGCTGCTGAGAAATAGGCCCAAGCCATACTCTGATTTTGTACCTAAAGGTGCTCTCAGTTAGCTTAGATGTGAAAGTATTTGGCCTCTAAGCCTAGAAATGAATACTGCCCAAAAGACCTACTTCTGTGGCCTCATTTATGGGCCACTGTTGGAGAACCTGTTCTGGTGACTCATCTACTCCATGGAGATCAGCACATCTGCTGTGGGCACAATTATTTACAACAAACAATATTTGCTGACTAAACAAAATCATATTATTAAAACTAATCTGCAAAAAAAGAAAAAAAAAGTTAAAAATATACCTGAAATGGATGTATAATTACCACAATGAAATTAAAGGCATGAAGTGGTGACCTTTTCTGAGGGTTGAAGGTAAAGGATATGGAGCCTCAGCACTGTGCCCTTGATTCACTTCATGTGTCTCCTGGCTGTCATGACAAGACATGACAGACAGAGAAAAGAAATAGTTTCCTTCAGCTGTAAATTCATCCAATCTAATCCAATCCAATCCATAAAAGTCTGCTGTTACAGTTTTGCTGGAATTTCCTTTCTGTGAAAACTACTCTTGAATGTGTTTCTGCCTAGTGGCAGAGTTTCAGGGGAAAAGATGATGACTCACAGTGGAGTACGGTCTGCTAAAAGGTGAAGAATATGGGTAAATATTCCCTGAAGCTGGGGAAGGAATTGAAAGTAGGTCTTCTCCATCTTCTGTGAATACCCTAGTTATAATTACATCACAGGAATTGGAGGCATGAATGATCTTTCAATAATACTCTTATGTTTTATGGATCTGAACAAGATCGTTGCCAAGACAAGCTCAAGTTATATCTACTACACTTGATCCATAGGAGGTTTCAGCATAGTATGTGGATCCCAGCTAGACCCAGATATTAAAGTAACACCAAACTACATAATTCTACTGCTAAAATGATGGTACTTCTGTTTATGCACAGAAACAGGACTCTGGAAATCAGAGCAATTCTACAAGTGAAAATGTTGATATCCACAGATTTCCAAATAGATTTTCACTCAGGAGCCAAATTCCACCCAAGTGCGCCACTGTATTGAGCAAAATCCTTCTACAAACAGGTTCTAAATGACTTGAACATCATAGCCAAGGAAGCCCTTGCTGGAATATGAGATAGGACCAAGTAATTAATTACTGGCCTCACAACTGGATTCTTTTTCCTCCATGCAACAGGAAGGAGCATTTGTAGGTGGCTCAAGAGCCCTTTTCAGTCATCAAGCTGCTTACTTGTGCAGCACTGGAGGACGTGTCATACACTGACATGGATTCTCAACTGCAATTGTGTGTATTTGTCCAAGCAGAGTGATCTGGCTAATCTAAGTACCCAGTCTTTCTCATGCTAAAACATTTTCAAATGGTGGAGGGTTTTTTGGAAATTAAATATTTTCAATTTGTAAATAATTTGTAAACAACTTGTAAACATTTATCAGAAGCTTTCTGAGAACAATAAAATCAAAAATCCAGTCATGCCCTTGAGATACTCCCCTGCTTTATGCTATGGGAACACAGGAATTAATAGAGGATCTCACTATTTCTGCAGCATATGCACTGTGGTTTCCATAGCGTTCTTCCAACGAAGATCTGAGAATCTGGTATTTTCTGTCATTCATGAATAATCATTGTCAAAAGTCTGGAGCCAATTACCTCGGTAGATTCATCTCCGTCTCATCTCCCCTCCCATGATTAATCTTTCAAATTTTTAAACAATTTGATTGATTTTGGATACAAATTTATCACAATTTTATTGCTCATAGCAAATCTGAATATGAGTGACCCTTACCTATCTCAATATACCTGCCATGGTACAAGAAGAAAGGACAAGAGAAGTCTGGAGGGGAAATCCAAAAAAGCGTTGGCGGAAAATAAAATGAACCATGGTGTATACATTAGATCTGATATTTTACTTACAATAACAGACAATTACAAACAAGAATTCAGCAGCAGACCTGGATCTAAATAGCCAAAAGCAGTCTGGATTGTTCTGCTCTGTGATTTTAATCTAGGTTCAATACTTGTTCTGAGAATTAATCTTGTTAAGGTAAGTGTAGCAGCTAATTGTACCAAAAAATTGCCAAATGTTTTCAAAGGCAATAGTAAATCCTTGGTATGGATTATTTCGTAGAACCACAGAGGAAGAATTGTCTGAGCTTGCGTACATGGATTCCTCAGGAAGAAGGATATGACACTACTTAATCACCAGTTGTGTTATTTTGGGTTGCAGGATTCATTTTTCTGTCTTGCTGTAACTTAAATATCGTCTGTTGAGCCTGGTTCTCCCCAGAGGAATCTTGACACTACCAGATTCCTGTGTCTTATCTCTTGTTATGAACATACCCCTGCAACTGATGAACACCTGAATTCCATTTTTAACTTCATTCCCCCAGCAGTCTCTGAAGACAAATCCACAACATTATGGACATTATAATGGACATTATCAATGTAAAGGAAAATTGAATTAAATCAATTGTTTTGTATTTGTCTTACATGCTTAGAGTTATAAGTCACTACATTCCTGAAAAATAAAATATATTTAAGCCTTTCCTGAAAATTTTGAACACAGTTTTACTCAACAGTTTCATCATGTTCACAGGTCAGCAGCAATCCCTGTCTTCCTGTGTGGTTATGAACACGAGGACTGATTTTTCAATGCTGAGGAGCAATAAATATTGCCATGTACTGAAAAACTGTTCCCACACACTCCCCCGATTTTGTAATTTTAACACATTGCAAAGGGGAAAAGGTGAAAAATGTGAATGAACTTGATGAGGCAATGGTGACACAATAGGAACTGGGAGAGAAAGTACCACCCTCACTGAGCGCACTGATTTTCTGGCCACTGCTTGGTTCTCCACAGCAGAACGGGAACTGTTGTGAAGACACGATGTGCTGTTTGGGCAGAGCACAATGGGAAGGAGCAGGGGCTGGTAGGAAACTTCACATTGCAGGTAGTGAAGGCCTGCTGTGGCTACTTCAGATTAAGCTGTTGTGGTATGAACTTGTGAGACTGTCCACTGCTCAGGAGTTCAGCCTCTGTGAAAGGACCTGTCTATGGGCTGCAAAACTGATTCCTGAGGTGAATGGCATGGAAAGAGTAAATTGGCTGCTGAGGATGTTGTGTGTATTTGTTTGCACACACCACTCCTCTCTAGGCCTTCTCTGAAATGCCAGCTTAGCTCTGGAAAATAGGTCTACTTTAAAATGTGACCAGGGATCAACTAGAGTATCTTTTTATAATGTGCCCAAGAAATCTCTGTCCGCTACAGGTCCCAGTGTCTTTGGAGATTTTAATGTGGATCTTGCATTACTTCAGTGTTTCAGTGAAACCAAAACAAAATACTTTGGAAAGCTTCATTTTGTGGGGGAAAAAAAAAAAAAAAAAAAAAAAAATTTGATTTTTGANAACTGGGAAAGCTTGATTTTGTGGGGAGGAAAAAAAAAAAAAAAAAAAAAAATCTGATATTTGGACTTGTTTCAATTTGGAGTGACTCCATATGTTAAGTTCTTGGAATTTCCTGTAGGAAATACCACTTTTCAACCAGAGGGTAAGACGAGGCTCATTGGTAGCAGAGCATGAAGGAGCCTCTGTGTCACCATCTTTGTTTTAGTTATTATTCAGACAAATTGAAGTTTGCCAGGACTGTAAGAAAGAAGACCCATTTATTTCATACAAACCACAGACTTCCAGGTGTTGTGGCTTTCAGTCATTACCAATCTTTCCATTTTCAAAAGCAAGAGGCAATCTCTAGTATGCTTCAATCTATCTCATGTGCAGCTCCACAAAATTCACACAGATAAACCTGAAAAGACTATACTTTCTGTGTTTCCTTATTCCTTAAATGCAGATGAGCTGTTATTCAGTTTGGTCAAACCCTAAAACTTATTCACAGGTAAATTGAGATTATTTCAAGAATGCCAAGTAATCACAAAGGTCATTTAATAGATTCATGAGCAGTTTCTAAGGAAAGTGGGGAAGTCTTTATTTAGGATTAACCTTACCCAGGCTGATGCTGGTGATATGTTGCATTCTTGAGGTCCTTTGGGATGAAGGCCCTAAGCAACTGGAACAATTATATGCAGTGGAAATACATGCTTTACACATAGATTGGCAGATATTTTACTCTCATGTCTGAATATATTTCTCCATACTTGTTCAGCTCATAACTTATTATCAACATTTTTTATTCTTTCTTACTAGCATATGTTTGCTTTTATCTCATCCGTTACTGGCACATGTATCCTCACAACATTATACCACAGTGGCCATTTTAGTATAACAGATGGGCAAGAGGATTATTTGTCTTGGTACTTCATTCAGAAACCCCGTTTTGTTTATATTTTGTATTGACATTAAAAAGCTTTTCAACCAATGGGGGTTTTCTTTTGAGTTAGTTTCATTTTATTTTATTTTAAGTGATCCAAAAAGGCATACTCTTCTTTTTTTCCGCTTCAAGACAGAATGATAGCACTGCCTGGGGGTTACCCATAGCAGTAAGCTAACTTCTAACACAAATCAAACACAAAGGCTGATGAAGACGAGATGCAAAATTGCTACTCTAACACTGGAAATAAAACTTAAACATGAGATTCAAAGGCTGCATGCTTGATAATACAACAGGAAAAAAAGACAACCCAATTACAAAGAAAGCTATTGGAAATATTCAAAGCTAGAGAAAAAAAAGAGCAGATTTGTGTCAAACTAAAATGGATTTTTCAGATTTATCAGATAAATTTTTTTTTTTTTTTAACTTTTATACTAAAATCAAACAGGCAGACAAAGCAGGGAATAGTTTACTGCTTTGGAGAGGAACGTATAATTTAGAGTATGGGACTTCTGACTGCATGTGGTATGTCTGTATATGGTCTGTCTCTTTTTCTTCCTTTGGAGCACTGAAGGTTTATGCTTCAGATATGGATGACCTGATAATCATGTAAGTGCTCTTCATGATGAGTAGAGCTGCTCTTCCTCTACACTGAGGGTAGGACTTCTTTGCCCTTTCCGTGTTTAAGTTTTCCCATCTTTAGCAACCCCGGTACAGTAATAAAGCAAGATCACTGTGCTTAACAAGGATCTGCAAAATGAGGTTAATATTCCTAGAGTTTGCAGTCCTCAGTGAACACATAAATCAAAGCAAAGTTTTGCTGCCCAAGTAATGGTATGGCTGGAATGTAACACTGGGGGATTGATATCCCTTAGGTTAAACAACTGACACTAACAGAAAGAGAAAAATCTGAACTGAGATGCACAAGTTTAAAGACAATATGTTGCAGAAACCCCTGATTTGGGGGTTAGATCTGCCAAATTTTCCACTTTCTGTACTGGGACTGAAGTCAGAAATGTTATTAAACTCTGATCTTGGGTGGTCACTTACAGCAATTTCTATGCAACTGCAACTTAAAATCCTGTTTTGAGTTCATTCAGTTCATGAAAATATCAAGACTGACATTATGGAGAAGTACACTAAAAAATTTGTGATAAGTGAGATCAGTTCCCATTACCAATGAAACAGTAAATTCAGGTTCAGATGCCCATCAGGAGAATTTTAGTAACATCTAGAAAAGCTAAAAACATCTGTGTGAACAATTTAACCCTACGTCTATAGGCGCATAGTTTCCCCATAAACTGATATATAAACTAAGACTGGGAACATGCTAACCTGTACATTACATTACATCATTCTTTCCAAAAGAAAAACAAAATATACTTGATTTTTCTGTTTTCTTATATAGAACAACTGAACTAGAGAGTAGAAAAGACAAAACACCTGCATTTATAAATTGTACAGAGATTGTTCTTTATGGAAAATTTCCAACATTCATGTGACAGAGCTCTACTATCTGGAATATACAACAAATAAAATTTGTTCACAAAATATTTTAAAGAGGATAAGAAGGCTGCAGTTTCATTTTCCTGATGATATTACTATAGCAGATAATTAAAAAAAAACCCAAACCCTCAATATTGTTACATTTTTCATAATTTCTTTTGTTTCATTTTAGGTCTTCAGTGGGCATCAAAACAAACATGTGAAACTAAGTACTTATACTGGTAAACTTTTTGATGTTTCTATTCCCCTGACATTCCAATTACTTCTAGAAAGTTTGGGTTATCTTAAAATGTTTCTGATTCATCTTCTTCCCCAACCTTTTCTGATTTTCTGGATTTCCTGGTTATTCAACTGAGCACAAATTGCTGTTCATACAGATGCACTGCCATGATTTCTGATTTGCAGGCTGTCACTCCCATTAATAACCCACTAGGCTGTCATGCTGTCATTCCTTGTTGCTGCAACGATTTGTTTCAAACATAGGGGCTGATTCATGAAGAATCAAAAAAGCAGTTGTCCTGTTTTACAGGAACCTCAAAATATTTATGCAGAAAACGTGTGAAAAGCACACATACCACTTTTATCCTGAAGTATGTGATTGCTAAATACTCAAGTTGTTTTCATGTGAGAAAAGAGAAAGAATATAGACTCCACTCAACTTTTTTTCTATATGAAAACATAATGCTTTTAATAAAATCTTCCCATAAAATATCTGAGGTTCCATTCCAGAGCTATGATATGATAAATCCCCAGGGTGATGCAATGGCTTAAAAACTGATATCAAAGCTGATTTTAGGGATTTTTTCTTTTCCATTTCTCACCCTGTCTTTCTCAAAAATGTTAATGGCAGCTTTAATAGCAACAAAACCCAAAAGTGTATCAGTGTCCTCCAATTTATTGTTTTTCTTTCTTCAAACAGAAGCACTTGGCCAAATTTCACTCTTGGTGATACAGGTGCATCTTCATTGCCTCTTACTGGCTTGTTCTTTTGGAAAAGACAAAACAATGTGACCCGTTGGACTCATTGTTCAATATCCCTCTATATTGTAGGACTACTGCATTACTGGGAATGGGCAGGTAATTTTCGGGATGGGAAAATGCTGCTGATGAATAAACCAGCACATGCATCCACACAAAGCAGAGAACGAACTGGGACTGAACCAAAACCTGCAGAGGTTTTGACCCATTGGCAGGTGTCCAGGGACTCCCCTGTCCCTGTGGGTTGGAGGCAGACAGCTCTTTGACAGCTGATGCTGGTGACTGTGGGCGAGCGGGGCAGGTCTCCTGCGCTGTGCCTTCCCCCCCGAGCGCTTCCCAGCACATCATGGGCATCACGCCGGGATGTCTGTCTCAGTGGCAGTGGGGCTGGCCAGCCAGCCCCCTCTTGAAACACCTTGTCCCAGCATTTGCCATTCAGCTCACATACCCACAGTGTTTCAAGGAGATGGAGCTGCCAGGAGCTGAGCTCCTGCACTTTTTTCTACTGCCAAGGCCCGACAGTTGGCACATCTCCCAAAGAAACAGGCAGAAGAAGGTTTCTGAAGAAGGAAAAGAAATAGGAGAACAACACAGGATGCTGATGTAAATCAAAACTGGGAGAGAAGACGAATGTGGAGGCTGTTTCAATCTCAGCTGCAGTTCTGGCTCCTGGTTTCCCGTTTTTCCTGTCATCCCTGGGTTGCTTCTCTCCAGCCCAGATCTGCGCTGTTCAAGCAGTGCACTTCTGTTCCTCTTCCCACGCCTCTCACTAGGCAGCCTGCTCCTAGTGCGGCCTACATGGCTGCTAATGAGTGAACTACTCTGAAACACCTATGCAAAATACTTAAATCATTAGGTTGACTTTGTACATCGTGATTTAAACCAATATTTTAAAGAGACAGTCTCCCAATTACAGCATTATTGTTATCTTTCATAAGTCTTACACATTAACCCTCTTGACAATTTGTCCCTGCCAAACAGTACCAGCAGTCAGTCCCAAACCTGTCAATAGCACAGTATTTTTTAAATTGTTGCTTAATTAATGATGTATGATAGCAACAGGTTCTCTCTCCCCCTTTTTTAATTTGATCTCCATGGCATTACAGGAACCTAAAGCTTCCACTAGGCATATATTCCTAGTGTTTCCTTGTCAGAGGAAATGTATATTCATTTTAGACTTGCAGAGGCAATTACAGTAGCCACCAGTTGCCTACAGCAGCTAATCAAAGTGATAACCTGCAAGTTCTCAACTCCCCATGAGGCAGCCCACTTGCCTCCAGCTGATGAATGCCAAAAGAGCAGCATTGGCCCACCAGTAATGACACCGTCATCTAAGGGAAGTTTTTAACTAACCCATGGTTTTATAAAGACTATTAACGTCTCATAAAAAGAGATCTAGATAAAACATTCTAATAAGATTTTTTTTTTTAAGGGAAATACCGGTGCTGATGTAAATGTCCATTCTAAAATACTAAGCTGGTATTTGCCTGCTTACAACCTTTGCACTTCTCATGTTCTGGAAAGTGTTGAAGCCTTCCCTGAGTGTTTTCAAGCGTGCGACTAACCTCTGACTGATATGCTATCATGTCCTTGCCCGTGTCCTGCCACCAAGTACAGCACGTGCTTCATCGTAAGCAAAAGCACAATTCCATCAATTTCAAAAGGGGCTTAAATTTAAATGTATAGAAGCATCATAGACAAGTGGGCTTTTATGCTGCCAGAAAGTAGTATTCCAGATTTTTAATTTAGGTATTTATTGGTGTTGCCTACAACTGCAATAAACAAAACAAAATTTAGAAGTAGAAGAAAAGAGCATTTATAAATAGCTCACAATTAATTGCTAGCAGAAGGGATTCACCACATTGGTAGGAAACATTTAGATTCTTCTGCATGACCAGTCCCTTGTTTTTGTTGGAATTTTATTATTTACAACATAGGCATAATTGGCAACAGTATGACCCCCTCCACAATCTGCCACTCTATTAGTGAGAAAAGCAGCATTAAAGACACGCTCTATATTTTTGCTTTATTCCATCAGCATGTTTCAGAGAGTTCAGTGTATATAAATTTAAAGTGAAGAGAATTAAAAGGTTGGAAGGCTGCTTCTCTGACCTTTACTTGTTTCAATGTGACAGGTTTTGTAACCAAACAAAACCACAATTTCGTGGTCTCATTAAGATTCTCTGAAAAACTAAACTTAAAAAAAAAGGCCACAGAACCTTCTTCCCCTTGAAATGTAAAAGCTACCTAAATGAAGAATTTCTCTGTGGCTGTGCTGTTACTTTAATCAAGTTCTTAAATATGAAATTTCTCTTTAAGGCTTCCGGCCAGGTTTTGACATTGAATTTCGGGATATTCTAATTAGCTGTGGTCCCAAAGGAAGCGTTCCTGGCTTCTTCCCTGCATAGTTGGGAGTCCTGAAGGACTCCAGGCTGCAGGCTGCAAAGAGAGCGGGTTAGGTTTGTACATTTCCTACTTGTGTCACTATCATCGTCCAGGGAACGGACTTCTGCTCTACTATTTCCTAGTCTCATTAAAGAGTTGGTGAGATTTGAAAGGCTGCAGTTTCCAGTTTTTAGTACTTTCATCACCTGCAGTGGTCATTTCGTGCTTTGAAAGACACACATCATCATGCTGTCATTATCACTTGCTTGCACTAGCACTCCAAGGGCCTGAACAAGGCCAGCCCAGAACTTGGAAACTTCCTCCATTGTAAAGGAAAAGGTAATGACCGCCTTGGGGGCTCAGGCTATGCACAGCTAAGATCACACCTGCTCAGTCATGTAAGCAACACCAATCTTTATCTCCATAGCAAATGTGAGGACAAATAATTCATCTTAATTTGAAAAATCAAGATTAAAAAAATATTCCAGTATTTTTCTCTCTGAACAGCACCAAGACAGCAGGTGTGGGGGCCAGCCTGCATGCTCAGCTCTCCTCCAGCCCCAGGGAGGTGAAACCAGTGGTGAGGGCACAAGCAAAGAGCTTGGGCTTTACAGCCAGGTCATGAGCTCATTGTCCACAGAGAGGTGTCCACAGAAGCTTTTTGGACTCCAGCAAAGCTTTTGATACTGTCTCTCAAATTATCCTCCTGGATGAAATGTCCAGCACAGAGCTGAATAACCAGGTTACACAATGGGTGAGCAACTGGCTCATGGGTCGGCTGCAAAGGGTTATGGTGAATGGGATGACACCACACTAGGGACCTATCACTGGTGGGGTTCTGTAGGGCTCCATCCTCAGCCCTGTACTATTCAACATCTTAATTAATGACTCAGACACATGACTGAGGGAATATTAAGTAAGTTTTCCAATGAAACAAAATTGGGAGGAGCTGTCAACTCCCTCCAGAGCAGAGAGACCTCGACAAATTAGACAACCGGGCAATCCCTAGTAGTACGAAATTTAGCAAGGGCAAGTGCCAGATTCTGCACCTGGGACAGGGCAACCCTGGATGTACCAACAGACTAGGGAATGAGAGGATGGAGAGTAGTCCCATGGGAAGGGACCTGGGGATCCTGGTAGACGGAAAGTTGAATCTGAGTAGCTGTGCCCTGGCAACCAGGAGGGCCAAACATGTCCTGGGGTGCATCAGGCAGAGCATCACCAGCCGGGCACGGGAGGGGATTGTCCTGCTCTGCTCTGCACTGGGGCAGCCTCACCTTGAGTCCTGGGGGTGGGTTTGGGTGCCACATTTTAACAAAGATATTCAGCTATTAAAGAGTATCCAAAGGAGGGCCATGAGGATTCTGAAAGTTCTTGAGGGGAAGCCAAATGAAGAGTTACTGAGGTCACTTGGTTTGTTCAGTCTGGAGAAGGGAAGGCTGAGGGGAGACCCCATTTGGACAATGCTTTCAGCTACACGGTGTGGTTCTTGGGGCATACTGCCAGGAACAGGTGTAGGATTTGATGATCCTGATGGATTCCTTCCAGCTCAGTATATTCTATGATTCTATGAAGATGATGCCTGGCACCAGGGCTGCTCAGCTTGCTGAAACATAAGCAGTGTATAACTAATATTTTAGTGCTGGCTATTTCACTCTTTCAAGAGATTACCAGGAATAGTGAACAGAAGCCAGGTATTGTGGCAGTGCCCCAGCCTGCCCTTAGCTTGAGGACAGACTTTCCTATCTAAAATAGGGATGCTGAGGGCGGTGCTGAGGAGCCAGCCGCACCCCCTGCATATCAATCACTGTGGGAATCCTCCCCCGGCACTGGGAGTGCCAGCCCTTACTCATAGAAAGTTCTCCCTTCTTTGTATCCCCACTGG
>VZRN01003296.1:1225132-1235132 GCA_013397935.1 Dasyornis broadbenti
TGTCCCCATTGGCCCAGGGAATTATCTCCTCCCATCTCCTCCCAACTCCTCCCCTCCTTAAGACCCCGTGTAACCCCTTGTTCTTCGCCTTTTGTGCTTGGTCCCCTTGAGTGTATCCTGACCTCATGTCTCTTCCTGCGAGGCTGGGGAATAAAGATCATTCGAATTCGTCAGCACAGGAGGTCTCCTCTCGCCCTTTGTTCCCGTCTCCGCTACTTTTAACCGGCTACAGTTGCGCCTACCCTGTGTGTCAGGGCATTTCCACCGCGGCAAGTGCAAGGTTGCTAGGCGACAGCCTGCCTCAGGGGCAGAGTTGCCGGAGGCAAACAGCAGCCTGGGCACCTTTGGGTGACCGTGCACTGGACATCGTCCTGCCTGGCCATGCCGGGCCAGTAGAGTGGTCAGCGGCGGTGCAACAAGGTATGTTGGTTGAAAAGATACAACAAATCCTTTAATTAATAGATAGCAAACATCCTTACAGGAACAAGTATGTATTACACATGTATGCACGTTTTCACCAAGGCCCCCTGGTACACTAGCCATATCTGAAACCCAGACACTCTTTGATTGTCCTACTCTCATGAGTTAGAACTTGTTTTGTGGGGTCATGCTGGGCCTGGCTATGAATTCATGTTTAGTGAGAGAGGCATCCTGTGAGGGAACCCCATCTGATGGGATGATATGACAAATCTTTAGTTGTCTTTTCGTTTCAATAGACGCTGTGCTCAGCTGTCCTGAGGCTTACCTTAGTTCTTGTCTCTAAGTTTCTCTCTCTTTAACCTCAGATTTTTTTCTATTTCCCTAGTTTCCACCAATTTTGAATACAATTACAACACAGTGAGAAAAATAGAGAAATACACTTTTTTACTCAACAGTCTTGCTTTATTTTCCTAGTACAGTCAGCATCAAGGATTTTCTTCTGCTTTTGAAAGCAAAAACACATTTCTACAATATTTCATCCTCTCCAAACAATGTGCTGTACCTCACATATCAGAAGGACATATCTGGTTAGTTTGGGAATAGAAGCTTAGAATTGCCTGGAAAGAGGGATATTTCTGTGAAGATCTTGACGTTTCATTTTTTGCATTTCAAACTTCAGCAAAACAAATATAAACAAAGACTCAGAACTGCAAACTTCAAAATGTTTTGATTCACCTTTTGAGACATTAGTTAGCTGAATTCTACCTGCAGGAGCAAACCACTTATAAACATTTTACATGAAATGTAAAAAGGTTATAGTTTAGGAGTTGTGAGACAAATCTGAAGACAATTTAGAAGCAAGAGAAGCAGAATTTGCCCCTTATAATCTCTGTTACAAATAATGATGCCATGTAAGGAATGGCTTTCCTTCCTTGGAGACAGAAATACCTTTTGTGAACTGCATTCATTTGATCTGAGACACTGAGAGACAATAATTAAAATAGTTCCCACATTTATACTTCTACAGGCAGTTTCCAGAATCAAGTTTAGATTTGCTCACTTTAGAAAGTATGCAGCAAGAAAATGACCCTCTGTATTTCAGATATCTATTGAAATGGGGTGATGTTCTTAAAGTATAATTTTATTTTCCTCCAATAGCACAAGGAGATGACACCCAACAGATTATACTAGCTGTCAGCCTTGCACAACCATATCTGTAGACTTCAGACAATTATCTGTAATCAATAGCTGCAGCATCATGGTGATAAAATTATAGTACTTACATATAATTACACTTACATTCAAATATAACCAGTTCCATTCAGAGCATATGTCAATGAAGTAAATCATGGTAAGTCTGTAATTCTCAAAAGAGAGGAGGGGAGGTCAGATCCATGTTTTCCAAGAAATGTAGTTCAGAAGGAACTTTCCTTTTCAGTCAACCTTCTAATGTTCTTTTAGATTTTAAAAGAAACTTTTCTGGGTAAAGCCTTTGCAGAAGTACCCTTGCTGATCCTACACACGAGTCTTCATTTTTCTACTAAACTTCTTACAATTATATGCATATGAATGAGCATAATGTAATTTATCACATGCTGATTCTGTTACTTAAAGTCAGAAATTAGTGGACACTCTTGAATTCACAATTGCTTGTAAATCCACCAAGATGAATTTTTCATGTCAGTATAAAAATAGGCCTTTATTGTATCATTCATTCTGTGCTTTCTCCATTCAGTTTCAATGCCATCTCTGTGTTCCTTTTCTGTTCTCCTTCTATTCTTTCATTTCCTTGTCTGCTACTTATTCTGTCTTTCTCCTTTACTTCTTTCTCCTTCTGCTACTTTTGATTCTTAGCACTGATCTTGAAGATAGAATTCTGTGTTGATAAGGTGTTTGCATTTGTTTAAAAAGACTTCTGCTCTATTACTTCCCTCCCCTCCTCCCCAATATAAAGACACTTTAATAACTTGGTTGTGCTACAGACCCTGATTTCAATAGTTACAGGACCTTTCCCTACATAATGAAATCCTGAATCCTAGTCACCCTGCTGTTAGGAAAGGGAAAAAAAGAGACCCTTTAAAAAATCCTAATATGCAGCTCTCTGGGCATGTTTCCCACAGGTCACCACTCATGTTTAAGTACATTGAAAATCAGATCTGTGCAAGCAGCAAGAGGTAGGAAATGAAAGGCATTGTGGAAGGACTGACAGGATCAGTCCTTCTTCCTTTATGATTTACACGTGCAGGCTGCTGGTAAGAGTTTCTCCTCTTTCTGGAAGAAGAACCTTCTCAAAAAATGCAGTGTTCATAGTGAAAGTTTCACATTTCTACAGTTTTCTTTACAAAGAATCCTGTTTAATCATATAATTTTACACAGAAACACATAGTTTTTTCTAGTCACCACAACCTGCAGCTAAGAAGATTAAAGTGATGAACATTGATGAGTAAACTGTTTTGGGTATGTATGTGAAGAAGTTAGGTCTGTTGTTCCTATTGGCATTTCTGAGTCAATTTTAAACCAGGTACTTTGGTCCTGCCAGCAGCACAAAAGCTTCTCTCCTTCTCCCATGACTTTTGCAACCTATACAGGACTTGGTGCTGCAGATGTGGCAGTAGTAGCAGGGCACAGCATCTGCTGCAGGCAGACTGCACCTGGTGGGTGCCTGCTGTGGGTCCAATGGGCCTTAGAGAGAGGATGTTCTTGTCTTGGAGAGTACAAGAACAGAGAACAAGGAGAGACAGCTCACTTATGGCATGCTTCTAAAAGCTCTTGCAAGTTCTCCTGATTCTCACTGAGAAAACCAACCCTGTCCTGATCCAGGAGTGAGAGTCACTCCCATTACTCCTGTGTCATATTTCAGGTGGATAACATCAAATCTGCAGGATTTCCCCAAGCTGCAGAACAGAGCTACTATCAAAGTGAGTTTAGGCTCTTGAAGCCTACAAAACAAGCACTTTGGACAAAGACTTCCTTTTGGGAAAATAAGTCATGTCCTAAAAGCCAAGGATAGTTAGTAGATGGTCAGCACCTCTTAGAATATGGCCTGTAATTCCTCAAGTGCTAGCTAAAGAAATACTGTGCAGCCACACAAAAAACTAGAGCTGTCAGAACCTGAAAAATCTGATTTATGAGTGAGTCTTCATTTTCTTTTTTCTTTACTCTCTTCTTCACTAACTAGAGGTAAACCCAAGGTAATCACACCATAATTACAGCTTTGATCAGTTCTCTGCTGAAGACAAAAATGGTTCTATGTAGGTCACTTTCTGATATCTAAGAGTATCAAAACAGATTTATATGACAATAGTATCAATCTAATATCCTCCATGGCATGCACACACAAAAGCTGCAGCTATTTCAGGTATTGTCACTAATCACTTATTACATATTTCCTTATAAACTGTTCATAAATTATGTTTATTGTCTTATAATTAATTAGTAGTACTAACAGTACATAATATCAATAAGGTCATTAAATATGTAAACAATAAATGATAGCAATATTAATGCCACTAAGTAGCAGTGCTTGACAGCATCATGCATATTCAGTCAGCCTATGACTATATTTCTCTGCACTTTGACAGCCAGACATGGAATAGTGCCAGTCACTGGTTTAATGAACATCAAAACGAGTGCAGAAGTTGAAAAGTTAGTTAGCAGTTAGTTAAAAGAAAAAAAAAAAAAAAAAAGAAAATATAATTAAATAAGTGTGTCCTAACCCTTTCATAATTCCTTTTTTACCACATCTATTGTCTATACTCATCCCCTTTTCCTGAACAAGCAGGGATACCAAGCTTCCTTGCTGTAATACCCAAACTAGTGGACCTAGCCAATTTGCTATGAGACCTGGAATGATAGATTTGACCTCTAGATCATATAAGGATAAATCAAAGACGAATTAAAAAGTAAGTAGATTGGATGTTTTAATAGATGGGGGGTTTTGTTTTTGTAATGGGAGTTTACACTCTGCATAGATTTGCTATCTGCCAAATTTGGCTGGCAGTACTGGAGAGGCCAGTAAGGACTGAAGGAAAATAAATTATTTGCAAACCAATGGAAACCTTGTCGAAGCTTTGCATTAGGTGTTATATTGACTTTACCTCTTCAGGTAGACAGGGTATATAAAGATGCCTTTATACTTACAAATCGATATGAAGTGTTTCATTTTCCTTGTCCCTCCATCTTAGAAGACTAGAAATCTGTTCTAAAAAGAAAATGGAAACTATTTGTCAAAGAAAGGACAACACCACTTTTTTTGCCACAGTTAAGATGGCACATTGAGAGGGACTGTGCACTCATTAACATTTGGGATGTGATTCTGGCTTATACTGTTTTTTTTAAAGCTGTCTTGACTTCTCTGTTTATTTCAGAACTAAAGAGCAAAGCCATGGGATTTTGTTTTTCCCAGACTTTTCTTCCCACGTGTCCCAAATTAATGACCATTGTCCATTCAGCCTTCATTGTTTGCAGTACTGGGAGTTCTGCCCTGTTATAGATCAGCTTCTCCATAAAAATTAGCCGCATATGGATTGCCCTAAACTCCACCACTGTGGCAGGTGTTAAGAGGGTTTTTGGTCACTTCACCATTAAAGTTTCCAAGAATTTGAGTGGCTGGGGAGCTTTTAGGTCAAACCCAGCAACATTTAATGCAAAAGCAAAGATAAACACACTTTAGCTGTTCTGCACTCAGGCTACTTGTGACACTTTGCTGGACACAGCTAAACTCCATTCGACAGCATTAATAACACCCCAAAAAATCCTTGATATCATTCTGCTCTGTTTAACAAGAATGTCAAGTATGTACATTCTTGTCCATGAAGACTATAACAATGCCATATCTGATGAGTTCAGTTAAGATTGTCTTCAGCTGTGTTACTATCCTGGGAAAAATAGTGTATACTCCTTTGTCCTACAATGGTTAAAGGTCCACACAGCATAAAAACTGCTACTCCAGGCCTGTTGCCTCACATTGCCAGAAGAGGCTTATTGCTGTCATGCCCAGACCATGTAATTTGAGCTCCACCATGACAAGATGACTGATGATCCCGGTGGACAGCAAACTGACCATGAGCCAGCAATGCACCCTTGCAGCAGAGGAGGCCAATAGCATCCTGGGATGCTGTAGGATGAGTGCTGCCAGCAGGTCAGGAATGGTTAACCATTCTCTCTACTCAGCACTGGAGATACACACTGGAATGCTATGTCTCGCTCTGGGATTCCTGGCTCATGTGAGACATGGATACCTGATGGAAAGGAATGAAAAAGAGGGAGCCAGACTGTTAGTGGTGGTGTCCGGTGACAGGGCAAAAGGCAATGGGTACAAATTTAAATATTGGAAATTCAATGTGAATACAAGAAGGCACTTTTGTACTGTGAGGATGGTAGAGTTTGGAAGAGTTTGCCTGAAGAGGTAGTGGAGTATCCATTCTTGAAGATATTCAAAGCCCTACTGGACATGGTCCTGGTCAACTTGTGCTTGAGGTCCATGCTTGAATGAAGGGGTTAGACTAGATGAGATCAAGAGGTTCCTTCCCACTCAACAATTCTGTGATTCTGTGAAGATCCTCAGACTGAAGAAGAAATTAAATTTGAGGTTATGTCTAGTCCAAGTGTGCCAGCTACTAGGCACAGTACATTAAGTAAAATTCTGTACTGCTGAAAAAGTGTATTTCACAGAATTCCACAGAACAAGTTGGTTTGGAAGGCACCCACAAGGATCATCAAGTGAAACTCCTGGCTCTGCGCTGGACAACCCCAAGAGTCACATCATGTGCCTGAGAGCATTGTCCAAATACTACTTTAACTGAATTATAGGACTTCCTTCTGGAAATTGTTCAGTTTGCTAAAAAATACCCATATGCATCTGGTAATTTTGCTCCATCAAAACACATGAACATAACAGTAAATCCTGATACTGTAGAATCCAGGTACTGCTTGAAGAAAACATAAGGGCAAGCTAAGGCTTTCACACACAATGCCTTGTATTTTGTCATCAACATTCACCTGTTCTTGGCAGCCAGAACTGATCAATCCAGCAGGAGTGCTTCACATGATGAGTAGCACTGCCAAGTGGCAGGCACACCTGAGCTAGCCAAGATTATGGATTAAGCTTCAAATATATGGGTTTGATTGATCTGTTGATAAAAGACATCTTGAAATCAAATTTTCAATAAAGAATACAATTACAAGATCATTGCTCCAAAGAATACCTAAAACACTACAACTGAAATTGTTTAGGAACATGTGTCTGCTCTTCTCTATGCTGTATATCAAAGTGCTAGAGTGCAAGTGAGAACAATTCTCAGATTCAATCCAAATACTAACAAAACCTTTCTGAAGATTTGAATCTTTAATGACTTAAATAAAATTAAGTCATCCCTAATCTCTTCCTTGAGACTGGATGTTCACACATTTCCTTAAGAGTGCTTCCTAGCTAAGGGCTATTTAACAAATACTGTTTATCACTCCATCCCAGTACCTCTTCGTTCCTTTTGAGGATGCTTGTGTCAAAACAAGTGAGCTCCAAGATCCACCCCATCCATTCTTTTTTCCTGAACTGTAAACTTTGGTGGAGTTCAGGGACAGTTTTAGAACTCCAGAGAAGGTGATTTCTCTTATTGTAGATTAATTTTTTCAGGCACATTCTCTTTGTTTTCCTGTTCTAGCAAAATTTTCTGCATGGAACAGACTTGAAATAATCTTTTTCCTTTCTCTTACTTTGCTATTCCATCATTTTGCGCATATTTTGTTTTATTGGTTAGAGACACTCTCATCTTTTTTGGCTCTCTCTGCTTGTCAGACTCTCCCTTTCAATGCAGAGCCCTCCTCCATTCTCTCACTAGAAATATGAAGCTAGATGTTTAACATACGGATCTTTGAAAATGCTGGGCACCCTCTAACAGACAGTGATAGATCTTTCCCAGTTTCTACTGGAGTTGAATTTCCTTGGCACCTTCTATCATGCCTGTATACTTAGGGCTCTTCCATTTTGGAGCACAGCCTTCACTACCTTTCAACACTTCTCCTGTTTCTGAGGACTGTCTTTCATGCAGTTCCCATTGCTCTCTTTCAGTCTGCTTAAAATGCTATCTTTAGCTGCCTTCAATTTTAGAAGATTCCAATTTTGTTTGGAAAACTAAATCAGACTTTAGCAGTAAAGCTATACATGAGCATACATTCATACATTTGATATTCCAGGCTGCAACTGAAATGCATCTCAGTTTGTCAGTGTCATAATTGCTTCCATGTAACCAGGGTTAAAACAGAGTTGTGAATAGGAAGCAGAGATTCTGCCTTGTAGTGCACCAAAATCCTAATAATGCTGATTAAAATAGCCCAACTACATTGCTTGCTTTTATATCCCAAATTCCTGACTTGAAAACCCAAATGTTCTGATCTTGAATTCCATATTCATGTCTAGAATAGTATCCGTATGAGAGGAGGGGCATGGAAATAAGATTTTTCCTTACAGCTTATCAATAAAGAGCATAATTAAGGACTGTAGGCCACATCCTCAACCAAGGTAGTTCACAGTGATATACTTCACCTGCAAATCTGGCTCACAACACAGAATTACTGTTGTTAACATGTTAAATCAGTCCCAACCAAGACAGAAAAGCTGTATTCTGTGCTTCCTTCCCCATGTGTACTTCTTTGATTTTTCCTTGATTTGAACATCCCACAGGAGATGGAGATGACCATTTCCTGAAAGAAAACAAACATAAATTTTAATAGAGAGTCTGCTTGATTCCTCAAAGCAGGTCAAAGTTGGGACAATTCTGGGTGTCTAAGTGATGTTCAGATGCTTATGTTCTCCGATGAATCCATAGCTAACTCTATGCGATAGAAATATCTCACATTATTCTTGTGTTTGCCAGCTTGCAGTGTCATTCCAGATGGCAAACACAAAAATAGCTTGAAAAAATTCTTTCTGAAATTCAGGCTGTAAAAGGATTTTGTTAATCCTACAACAGATTTTCCGAGATGTTCAAACTGTCCATTCCTTACTGACAATAAAACATCCCAACAGGAGTATCTTGTAAAACCACTGTTACGGTAAATTTGGGGCCATTACTAATTTCATTATTGGCTGCTTACTAAAAGTATATTTATTTCTTCGTCACTCCTCTTGAAAATCTACCTCTGCTACATTTTATTCTTTGCTTGATGCTACTTTCATTAGAGTAGGAGTATCTTCAGAGCAATAGAATCGTAAAAGTCTCAGTTGTTAGCATGAAAGTGGGACTGCTTAAATTTGATTACTGTGTTTAATGAAGTGTCACATTTATTTACAAGATGACATGATGAATCACATTACAGTTATTATAAATCAGCTTATAAGAATGGACAAATGATTCAATAAAGCAATGGATTTACAAATCTGAGATGAACACATTTGGGTTTCTTGTCATATTTCCCTTTAAAAAAAATGGCAGCACACTATTTACTTTAGCCCAGGAGCTAAATTGGCAATTTGTTTTAAAAAGGGAAAGAGAGGAGAGGGTTCACATTACGTTTTGCATTATACTTTCTGTCTCACTGACCAAAAATGTCAGATCATTCACATGGACAAATCCAGTTCACCTCAACATGTTTGTTAACCTTAGAGCCATACATATGTGCTGTTTTCTTCCTCTTCCAATGCAGTTTTGTCCTATCCCTAGCCAAAGACGCTTCCCACATCCATACGATATCTTGTGGAAAAATTGTTTTGCCTGTCTCCTTCACTTGCCTGTATGCTGGGCCTTTTACTGGGGTTCAAATTACCCCCAAGATGATTAACATAAAATTTTATCTGCTTGCCTTTTGACACTTTCAACACCTTGCCTTGTTTACCAACAGTGATGTGAGTGGCCCAAAGCCTGAAGAAAATCAAGAAGTAAATAAGCATCCATCCAGCAATCCCTCCCCGGCCTTGGAGTCTTCATTAAAAAGGTCTTAGTTCACTTCCATACGAAGGAAATTGGCTCATTTGCGTACTATACTCTCTCCCTCTCTCTCTCTCTCTGCCTGACTTACAAAGAAATTTGTTTGAAACATTTTTTTTTCAGCACATTTCTGTTTATTTGTGTTTGCCCTGCAGAAATGCTAATGCAGGTTCATTGCATTAAACAGGCCTGATAACGTCTGAGTGCACTCACATATGTGTAGGCTGAAAAGCAGCCACGTCCTGGGGAGGAGGGGGGCTCAGGAAGACATGTGTGTGTTTTGGGGTGTGCGTGCACGGTGAGCAGGGGAGGCTTCCGAGTGAGTGAGCTCAGGTTTTTGTGCCACATCTGCATTTTGCTCTGTTTGAGTGACAGGTGTACGTGGATGCCACATCGGCTGCCAATATGCTATGAGACCATGGTAACAATCGCTCATCTCTGGGGAGCTATGCTGCCTCGTTCCTCACTATCAGACATGAAAGAAATAATTTCAGGTGCCAGAAAAGGAACTGTGATAAAAGAAAACATTTCGGCTTTCATGGCACTGGAGTTTGCCCTGAGGCAACAGCTTTGATAAAAAAAGTGTCTCTTTCTTTACATTCACAATTAATCCATGATTATCTACAAGCAATCCTTTGGCCTATAGGATACCGTCA
>VZRN01003296.1:1240132-1271077 GCA_013397935.1 Dasyornis broadbenti
GTCTCTGCTGATCCTGACTGTTTTCCCTATCGGATCTCCCTGGGCTTCTCCCCTGGCTTCTCAGTAGATGGGCCAGCAGAAAATATGGAACAAAAAACCCCAGTTGTGTAGGATAACAGCCAGACATGGTATAGGACAAAACACAGTCCCAAACAAGAGAAAGACATCTCACAAGTGTCCACAGCTGTATATTTAGATCACAGAGGCCCAGCTATCATAGCACCAAGATACCTGGGCCCATAAGCCTTTGTAGATGGTGTTTGTTGACCCTGGTTCTCAGCATCCTTGATGTTTCAGGGATGAGGACAGAGTGGGATTAAGTCTGGTAACAGCTATGCTCTTGCACATCTCCTCCTTTTCTGACTGGCAGAGCTCTCCAGGCTGAGTAAAAACCAGGCAATCAGAACCTCACACAGCCAGAAGAGCTTCCCTGGCCTTGACACCCAGAGCTTCAGAAGATAGTGTGGAATTACTGTCCCCTCAGAGTTTCTAAGACCCCTTCATATAACCTCACTGAAAACAGAATCAGGCAACTTGCAAGAAACCAGAGTAATACAACAATTTCAAGGTGTATTGAAGGCAAAGTATAGGTCACTGAGACTAGATGTATACCCAGTTACATTAGGAATTAACAGGATACCAACAGAAAGAATCAACTTAACTATTTGGTCAGTAAATAGAGACCATCAGCATTAGTTTTTTGTCACCCAAAGCAGAAGTTTAGGTTTCCAGCCTCATCCAGGTAACATAAGTGGGGGAAGAACTCCTGTGGGAGTTCAGTGAGGAGCAGGACTTGTGTAAAGCTGTGAGGACACTGGGGTTAATTACAGGACACAGACACAGGGCCAACATAATATCTGATTGACAGTGCCAGCAGCTAAGAGGACCACAGCTTTTGGCAGCATTTCTCTATCCAGTGTAATGATGACTTGCAGATTTTCCCATCACATGTTGATAAACCTGGAAAAAAACAGAAAGAAGATGTACCTTGTGGCTTTCAGATGACTTTAGTGGAGAAAAGGAGAAAAACAAGCAGAATTTGCCTTCACTATGGAGGTGATGTATACCAAGCCACACAAGTACACACACTTTAGTGGGATTGACCCCAAAGACTGGGGAAAAGGACAGTCTACAAACCAGAAATGAGCATGTCTGCTTCAGACATTCCAAAACAGGAATGATATAGTGCCACCTATTATTCAGCATTGCTTAACTCTTGGCTTTGTGGGAGAGTTTCCAGTTGCTCAAAACACTAATAAACTTTATTCACAGTGGCTGACATTTTCCATGCCTCAGGCTAAGTGCTTGTGGAATAGTGCAGCCAAAATGTGGCTCAACATTTTCTGAGTATTCGGCAGTCATGCTTATAGCTTGAGAATTACCCAGCTTCATCCTTTGCATTGTGGCCAAAACAGTTGATGAGGCTCAGACACTTGTGTTTGTCCATCAGCTTGAGACTTGGATATGCATTTGTGCCACCTAGAATGTGATATTGATACAACACTTGATATTATGTGGCAGTTTAAAGGGTTTCCTTGGCTTGAGACTGATAAAGTCATTAATATTCCATGAAGGCCACACCAAGTTAGTCACAGGCCAACACCTCATCAACAATTTTATTGATGCAACACTAGAGAGACAAGCCTAAAAAAGATTAAGATTTTCTTTATACATTGCCATATTTATAGTCTTGTGTTTCTTTGTTTTTAAAGCCAAATTGAATCACTGGCTATGTTCAGACAGTTGTGGAAGGGGAAAAATATGAGCAAAAGTTTGAAAATCCCTTCTAAATCATTGAAGATAGCTTTTCTATGCAGTAAAAATGTGTTGTGAAGTGAAGATCTGTAAATGAAAGGTTAAATTTGTTACAAGCGTGCTGCAGTTATCAAGAAGCAACTATTAAAACACAGGAAATTCTGACTTAAGGTTAAACTTAAAAGGAACTCGAGACAGATGTTAGGCCATGACTTCAAGGAATAAGTGTTAGTAAGATTTATTAGGCCAAATTCATCCGTATCAATCCTGGTGTAAGCCAACAGAGTTTTTAAAGTTTGTGATAAGAAACCACTGCTATGTTAGATAGATAAGAGACACTGACTTTTGTTTTTCTCAGGTTGTTCAAATAAACTGATTTAAGGTGGCTTGAATATCTTAATCAGTAGCTTTTACCACTGTAGAAATTTATATTCTTTTCTTCCTTTATTTTTCTGCCCATTTAAAAAGATGGGGTTTGTCTTTCTTGATCTTAAGCTGGGCACAGTTTCCTTTTATTGATTTCATATATTTTTTAAATCTACTTTTCCTGATTCTCTTCCTACCATTTTAAAGTATCAATTTATTATTATCTTTCACTGCTATGTGTATGAAAATACAGGAAAGCAGGAGAAATATTCAGGGATGAGCCAGTCTTTGTGTAGAAACACTCATTTTCACATCCTTCCCATTCAGGAGACCCATGCAGTTGGTCAGTTCCAGAAAGGCGTCCCATGAAAGTCACACACATTTTTTGAAGTTCAGTTTCATGGTCTGAAGTGATTTCCTATTAGTGAAAAGGAAATAGTAAATAGGAGAATGCAGATTGACAAAAGGAGAGAGAAATCCTTGCTTGATTAGAGGACATCTTAAGAATATTTTAAAAATTTTTATAATGTTTTAATAAAATTTTATACAAAATTTATATAATTTTATTATACACATTGCATTTTCATCATGTTTTTTTTTCAAGAATCTGAAATAAAATGCAGACACAAAAAAAGAAAAAGGTGGGGAATAATGTATATGTATCAACTTAGCTTCACTTGAAGCATATCTGAACAGCTGTCTCCCACATGAAGTGTTATTCTTCTTAGTGATTGCCAAAAAGAAAAAGAAAAGCCAGTGGTATTAGTGTATAGGGCATTCTAGATTTCCCTGGCACTGGAGTAGAACAAAGAAATAAAAAAAAGTGGTGAAAAAAAAAAAAAAAGAATAAAGGTTACCCCAAAGCAGGTTGTTCACTTGCTAGCAGAAGTGTCAGTAATTTTTACTGACACAGTCACTTTGAACAGTACAGAAGTAAAAACAGGGAAACACAGGACAAGAAAGATCAAAATATGTCTATGTCCCCAGGATCTTCCTGCCTTTTCTTTACCAACAACCACAGGATGTGAATCACATACACCAGGGCCACCAAGCCCTAGCAGCTGATCTCTGCTCTGCTTCCCTGGGAAAGGAGATGCTCTTTTCAAATTTCTGTCAATATGTCACAGGGGAAAGGAAAGCCATGCAAAAATCACGTCAGAGCTTTCCCAGTGATGAAGCCTTTTTACTAAAAGCAAATGTTTTCCTTAGAATTATTACCATCTGAGTTATTCCATGTTGCAGCTGAAGGCCAGTAGTTTGCAAGTGCAAATACTTGGGGGGAGGAATAGGGGAAGAGGGATCGTTTCCATTTTTGCCAGTGTGTAAATCTTGTTTTCTGCTGGCTGCAGACACCCTCATGAACTCGCACTCAGTGAAGGCCACACTGTTTCATGATGTGAATGTGATTTTGGAGTCAATAATGTAAATGCTTTCTTATACTCAGCATAAGCAAGGCACAAGAGCAAATAGTCTTATTTACCGTGAAGGTGACGTTTAAAATAACCATTATATGTGTATCTACACAAAGCTCCCCAAAGACCCACATTTGTGTGTCTACTGCCTAGGTCTTTCCACTGAAAGAGCTGAGAATGTAGTTAAGTCTCCTTGGACTCATCAGCTGTAGTGCTTTTGGCACAGTTCTTCACCACACCATCCTCTTCTGCCTATTTGCTTTTTCTATTGTCTGCCTATATATCTGAACCTGTAAATACACGGAACTCAAAAGAGTCTGCGATTTAAAACAGAAATACTTTCTCTTGTGGTAAGTAAGGTTAATCGTGCTCAGAAGTGGACTCTTAATACAGCATCCCAAATATCTTCCTTGAAAATGTCCTATGGGCCCTAATTATCTCTTTCCAAATAAAAAGGATTGAGTCGAGTTTTATGTATCTGCTTAGTTTTCAACTGGATTTTGCTGGTGGTTTAAATAAGCATGCTCATTAGCATCTGTCAGCTGCCCAGATGTATTATTTTATTGCTATGTGTTGGTTTGACTTTATTAAGACCTGCAAGCCTTGATCCTGCCTGAGAGATGGACTACAGAGCAGATCTGCCACAGCAGTTACAGTCACCTGCACAGGCTGCATCAATGCCCAGTCAAGAGAAATCTGCTGCCCTGTCCTGCGCAAGGTTTTCACCTGCAGATGCTTTTCTTTCTTCTGTCAGCTGAGTTCAGAGCTTCTGACTGTTCAAGCACATTGCTGAAACATTCCCTCTTCTCCAGTTTTTGATGGAAGCTCCCCACTCCTTTCTTTAGCTTTAAAGAATGGATTCCTGGAGCCTGGATGAGCAGATTAATACTCCTAACGATACAACACATCAACCAAACAAGCAGCATATTCATCCCTTCCTTGTCCTCTTCTCTTTTCCCTCCTCAACCCTGTCTCCCTTCCTCCTAAGTGAGAAGTGTTGGTATGTGGTGTAATTCAGGAGCAGTTTGGTATGTTTCTTGCCTGCCCCAGCAATGATGGCTGTTTAGGCTATGGTATTATTTCTTCTGTGGCTGCTCTCACAACCGTGGCTCCAGGTTTGCAGACATTGTTGTGGGAGAATGGGAAGAAAATATTACTGTGGCAGCACATCTCCTTTTTCCAGACTGGGGAGAAAACTCACTAGTTGTTTTCAGTTATGGTTTTATAATCCTTAAATAAGTTTCTGAAGGATTGCTTGTGGGAAACGGTGACAGACTAGTGAGTGAAAAATCTATGCTTGGGTCTTCCAGATGACTGTGTAATGGAAATGCTTCCCCAAGAAAGGCTTGCAGAGTATGAGAGCTTTTTAATTTAAATTCTTCTAAAACTTCAGCTCATGGTATGAGAGTCTCTTCTGTGGACATTGATACAACCAATCTCTATTTTATTCAGTTCTTTCTCTTCTAATATTTCTCCTATCCTTGCTTTCTCTGCTTGAGAGTGAACCTTTCATTTTCCTTCTAGGTTCTGTCAAACATTGTTATGATACCTTTTAATCCATCTGTTGTCTCCCAAAACTTTGGAGTCTGATCATATTCTGAAGAAGGAAGATCATCCCAGACTGCCCTCAGCTGACAGAGGCCTGAGACAGGACTGAGAGGAATCAGAAAGGATGTGACCCAAAGGAGCATGCAGGGATCACAATGTTGTTGAAAAACAAGAGGTACCTGACACTGCCGCCAGTCTACAGCCTTGTCTTGCCTGCAGCCCACTCAGAGTTGCCTGTGATGGCAACAGAGACAAACTCCCCTCTGGCAGTCAGGCAGGAAAATTTTGTGCCCATATGTTGTGCCAAGGTAAGGATGAAAAAGTAAACGCTGTTTCCTCTCAAGAAGAGAAAGCTTGATTAGACGCCATCAAGCCTCTAATGACATTCTGCAAAGGGTTACTTATGATTTCACCACGCACCTTCCCTGAGAGAAAAATACTCACCAGGACTGATGAGCTATATCAGCCTAAGGAGAATTAGTATCCATGTACTTAAGAAAGAAATGCAGAAGCAACAGCCTGCTATGCCACTTAGCCTGGGACAATGAGACATCAATGATCTCTCATTTCAAGTCCTTTCACCTAGCAATGTGTGTTCACAAAAGCACTGTCCATTAGCCCTCCTCCAGCCCCCCAGTGCCATCTCTGGAAATGATAAAGTAAAATTCAGTTTGAGATCACACTTATTCCTGCATCCAAATCCATCACGTATTATAACCTCTCATGTTAGCACAAACATCCTTTAGAATGAAACTTTCCTATTACCATTTCCATTACAGAATCATTTCATCTGTAATAATTTTCCATCAGAGGCTGGAGAGGAGTCTGCTGCAGCTTTACCTGCTGTTCATACCAAGCACGATTGAGAGATACCATTTTTCTTTGTGTTTGAAACCAACAGGAGGAGGAAAGGGGTCTATAAATACAGACGATCAAGAGTCTTTTACATCTAGCGGTGCGCTGTGAAGCACACCTGTAACAAAATAGGAGAGCAGAAGGGGGTGGGGGGAGATTTAGGAAAAATCGGAGCAGAATTAATCCTTCAGGATGAGCTGCCTCTGCAGAGTGCAGCTATAGAGTCCTGCTGACTCGGAAGGCCATTATTCAAGGGTTAAATGTCACTCAAATCAACCTCATTATGAACTGAAGGATGAGGAGGGGCTCGGGGGAGACACTGCTTTCTTATGCATTTACAATTGAGCCGCTCTGGCCTGGAGATGACCCGTCGCACAATTTTTAAATTATCTCTGCGCGCTCTGCTTGTTTTGGAAATGCTCTAAATAAAAATAATGGACTGTCTTTTAATAAGTCTCATTGTGAAGATTCCACATATCAAACAACGCAGCGCAGCTTGGAGGCAAGCGACGGGCATGTGTGATCTAGCTGGAAGAGAGACAAATGGTGATGGGAGCAACTCCATCTAGGGACCGCTGACAAGAAAATGGCATTCGCAAACTGACACATCTGTCAGGGTGGAGAATATTGGCACCTGTCACGCAATTTCAGTCATGACTTTTAATAAAGCTGCTTTCCCTTAGGTAAAATTGGAACTTGACTGTAATATTAGCTGCAAGCACGTCTTGTTTTCCCCTTCAGAGCTCTTTTGTACGTGAGACGTTTCAAATGAATCTTAAAGCTGAAGTAATGATGTTTACTACTTCTTTCCTCCTCCCCCCCCCACCCTTTCCCTTTCCAAGTCTGGATTTGAAAGAGATGTTGTGCTGAGTTTTTTTCTTTGCAAAATGTCTCCCCTTCATCTACCACTACCAGATTTTTTTTTGTGTGTGTGTGCATGCGCGTGTGTGTAGCGCTTTTACTCTATCACCCTTTTTTTTTTCCCCCTTTCCTCCTCCTTTTCAGCTGGGCTGTTGTTTGAGTGAATTTAGCCTGGGGAGGCATGTATATCATAAAAACTGGGTTGGGATTTGTTGGCTGTCAGTCAATAAATCAGTCAGAGTTTAATTACCAGGCATGTGATGGGAAGCGGTGACAGGCACCAGGTCTGTTGGATAGCATTTCTTATGGGGCAGCAGCTACTAAAAACAAAAAGTTAGAGAGTATGTGTGCATGAGTAGATGCCGGATGGGAAGGAGGAGGGGAGATTGAGGGGAGAGGGGGGAGAAGTGGAGAAGGAGGAAGGGGGAAAGGAAAAGTTGAGGAGTCCTGCAGCTGGAATCCACTATTACAGGAGAAAAAAAAAAAAAAAAAATTGTGTTCTTAAAACAAAGGCGATGAGGCTCTATTTCAAGACAAAAATTAAGGTTTTTGAGCTGAAGTTCCCATGTTTTGCTTGAAATATGTCAGCGTGTTCTGAGTGTTACCTGACGCCTGCATTAACTTCTGCTGCACTAAAGCGCACCCCTTTGTTTAACACTTGCAAACATTGTATCAGAAACATTTTTTTAAAAGGAAAGAAAATAACTACAGTTGAGAGAACACATCGGGGAGATGGGGCTGGAAGGAACAGGAGAACTATTGTATTACAAAATGACATAATGTGTTAAAGGACCTTTCACAAAGTGAGAGTAAAGTTTTTTAATAAAATATGAAGGTTATATAACATTCCCAATGAGGAAATCAATAACATTTTTTTCCCCTTTTCTTTTTCCCCTCCTTCTTCCCCCTTTTGGGAAGTTTTCCAGGATGTCTGACCATGGAAATCATGTACAGTATTTTTTTCAAAGGCAATTCATACTTGACATGGTTTTTATTTTTTGACTAGTGATGAGAGATGTCATCTTCTTCCTGTCATATGCCATGAAGCATTATGTGGAGATACTGCAGGATGTTTTGACTGAAAAGATGTTCTATTTTCTTTTAACGATCCTCCTGTGGTGTGTCTCAGTATGTGTTTCAGAAATCTTTTGTCCACTTTATGGCATTATGGGTAATGGACACAAAAGTCTCTGGCTTGAGGTAGTGTAGCTGCTCCTCTCCTGGCAAAGCATTTGTCCATGAACACAAGGGAGCACAATGGTTTTGTGAGAAGTGGAGGAAAATCTTCAGCAGAAGAACAACTAGTTACAAATGGACTTCAGCTGGTGAAAATTCAGCTGAAAAAACTTCTTGGTTCAAATTTCAGAGAAACCTCCAAACACACACAAAAAAAAAGCCAGATTGAATAGGGAAATTTGCTGTATTTAAACATCTAATTTAAACAGTGTCTTTATTCGAGAAGGAAAAACCCAGTATAGTTTGCTCAGTTAGCTGGACTCCCATGTCAACAACCTGCTTATCTCCTTGTCAGGTTGCTCCACAGCTGCCTCTGACTCACCTATGTGAGTCTGGATGTCCAGCAAGACCTCCCAGAGATCGCTTGCAGGACCTCTTCCCATCTGTACTTTAAATTACTCCTGTAAAATCCTGACTGCATGTAAAGTTCCCATTGCTTCCCCTCTACCCTCTGTCAACTTTTGTCACCACTCTTAGATGGCAATATCCTTGGAGCAGAAACCTTTCTCCTTGGATGCCTGGCAAGGGCCTAGCATACAGTGTGGAGTACTATAAATGTGTAACAATAACTCCAGACCTTACCCTGTGTACATATTCAAATCGCGTGGGGTGCAACACCCAGGGTACAGAAGCTGGCTCTCAATTGTATTCATAGTGAATCAGAAGAAGGAGAGGTTGGAGAGGAAGAAAGTTTTAGGTCGGAAGGGAAAAAGCCACGGAAAGGTTTGTATTCAATGGAAACTTCTGTGACTATTCCCCCTTTAGTGACCTTTCCTCCCCCATTACTTCCCTTTCCTCTGTCTGTGATCTGGAGATTTTGCAGCAGAGAAAAGCAGCTCTGAAATTCATGCCTTACTCCCACTCACACAAGCCACCAGCAGTACTGGGTTAATCTGTCTAAAAAGGCCTCAGTCTTAAATGTTTTGTGGGTCTAAAGCAAAAGAAATATATTTATTTAAACCTTCTCTTTGGAGTTGCCAGCTCCATTCCCTAAACCCACACTGGCTATTCTGCAAGTCCTTGGTCCAGTTTTCTCTCAGACTACCAGAAAGTCACATGGTGTCCAACCAGAGTTAGCTTGTCCAGCATCAGTAAAACTTGTGTAAAGAGAGCAATGGTAAAACACTTTTTAAACAGACTGCACAGCGGCAGCAGCACCTTGTGGCTGGTAGGAATTCAGCCAGGTCCCCCAGGGCATCCCGCCAGCTCCTGCCATCAGGGCCCAAGCTGCCTTGGACAGCATGCAGTTTCATCACACCAAGTTTGCCCTTCATGGGATGGCCACCCTAAATCTCAGTGCTCTGTCCAAAACTGAAGGAAAAAGTCCCAAAGGACTCCAGTGCCTGCTAGAACGTAAAGCAGGCTGACCTCCATGCAAAATGCTCCCCAGCAACACTGCAGGGTGTCTGCTCCTTGCCGGTGGTGGCTGAGAAACAGGGAATCAGGGAAACAGTTTCATAACTGGTTTAATCTCCTACTACAAGCAAAGCCACGTGAGAACCCATTGGGGTTGAAGCCTTAAGCCTCATCTTAACACAGAAATAATAATGGGACACAAAGCAGATCGACTCTGAAGTTGTAAGTCAGAATCCGCCTCCCAAATGAGTCACTCTGGCTATTAATGCAATACAAGAATGTCAAATTATTATAATCTTTGTCAGAGGTCAACCTACATTAGAACAGCAGCTCAACAGACATAGAATAAATACCTCTTAATAATATAGGAAAGCAGATATTTTGCTGCCAATAATTAACTTTACTCTCCAAACATTTGCCTCTGCCCTGCTGTTCTCCTTGGGTGAGTGTGGGCATTAGGCTCTCCTGTGTGGAGTTCAGCTTAACCATAGACCCATGTGGAAGCACTGGTAGTATCCCTGCAGTACCACTAATTTTGGTTAGTGAGGTTTTATACTTCCCATTCCCATGAGTTTTGGAATAAAATCTTTTCAGGATTTTTACTGACTTTTTACTAGCTTTAAATCACAATCAGGAATTTTCCTGAATTTCCACTGAAAAATTTGAATGTCCAGGACTATTAAAGTTTTGTTTATCAGAAAATCACCTGTGCCTCCAAATGTCAGAAAATGTTTACTCAGGCCAAATAACTCCTTAGTTTTGCAGTCTGTCCTGCAAATTATTACACTTCGTCACAAGGAGTGGAGCGATTTGTATGTAGTAAACTAGTCCAAGCCTGCATCTGCAAGACAGGAAATTTGCTGAAAGTGGAAGTAAAGAAGGCATAAACTTAGAAGCAGGTAAACTTTCCCCATTGCCCCATTTACCTGCAAATGTTGTTCATTGCTCTTTATAGCCTGAGGAAAATGTACTCCTGGCCTGCTTTTTTTCACTTTCATTTGATACCTACTTGTCATATTCAAAGGAAAAGAAATGTCTGATGCATTCTGCCAACGGACCAAAGGCTTCCTTAAAACAGCTTCTCTCTCGAGGTATATCTTGTACAGATCTATTAGCCAAAGGACCTGAATCCTGAACTGAAGTACTAGTGCTGCAAGAACAGATTAAGGGGCCCAGGACCCATCTCCTGGAATTCCCCAAAACCAAGTGCATTAATTGATATTTATTTAGGGAAGTGTGTGATGGCCTCTAGTGGTGCACACTGTTGATAAACACCGAATCATCACAGCTTCTCTCCTGTTTTCTGAGTGGCACTGGAAGAAAAGTGTTGTGGATGTAGTGACATGGGTGTATCGCTGCTGTGTGAATAACAAGACAGCCCAGTGACAGACGGGCCTGTTCTGTCTACAGCTCCCTCCTTCCCCTCTCCTCCGTGTGCTGAGGAGGAGGCTGTGCAGCACACGCTGGGAGCAAGTGCACAAGCTGATATTTAGCAGTGACACATTAAGTACTGCAGATTTCCTGTGAACACACCACCATGTTCCTGTGTCCAGCATCAGGGAATAAAAGCACATTGACTTCATCAGAGTTTTCTTTTCCTGCTAACCCACCAGGCTCACACCGTGCTCAGAAACAAAAATCTTGATTTGGTTCTTTTTTGTGCTGCAAGGTTTTCCCCCCTATATCACGATATATTGATGGCGTCATCAGATCAAGACCATGACAGGAAAAATTATGACTATAGGACATTTACTCCCAGCCGTCAGATGGACTGAACCTCACCAGCACAAACATGCCGGGGCTTCTTGCTGTGAGTGCAGCCTCTACCATTACTATGGTGAACATGATAGCCATTAACTAATCGTCATCTGAAAAAATACAGCATTCTCTCCCTCCTCCACTGCACACTGAGGCACATACCGTATAAACATCATAAAGGACACAGTGAGAGAGAAAAAACACACTAGAGGCCATACTAAACCCTGATCTGAGAAGAGACTGTTATTCAAAGCAGTGAAAGCTTTCATATACTGTATGGCCATAGAGTCGGATGTTTTCTCAACAGTTTTCTAAGCAATAATACACAGATAAAGAGGCTGGAATCTGCCATCCCCTTTATAACATATGCACGTCTATTTATGGAGACACTTAAGCATGGATTTAGTAAGTCCGAGACAAAGCTCTAGAGGCGGCTGTCTCTTTAAATCCGTCTCCTACCAAGTGAAATTTGTGGCCCTGATGAATGGCAGAGCAGAGTCATCCATAAAAGGGCAGAGGAAAATCACACTCATTTGCATACAGTAATTATTCTCTGAATCGGGCCACCTTTATTGCTGCCAGAAAATCTACTGTCAGCATCGCTCTATAGATCATGTTGGAAAAGCCAGCAGCTGAGGAGTGGGGTGGTGGCTTCAGACCCACTGGCTGGCACCCCAGCTGGCCTCACCACTGGGACAGGTTGTGCTTTACCTCACTCCCACCCTGGGTACCCATAGATCCATCTTCTTTTGGGTGCTGGGTATTTTCAGCAGAACAGCAGCATAACAGGAGGGTGAATATTTGCACCCAGATAACACAGAGGTGGTGGGAGCCATGCAGGGTGGCTGGGAAGGTTCCCAACTGCACTGGGATAGATTGGATAATTTTTCACCTTTTTTTCTTCTCACATGACATCTTTTTTACAGAAAAATAAAATAAAGGAGCAATATTGTATGAGCAGAGTAACACCACATTGCCTCATAGTTATGATACCTATGTTTATGCTCCTGTTTGGCTCTACATCTGTGAGCAGTGGTGGATTAACAAAAGGGAATAGCTGACTGGCATTTCAGCCTGCTGACACGAGCAGTAAGAGGCGAAAGGGTACAGCTAGGGACTGCACAGGCAAAATCAAACAGGAACCCGGAAAAAAGAACAAAGATTTGTGGGGCCAGTTTCTCAACACAGCACAAACAAACCTGTCACCCGTCAGGGATTCCTGTGTCTGTGATCCAGCAGGAGGGCCTCAACACACAGCATGAAAACAGAGTTTATTAGGGTGCCCTTGGATAGCTTTAGAAGAGCACCTTCCCATCCATTTATGTCTGTCTCCTTGCGATGCTACCAAGGAACTGAAGTCTGATAGAAGCTCTGTGGCAAGTATATCCTTGGCAGAAATCCAGTTGTGATCACACTTCCTGTGAAACCAAAACCTGACATGCAGAAAACGCTCACTACCAGCAATGAATCGCAAAGACGAGAGCAGTTTGGAGCTGGAAGCGATAACAGCAGCTCTGGTGCCAGCACTGCAATTTGCCACACTCTGGAGCAGCTACCACCTGACACAAGGGCTTTCCACCACTGCAGCATCTGGGAATACAAGATTGATGGCTCTCATTTTGCAGGACCAGTCCACCAGCTCAGGTGTGTTTGCACATCAGTTTTTGCATAGGCCTAAACTCACAATCAAATATATTATCAAATTCCCTGTTCAGTGACTTTAGGGAGTCTGTGTGGATATGGGTTTCCTATGAGGATGGATGCAAGGATTTCTTGGACAGTCCTGTGGAACCATGGCACACCATGGCTCATCAGCCAACATTTGGTGCAATATATAGTCCTTCCTTAAAAGGATTAAATTTTGTGACCCATAAGGAAAGCAGCAATATGAGACTGAAAAAAATCTAGAAGTCCTGTGTCCAAATACCACAGTTTGCATCTTCTGTTATGTCCTAGGAGGTCTAGACCCAGAGGCAAAAGATCTGGAGAATAGGTGATGATTTCCCAAATACCACAGCAGTGTTGCTTGTATGTTACGGATGTTAATGGAGTAAGAAATACACTTGAAACTCCATGGGTGAGAAGTGTTTTGAAATGTATACTGAACAAACCTGACCCTGATTCTGCTATACAGAGAATTAGTTGATCAAAAGTCTGCCTGACATCCCTGAACATAATTTTTGCTTGATTGACTGAAGCATCCTGAAGTAGCAATTTTTCTCTACACTTCCCCCAGTTAAGAGATCAACTTATGGCCTTTAATCTTTTAATTTAATTTAATTTGTGATCTAACCAAACACTTTGGATTTCCAAACAGCCTCACACAGACAAAAAGCTTTCTAAAAGCATTATTATAGCTAAACAAAAATGAAAACTGCATGATAAAATACAATGGCTTTTCACTGTTTCCATCAGGTACTTTCAGTATTATCATACCATCCAGACATGGAGTTACTGAGAGGCTACTAAAGTAAGGATGGTTTTTATCCAACCAAAACTCCTGAACTGTTACAGATTTTGTTTAACTGTTTTCTGCTCCAGATCTATAACAAAAGTTTCAGTCAAAGCATAACCTAGTTTTCCCTTAATAAGTTGATGGAAAGCCATTTTGAATTAGACAGTATTTGCTGTGCTTAGGTATATAAAGATTATATATATATATAAGTAAAAAAGCAGAAAAATGTCTGCAGCCTACCATGGCTTCCTGAAATCTTTATTGGCCTATTTAAAACAGACTGTGTTTCACAGTCCTGTCTCCAGAGCAGGCATCTGTCCACAGCAAGTCCACTAATTTTTTCCTTTGTCCCTTCTCTGATTCCTCAGGAAGGGAGTATAACAAACCAGAAGGAGAGACCTCATCTAAAGCAAGTTTCTGCTGACCAAAACATGTCCTGCCATGTGCAAGAGAAAGGCTTTTCCCTTTATCAGGCTGGTAATGGGGTATTTTGCAAACATTAAATAAACTTAAATAAGAAGCAGTAGAAAGAGAAAGAAAAAGGAAAGAAAAAGAGAAGGGAAGTTTGCATTGCTAAGCAGTGATACTTCACCTTGTTTAAAGCTCTGTCAAAGTACCTGACCCCTGACAGATCTAAAGTAAAATCTTTTAAATCATGTAAGGGATATAATTTTTTTTTAAGCAAGTGGCACAAGCTCATGGCTTTGCTGTTTATTAGAGGATGAAGTTCCCAATATTGGCTTGCTGAGATGAGCGCTTATAAAACCACACCAATATATGTGTTTGCATTCCTCTTCGGGTAAAAATTTGTCAGAGAAGGAAGACATTAAACCTGTCACCTCAGATAAAGATCAGATGTTTGATTTCAAACAGAAGAAAGCAAACACTCCACTACAGGCTCCATTAACCCCTTGAGTACCCCATGGAAACTGCTCGATGGGACAGGCAGCTGGTGCTGCCCTCGTTGCTGACTTGCAGCCGCAGAGTCTCCTTGGGGAACACGTCAGCTACAGGCTATTTCTTTCTGTCTCCTCCGTCTCTCCAGCATTTGTAAAGCAGAGTGCATCTGCTGCCTGCAGAAAGTGGTGCAATTCAAAACAGAAACTAGCTAACATATTCATGTACTGTCCTGGTGCCACTTGCTGGATATGCTTTTCTTAAAAATATACTTTCAGGGCATCTGAGGCAGAAGCAGTGCTCAGATCCTCTCCACTAAAGTGAGAGAACTAGGGTATTGTGGAGATCTCTCTGTTATTTCTCTGGCAACAAGAGGCTGCACTTTTTGTACCCCCTTTCCCCCTCAGACATATATCCAGGTTACAGCTGTTCAAAATGTTCACTGGAGTGGCATTACATTAGGAGCTAAAACTCCCTGGCAAATTTATCTGTTGTAATACCTGGAACTTTACCATAGCTAACTGGCTTAGAGTAAAGTGAATAAACTTTATTGAAGGAAAAAAAAAAAAAAAGAGAGAGAAGAAAAAGCAGAAATCAACCTCCTGTTTCTAGACACCTTAATGCATAAAGTCGGGGGTTAAATCACACAAAAGAGAGGCATAATAAGAAGTGCTAATAAATATTTTCATCTGGAAAATCTGATCCATGCAAGACTGGGAATGTAACTATGAGGCAAACTTTTATGATCTCCAGTTCGAGGCAGATCGTGTGGAACATTTGGAAGTATGTGAGATCATGCCACACAAGTGTTTGCTATATTAATCAAACAGCACAATAGTTGCCTGGATACCCACATCATTTCATCAGCTGTGGTGGCCTGTTACCAGTTTTCAGAAAATGAAATGTGACCCCTGAGGACTGTAATTGGGTGAGTATAGTAATTTAGGAACGTTCAGGGGATCTGGAAAATCTGTCCAGCCAATTCACTTACAGCCAGCCGTGGCAGAAGGGTATTTCAGCACCAAAGAATCACACATGTTGCCTGTTATCAGTGCTGATACCCAGTTCTTTCCCTTTGCCTCTTTGCTGCTTGGTGCCAGTTACGATGAACTCCAGAGTCCTAATGAGCCTGGAGATAATTTTGTTTAACGAAGGATTAAGGCAGTGCCTCAGAATATTTGAAAAAAAAGGGTGCAAAAAAAAAATAAAAGCCAGTTCTGTGCTGGCAGAAACTGTGGTGCATTTGCAATATAAACTGCTGTATCTTCTTCCACAGAATGTTTGTTGTGATACAATTTGAAACATAAAGGGCAGTGATCTCATATTTTAGCGCAGGAGGCAAAAGCCCTTCTGGATTCATCCAAGCTTGTGGCATTTAGTTTAACCCAGTGTAACCTGATGCAGTTTCGAGGCAGGTAAACTGTATGTATGTTTTAATTACAGCTGGGCTATGTAACCAGTCCAAAGTTCAGGTCAATAGAGTGATGAATTCTCTAGCCACACAATCTTTAATACTGGCTCAGCTGGTTATTAATTTTCTTTATTTGTACTGTTAAAGACCTATATAATTTGTAGCTTTGATCGTTTGTTTTTTAAAAGCTCAGAAATGCTCACACACCTTAATCAATTCATTTTCTTGGGGTAATAAACTTATGATGTGCTCTTTTCATAATTTATACAGGGTGCTATTATTTACATATCTCTTATTTATTCTATTTCTAGTAGGCTATAAGGCTTCCTATTTCTGTGGCAGCAGATTGCATTAGATGCATGATATAGGAATACTAAAGGGTAGAAGAAGACCATATGCTCCATCATAGGCCACGTTTTAATCCCTGAAATACCAAATCATCAGCCTAATCCTTCCAGTTGACTCGGGAGTGGTCTGTTACAACCCTGGAACTGGGATGGAAGACAAAAGAAGGCACAGAGCCAGAACTTCTGCTAATGTAAATCAGTGTGCTTCCACTGACTTCAACAGTAACATCTTTGACAGCAGCTGAGGTTATACCCCAGATTGTTTGGCTCAGTGATGTCAAAAGGAAAGGTGAGCTTCTCAGAGCCTGTTTTCCTGGTCAAAAACTGGTAATGTTGCTCAGAGGTAAACCAAACTGTCTGCAGTGTTCTGAACACTGCTAGATGCATATTGCTGTAATAGGTTATAAAAATTTAATACACTTTTCTTCAGAAAACTCCTCTAAGGTCTTTTCTAAACTCATCCAAGCAGAATGCATCTTTCATATTGTACGAAGACAGCAAAAGTGGCAATATTCCATGTTTTGATTAGTACCCATCTGAGAAGCTTGAATCACACATACTTACATACATACATACATAGAATCATAGAATGGTTTGGCTTTGAAGGGACTTTAAAAATCATCTTATTCCAAACCTCCTGCCAGAGGTAGGGGCGCCTTCCACTAGACCAGGTTGCTCAGTTATTTACTGTTTTGTAGGGTCAGTCTTAAGTTTATAGTAAAGAAAACTTCTTATTCTGCCAAACTACTGGTGACAACAGATAGGTTTGCTTCAAGAGGGTTTTGTTCTGCCACTGTTCCAATTGTTGGGAGGTTCTTCAATTGTTTCATTGAATGCTGCCACTCAGCTAGAAAATGCTCTGGCAAGCATGGCCATACATTTTAATTGTGCTGTCAGAAATTGCATCTTTCCAATGATCATTCCAGCTGCAGTGGATATCCTATTGGCATTCCCTTGGCATTTTACCCAGGAAATTTGTAGTTGGTTATCTTAAGGGTAGCCACCTTCTCTAAAGTCTTCAACGAGTACTGCAGATGATCTGTTGTGCTTCTGCAATACCATTCCCAAGAAGCTTTCCTATCACACATGGCAGCATTCCGAACTAGCTCAGGCTGATTCAGTGGGGAGGCTGTCTCTAGGAATATTTCAAAAGAGTTAGTATCAGGCTGCCGAGACACCACAAGTGCAACTTTTCAAAGTGAAAAGTTGCTGCTTCTCCTTCAAGGCTCACCGATAGCGTCCGAGTGGGAATTAAGCAGTACCCTGATCCTGTACATGATTAGCAGCATGGCTGTGGGATGAGAATGGTTGTATACTGGATAAATTTAAGATGACAAATTTCCATGTAAAACCAGAGACTCTTGTCAAAAGAAAGAAATCAATGAAGAAATGTCCATCTGATGACAGGTTGCCTAGGCTACCCATGACAGCTAGCACAACTTTAAATAGTCTGTCACAATGTATTTTAAAATATTTTGGGAATGTATTAATAAAAATTACTCAAGATTTTTTTGTATGAATCATCCTGTGGGGAGCCTTCTAAGAAACAGCTGGGGAACAGAAAACCTTTAACTGATTTTGTAAATATTCTCAGTTCCGAACTGTGTGTTATTTTATTGATATACCCTCAGTCCAGAAGGCAGATTTCACTGCAACAAGCTTTTTTTACCCCTAAGAAAAAAAGAAAAACCTGAAACAAGAAGATGAGTGCATAATACATGGCTCCTCTGAGGCAGGCATTCCTACAGTTATTCAGAGGTTTCTGCAAAACAGTATTTCGTATTCTCTGTACTGGAGAAGAAAAAGACTAAATTTGAAACATCTTTCTACTCCTGTGCACCAATAACATTCCAGCCTTGATGCAAGGCACTCCAAAAGTGAAGAAAACATTAATAGGTAACAAGAAAATTCTAGAAGCTACTGAAACTTATGCTGATCAAATAAATACTCTGGTTAATACTCTGCTCAAAATAAAAAAGCTAATAAAGGGATGACAGTGGAGGGGTGGGGAGGGAAGAGAAGATATGTTACATTGCATTAAGAGCCAGATGATTTCATGATATTTTTAACCCCTTAGGTAAATTTTTAATGAAGGGCCTATGGTCTTGGAAAACTTTCTTTTTAGAGCTTTGAACTTCTGTTTTCATTTTAGCCAATGAATTACTTATTAACAGTCAGCTGAATGTGTTGGATATTTGTTAGTCAATATTTGCAAAGATTATTTAATCCCCCCCCCCAAGTCATCTGGTATTATATTAGTAGCTTTATACAAGCCTTCCATGTAACAATGTAAATTAGAAATGGTTTCCTAAAAATGTCTGTAGGCAAAAAAATCACTGAATTTTTTGCAAGAAAAAAATGGCCACAGATCATCACTCTTAAGAATTTTTGCAGAGATTTTTTGAGATATATTTTTCTCTATTTAGACACATACAGGTTGTCATCACAGTAGTTAAAAATAGCAGTTCTTACTGAGTTTATGTTGTGAAAACAGATTTCTAAGTCATAAAACTATATGACCCAAAGCAAATTAAGGTTTCTTCCCACTTAAACTGTACAATAGTATAACTTTTCAAATGCTAATTGGAAACTAGATTTTTGGATGTTCCACGTAAGCCTTTTAATAGACCAGATTTTTAAAAATCATTGTACTTTAGAAGTCATATCCTTTGTAAAAACTCCAAGACAGGAGTCAAAGTGTAAGAACCTAGAAAAATACTGTTCTGTTCTGTAAATATTACCATTCAATCTCTTGGTGATTCATTCATAGCAGCCTGTGTTTTCCATTTGCTTATATAAGTATATAGAGATATGTATATGCATATTTATGCATATGTGTTTTCATATGTGCTTATTTGTGTGTTGGGAGTATGGATAAAATTAATTTTCTGGACAATCAAATTTGGTTACCAGAAAAAGATGCTCAGCTTGTCACACGGAAATTTCTCAAAGTGTTGAGACTTACTTGAGTGGTGTCAATACAGGAGCAACATTAAATATAAATACAACACTTATAAAGAACCAGAAAATCTTCCTCAGTGATGCCATCCAGGTTCTTGCTATTCTTGACCAGCATGTCTTAGAGCTCTTTGCAGATGTACTGATCTTCTTCTTAATACCAGCTGAATTTCTGATTAGTGTCTGTTCTGAATCTCATTTCTCTGATAAACAAAATGAACAAAAAGGATACCACTAATGGACCAGCCTGGTAATTTGCTCTTCTCGAGAGCAAATAACCCCTTTGCTGTTCCCCACAGGGCCCCTTTGTATGGAGGTGATGCCAACACACAAAAAAGTCTGGTTGCCCATCTCATTTGTTGCGTAGGGCTATGTGAACCTCCCTTAGCCAAGTAAGAGAAGTAAAACCTCCCTCCCTGCTCCATCCCACCTGGTCACTTCTGCAGCACATTGATCCTCTGATGGGTTCCTCAAAGCTCTTGCTTCACCTCCCTATCTTAGCCCCTTGGTCTGTCCTAATGCTCTTGAGAGCATTCCCTTTCTGTGCCCAGCAAATATCCTTACAGTTTGTCTGCAGCTGGGGCAACATGCTCACTCAGAGACCAGCAAGACCTACCTCCATCCTCTGTTCTCACCCATCCAGGAGTCTGGGTAAAGTTCTCCATTTTATATCAACTACTCTCATTCCTTCATAGAAGTCTGTTGAGCACAAAGACAGGCTTACTTCCCCATCATCCAAATTCATGCAGACTTCTGGATGAATGTTCTCTGGCTCTCTGCTCTCTGGCTCTCTCACTGCATTTTCTTCAAGTGTCTACTTTCTTCAGAGCCTGGATTAGCAGCAGGCTCTGCAGTATTAACAATAAATAATGAATAAAACAAGTAATTAAAAATTATATTGTAGTAAATTTTTGGATGTCAGAATCTCAGACTTCTCACGTATCAAAGTTTAAGAAAGTATAAGTTGATGAGGGAAGTGGTAAACAAGGAGTACTTTGGATGTTTAAGCTCTTGGCACTGGAGAGCTTTTAGTGTGATGCTTTGGCCAGACCAGGATCATTCAGAGGGTGATCTTCTACCTCAGTTCCTGCTGAAGTTGTTTGGCCATAACTAGAGGGGATTGTTTCCTCTCTTTTCCAGATGTGGACAAATTACCAGAGAAGTGGATATACCGCAGACCATAAAGCATTCCCCTCCCTTCTTTAGTGTCACCTCTGATATGATCAGGCTAACTAATTCATTCTGAACATCCATTATTATACTGATGAGGTCTGACTGGCTGCCCTTACTGATTGACAAGGAAAAATGAGCCTTCTGAATATGGTTCTAATCTATATTCCAGACAAAGAGGGAGGGGGGGAAAAAAAAAGCGAGAGGGGAAAATTAATTTTGTCTCTTTAAATTTTGGAAGTTATGACAATTATGCCTCCAGGTTTTTAATTTTCAATTTACAGATGTGGTGAAGTACACTGAGTCACTTGACCTCTCTAAGAAGCCGTCTTGTCCGGGCATCCTCATAGGTATCTGTGTCCATCTGGCAGAGATATTGTAATTCAAATCTCAAACTCCAACTGACTGCTGAGCCATGAGCTGTGCTTCTTTCGTGCATCCTGTCATTTCCCCCTCCCTAACTTCAAAAGATTTAGAAAATGCAAAGGGAACAATATCATATGGCAAATTCTGTTTATGTGGCATGGCTTAGTCATCCTTATTTACATCACCCTGCCACCTAAACAGACCCATTCACAATGCATAGCTGTCACTCAGCCTGAACCTTAGATTACTGTTAATGTTTGCAAAGGGGTGGTTATGCAACGCTACACAACTGTACATCAAATACAGAGCCCAAGGACAATAAAATTTGGTCCAAACTGACCTAAGGACTCTCAGATTTCTGCTCTGCATACTGATTTATCTGATTACACAAGATACAAAATACAACTAACATACTTTAAAATATATATATTTTTAAATGTCTAGCTTTTTTCATAGCTGTCTTTTTTGCCTCATGTTGTCCAATATACCATGTACCCAACCTTTATGAAAAGCGATCAGGTCGCGTTTGCTTGCAAATCAAAGAATATACTTTAATTTCTGTATGAAGTGACCATAGCAATTTTGCAGACAGGAAACTTTGGAGCAGTGGAGTGAAGGACAGGAGATCTAATGCACAAAGAAGCATGAATAAAAGAGCAGCTTACACCACGGGTATGAAACATTAAATTTAAAGTTTGAAATCAAATTGATTGTCATTAACTTGAGGCCCTGGTCTCATCTTCTGTCCTGATGCTGTTCAGTCCCTCCTCCTCATCTCCCAAAACAAGCTTAGCCATCAATGTCAAGGGGATACAATGGATGGCCTGGAGCAAGCTGAGGCATTCATGGACTGAAAAACCCAAAGCTGATACAGTCAGTGAGGCTTGCCAGAAAGGGGCGTATTTCCAAAGTTAAACTGACCCTTTGTCATGCCCAGATCTGTCTCTGAAGGCTGCTGACAGCAAGGAGCAGCCAGCTCTACCACATGGGTCAGGACCTGGCTGGTACACCTCCATCCTAAAGCTGTATGAGAAAAACCATACCATTTGTATGGCTAGCCATGGGAGAGGATTAGGGTCATGGGTTTTCCTTCTTCTTTTACAAATACCCCGGAAAACTGTCTAAAGTACGGGCTCATCCAGTCCTGTGATACTCATCATAACAGACTCAGCTGGTCTGTTAAACCTGGAACTCAAAGGGAGACCTTTTCCTTCACACCCATCCTCAGTAACAATAAAGGACAAGTGGTGACATCAGGCATGACTCTGCAGTCTGACTAAGGGCTCTGCCCAGATATCATCCTGGGCTTTAGAAATTAACTCTTGGTGATGATGCTCATGAAGAAAGAATCTATGGACGGTTTTCCATCAGGTATACATCGGCCAGTACATTATATTTCAGTTTTGAATGAAATTTTGTAACTAGTACAGCTAAGGAAAAAATCTCTTTTAAAAACCACTCTTTACCAGTCCTCGTTTAGCTTATCAGCCATTTCTACTTCAAACAGGTCTAGAAGCACTTTCTAGTCAGAGAGGCCACTGTTACTTTTCCAAATGAAGATGTTAATGCACAGAAGTTAAAAGCCTAACAGCAGTGTGTTCTGAACACACAGAAGAGTTATACTGGTGAGACAAAGGAAGGATAATAATAAAAATGCTCACAAACAAGACTTACTACAGTGTTAGAAAGGCAGGGTATACACATCTGTAATTCAGTTTACATTCTTGCCCAAATTGGTTTGGCATAAGGGATTAAAGATACATAAAGTCTCAAATCTGCAGCTGTTATCAACCTCGTCTGTGGAAGTTTACCTTAAAAATGTGGAGCTGGCCACATGCAAGCCCACCAGCCAACAACATGACAGATTTCTGGAAATACAAGCCCAGGATAGACACATAAGTGGAGACGGAAGAAGTGCCTGGTTGGAAGAAGAGGACTGCAGAGCAGAACAGGCAGCAAGAAATTCTCAGTTATAGTTTTGCCACTACTATTGCAAAGAGCTTTTCAGGTAGTTATTTTCCAGTCACCCAGAACTGCATTGTTGTTAATAAGTTATTACTTATATCTCAATAAACTGAGACAACCAGGAAATTACTTAATTAGCTGTTCCCTCCCCTTTTACTCCTTTCTTCAAAGAGATTTTAATGTGAAAGCCATCTTCTATGTCTCTGAGCAGTAACATACACTTGAGCTTTCAAGCCTATGTATCATAGAATATAAGAAAAAAGCAACAAAATAATAGAGAGCTGTAATTCTACTGATGGTTTTTGGTGATAAGAAAAGCTGCAGTGGCATGGCTTGAAAGAGTTTGTCACCATAACTCCAGGATCAAATTTCCTTGTATTACAGAAAGATGGCAGAAAGAGTCTGCAAAGGACACTCAAGGAGACATGTAATAAATGCTATGAAAAGAGCAATTCTTTCTGATAGAAAAGCTTTAACACAGTCACAAAGTGCCTAATCATGGAAGTGCTGAGTGAGTTCACCCCCACTTGAACTTCAGCAGGATGCAAGGTGCTCAGCACCCTTTTGTAGAGGCTCAGCACTTCAGAGAACCGGGTCCCCAAACCATGAGGAAAAATCCTTTTCAGAAATGCATGTGGCAAGATATAAATTCCTACCTAATAAGATAAATCAGGTTATATTTAAGCATTGGCATACAGAAGAAAGAGACCCTGGACTGGACAATATATTTAAAGCAATCCATTTGCTTCCTCTCCTAGAGTGGAATCCAATGTAAGAGCCATGTTGAGAGGCTGAGAGGCATTTGACTGGCTTTAGCTTGTGGTAGCCTCCTGCACAGGGGTGAATCATAACCTTCACAAAGTACTTACATGTGGAGGGCCACAGCTCAGCAACTTTAAAGAGCATCAGAGCACGTAATAAGAGATTTTGTGCACTAAAGTCTATTTCTTGGCTATGATTTCAGATTCTACATAATTATTTCATGGTAAGATTTTTCTGCAACAAAATCAACAGTTGTTTTGTTGGTTTTTAATTTTATGAAGATCAAAACCAGCCTAAGACAAGATCGCATCTGAAAGAGTGGCCTATGAATGGAAAGGAGGAAATAGTCCGAGGGATGTCAAGTTCCTTTTGGGTGTCACCACAGACTGCGTAGAAAATATGTGCAAATTCCTTTACAGTGACACAGGATGTTCCAGGGAAGTCCAGCCTGAGAAAAGCTTCTCTTTTTCCCTTTTCAATTTGGACTGCAGGAACAAGCCACCCTTGTGCTGCCTTCAGATTTGCAATTTGTTTGTCTACCTGGTCTTTAAACAGCTGGGTCAAACACATCTGTGTATGACTTCTTTGCTTTATCATGAAATTTAAGGCTGGATCCATGAATGAAAAGTCAAGATAACAAACATGGAGGTAAAAGCATATTTGGTTCTTCCGCTCAAACTGCCATGGTATACAAGACGTCTATGAACATTTCATGTGAGATTTGTGATGCTGTACTGCTTCAAGAGGCCATAATTGCAAGGCATTCTAATAAACAAATTCAAACCCCAGACAATTTGAAAAGGAAAAAAACCCACCCATTCTTTCACATTGCAGTTCTACTTGCATAGTCCAAGTCGGTGAGTACAGGTAAATTGTTTCTGAAGAGCGATCTTAGAAGCAGCCATAAATATTGAGATACTCCTGGTCTCTGAGCCCCTCAGGAGTCTCCCCTCAGGCAGCTGTCACAATTAGGGCAAGCTGATATTCATTACAATTTCCTGAGTATTCACCAAATGATCTGATAGGGTTTTCACATAAAGCTGGAAATGGTCTAGACTCACTCAAAACATCTGAGAAGCTATCAGTTGTTGTTGTAACACCACATCAGGATGAGCTAGGCACAAAATATTCCCAAAAATACAAATTGGAAGTAAGTCTGAAGAATGATCCAACAATCCAAACAGTCAGAGGGGTCTAGGATTTAAGGTCACAAAACACTACGTACAAGCCCAACAGTAGAAAAGCTACAGAAATGAACCTTGATTGCAAAGAACCAATAAATTCAGAATCCTGTTGAACCCTGTAGGAAACTATATCATTCTTTCTGCTGGCCTCTGCTCCAGGCAGGCTTCAGGAACTGTCTGAAGCTGTGATCACAGGACTGATCCAAGTACCTCTGGTTTCATGGCTGTTCAAACCACATGAGTGTTTCTGTTCTTTATTATGAGAATTAGTGTATTCTCTTTTTTTTTTTTTGTATTAGTCTTTCTGAAAGCTCCTTTGTTTCTTTTTTTCCCCCATCATATACTGAGTATTTCTCTGACTCACAGCACCTCTGTATCATAGCCTTGTTACTCATCAGTAGAGGGCTGGACCTTAAGCTAAGTAAAATCAGCTGTGTGTCCCCCTCTATCTTGAAATGCTGGTGTGACTTACAGATACTGGAAATCCATCTTCAGGAGTCACACCTCATTTTCTGGTAATGAGCTGTAGCGTCTATGCACTGAACTGCCTCTCACTGATTGCTAAGGTGCTAACATTAAAGAATCCATTTTGCCCTATAAAATCACACAGTTGTAAGTAGAGGACCTTTCCTACTGAGTTATCTTCATAAATGAAGTTGCTGTGGCAAGCTTTTCCAAGAACTTGCAGTCCCACATGCTGTAGTTAAACTAGGATAATGATTTACAGTGTAGTGAAATAACCTCCTAAAGCTGAACTTTTGGGATTGCACAAGGGACAGTTCATCCACATTCCAGGTTTGATTGCTCAGAATTTATCTTAATTATAAGGGGTTCAATTAGAGTGAAACGAGAAGGACTGAGAGAGTGAGAGTGAGCAATACTAGAGCTCTACACGGAATGACTGACAGTGACATAATGCCGTCACGTAACTAACATGTTGCAGTACAGCATTTAAGTAGGCTCCATTCTTCAGGCAGATATGAAAGGCTTTCTTGGTTCTGCTGTCTCTTGCAGGTAGCACAATGGGTATAGGGCCAGAGGTACACTCTGCAGACACATAGCTTTATTGTTGCTTGAGTAACTACAGCTATTTAAGCAACAAGACTCCACAAGGTAGAACGACATCACACAATAAAAGCCTGTGGTGCACTGTGAGAGAGGATTAGAAAAATAAGAACTCCCTTAACTATCCATCTTGAACAAGGATAAAACATATCATGCCATGTTTTCTCAAACAGGTTCAGAAAAAAAGGTCTAATCCCCCAAAAATGGTCTAATGTTGACATGGTCCCATCCAGTCTCTCCATTCATTTACTGTCTCAATAGCTGTTAATTTTCAGATTATTGATGTAAAAATGTGTGATTCACCTGACATTACAGACACAAAGCCCATTTACCAAAGGGCCTACGAGTACCCTGGACATGGAACAGTGAAGTCACAGGAGGACAAGGCACAGATGCAGTAGTGAGATCATTCAGTTAACTCACCACAGACACGCATTCACAATGCCAGAGTGTTTTTTACAGAATGTAACTGGCTGAATCAGAAAAGAAGCTGTTCCACACTGCTGTGATGATCTTTAAACATATTTTAAACCTTTCCTTAGTGGTTTGAATACACACGATTCATACCTCACCAACAGTATCACCTGAGCAGTGTGCGCCAGCTGGCCTTCAACAGTGCCCCCAAAGTGTGTAGGACCGACTGGGAACAGCTGGTGCCATCCTCATTATTTCCATGGCAGCTGAGGATTCTCCTGCACTCCAAGAATCCTCAGCTGCTGCTTTTATCCCCCCTCCCCCCCCTTTTTTTTTTTTTTTTTTTTTTTTTTTTGCAAGAGGGTATATATTTCCTTTGAAGAAGCAATGGGGGCTCATAAATTAGACTGACTTCTCCCTGTGACTGTTTCTCCTCCATTTTTCTGCGTTCATTTACTCCTGTCATGTCTTTCAGTAGCAACTCATGAGAGCAGCACTGCTGACTAAAGGTGTATTTATTCATCTACATAAGAGGAAACCTTCCCTTCTCACTGCAGGAAGGAAATACCTCAGTGCATTTCTGAAGGCAATACCACAGTGGATTCTCCATGGCCATAAAAGTGGGCCAGAGCCACATTCCCAGACAGGGAACCTTGATGGGACTCCATCCTTTTGTCTAAAAACAAATATGTACAGAAGAACATGACCACAGTGAAGAAGGGGGGAATATGGGTTGGGACAGAGATTCTCTCTTCTTCTCACACTATCAAATGAAGTATTCAAAGCACCAAGACATGATAAACTGTCCACGACTTTGTGGGGGAGGCTATACAATTGATTCAAGTCCCTCCAGCTAAAAAAACTCAGAGGCTCACAGAGAAATTTTCTAATAAACATCTGAAATTAAAGCTCCAATGCTGACAGCAAAATTATAATTTACAGTTTAAAGATGCATTCAATTATAGTTACCCAGAGACAAAGAAGACAAGAAAAATAAAATAAATCTGGGAAGAAAAGGAAGGACTTCAAATTTGCATCAAATCTTAATCCAATAATCTGCCTTTAATTACCCATAGCAGACTCTCCTAAAGTGATCGGTTTTGCCTCAGATCTCCAAATCTTTTGGCCCAAAGCCAAATGTATAAGTGCTTTATCACTTGAGACTGGGAGAGCATCCGTGTCCGCAGGCTCAGTGAGAACATTTATAGCTGGTATGCTTGGATGCCATTGTGGGTTTGATTTAATCCACTGAGAGTCTTTTTACATCTTTGACTCTGTTTCATGCTTTGAACCAAGTGGTAAGATTTTACTGGATTACTCTGTTTCTCAGGACAGAAAGACTATTGTTCTTTAGCCAACTTCTGAAAGTTTGCATTTTAGCCTGTCTGCATTTTTCTTCTATTTGTGTACCCTTTGTCTGATAGTGGAAAATTTGCCAGTGTAATAAAGGTAAAGGAGCGACACGAATGTCTAGTTTGGGCTATTTCACTTAAGTTTCTTAATTTTTTTAAGAAAAAAGTTTTTAAAAATTTAATTGTCCTAGCTGTCTGATATATTAGCAGTAGTTAAAGATGTGGCAGAAGAAAAGTGTTGTAAGAGGTAGTGCCTTCTTTTTCTTCTTTCTCATGGTATTAAATCCACCTGATCGTGTGAGAGAGCTATGCAGACTTTCTCTTTAGGGTAAGAACCTGAAAGCAGTAGCACTTCTTGGTGCCAGGAATCCTTGCAAGAGAAGCTCAAGGAGCAGTCTGTTGTAAAAGCATCACTCACAAAGGTGCCAGAAACCTATGTTTATTGGATCAAGCCACACATATCTGAATGACAATTCCAACAATTATAGTCCTGCCCCGTCTCTCTGTGTTGACACCAGCAGTTAATGTTACAGGCTGCTTTCTCCCCTGATGATGGTAAATCAAAGAATTATAAAAACTGCTGTCATCAAAAATGCAACCAGTAAACAAAACACAAAGTTAAGAATTATCCCAGCTGTAGGATGGGCTGGAGCAGAAAGATATCATTTAATAACCATTGCATTAGCATGATCAAACCCTGTTCTAACACAAACCCATTTCTGTGGCCTCAGAACCACCACTGGCAACAGGCAATTAGCTGTGGTTGGATAAAAAAATTGGTAACACTGGAAGAAAATATTTCGTGCTCTCTGCTGTTGCTACCAATGTCTTCTGCATTGTCTTTGTTCAAGAGTTTGCTTTGCAGAAAGGGCAGTGATAACACTTATCTATTTGACACATGTCAATGGGACAAACCTGATTTACTTGTGTAAATATTTTTTTTTAATGTATGCTTTTACTTTCGTACCATCAATAGAGCCTTTAATGCAGACAGAAATCAGAATCAGTATTTTTGAAATACTGAGATCCCAAGTTCAGATGATGTTATACAGAAAAATCACAGACTGTATTTACACTGCTATGTGGATATTGTTGACACCAGTCAATCATTTAATCTTTCACTTTTCAAAATATTTATAAACTAACTGCAGACTTCTGAAAGTTTCCTGTCTATAAATCACAGAACAAGTGCTAACAAAGCTAGTTTGTTTCAAAAGAATTGCAACAGGTAAGTTCAGAAAAAAACCCTGTCCTTTCCTAACTAGGTTCCCTCTAGCAAAGAAGATCCTCATCCTTACTTCAGCAAACACGTTGACCAAAAAAGTAGCGACTGATTACAAACTGGCTCTTATTACTAAATTTCTTCTCACTAACAAAGGGCTTTCTAGCAGTAATCTGTGATGAAGCAGCATACACTCTATTGAAGTCAAAGCAACCCCAAGTTTTTTGATTGAACAAGCTTTTGCCTGCTGTTTCTTCTCTCCTTTGACCATCATTGAGCATCCAATGTTTTCCACATCCAAAACTGAAGCACATCAACTACTGCACCTCCTGCCTATGTTGTTTCATAAAGTTTTCCAGGTACCTCACTTCTTTTCAATTCCCTTTTCCAGTGCATCTGTGCACTACCAAATACATTTGGCATTCAGCTCCAGATATTATTGCATTTTCAAGGTTATTATTATATTTTGGGTAAGGCATATGTTCATACCCAGTGTACTGAACGTCATACCAGTACTCAAGAAACAGCATGAGTTGGTCAGACCATGAACGAGATGCAGGAAACAGACTGAAGAGATTTATCATCACAGAAGATATTTGAGACTCAATTCTAGTACAAATCAGAAGTAACATCTTTCTTAGTCGACAGATGCTCACCAAAGTAAGACCAACAGAGATGAAATCAGAATTGGTAAGAAGCATACAAGTTACAGCACAGTGTGTTATTTGTTTACCAGGGTACAGCAGATGTACTTTCTGAGCATCCTGATTTGAGGGATGTTTCTAAGAAAGGACAGGGTTATATTGTGAGCACTGTAAAAAGAGCTATAGTGTAAAGCACTGTAGCATGCAGAGGGTAGTACTAGAACATACTGTTATGGTTGGCTGTACCTGTAAAATTCATGAAATTATTGGCTTCTTTCAGCTGCAGTACAGTACTTTTACAGTAATTTGTCACTCTGTTTTCAGCAGGGATAATGGACCATGCCTTTTTCTAGGAGCACATTATTTGGCCACTGGCAGCTCTTTATATTTGCCATGAGATCCCCAGTAACTACATGTTCACCCTCCCCCTCCCTCTGCGGGACACTGCAGGCAATAACAGACCCGAGGGGTTAACTTTTCTTTACCAGGAGCTAATGGCATCTGCGATGGTTGGTGTTAATTGGCCTGGCTACGTCCAGAGTGTCTGTACTGCTGCTTTCGGCATTCTATTCCTCCACTTCTGCCTGCACAAAACAGCACGACACCACTGCAGCCAAAATCATCTAGAAAAATACCACAGTCATTGCTCCCCCCTGTCTCACCTGACACTGCTTAATATTGCTATTTTTATATGGCCGGTATCAAGAAGCCCAGTAATAACCTTTTCTGTGGCTGGAGATAAATGCCATGTAAAAATGAATGAAAAGGAAGATCAGGGAAAAAGCCCCTTCTGACCTGAGGGCTGATATTTTTCAGCCTTAAAGTTCTCGTCTACCTACACCATAACATCAGTGATGAAACTACTCATTTCTGTCTTATTTGAAAACCCTAACACGTTACTGGCATTATTTTCCATGAAAAATGGTAAGTCATTAGAATTAGGAAGGAAATTGTTTTCCTGTCTAGTGACATGTTGTGAGATTTCCAAATTTTTCTCTGTTCTGCAGTGCAGCAAATCCAAAACATTTCTCACTCCTTGGGAGAAAAAGTAGGGTGATTTTTGCTCCAAAAGGATGCAGAAGCTTGGCATCCTTCTAACATACAGTAACATGGACAACAGGAACCAAACCTCTTTCTCTCATACACAGCCCCTGTTAAAAATGTATTTTCCACATGACAAAGTCTTTCACTCTCTTTTCCATCTGGATTTTGACCACATGTGTGGTCATCCTGATGTTAAAAATGAGACAACTCCCCTCCCCCTGACCATGGAAAGAAATTTCTCACGAAGTGTTTCAGATTTGCTAACCATCACCTTTATAACAATTCTTCCGCAAAGCATAACGCAATGCAGTGCTCCAGAGCCAGAAAACACATGGTTGCTCTGGAAAAGACATCTGATTTCAAGGTCAAGTTCTTTTCTCTCAAGGTAGGTATCATTTACACACTCTCCAGAACCAGAGGAGCTAAGCACATTTCACAAGGAAAATGGCAAGTTTTTTTAAAGCAACAGTGAGAAATATGCCAAAATGGAAATACCACTTTTATTTTAATTACTTGCTGTCTACCACAAAAAAAAAAAAAAA
>VZRN01003296.1:1276511-1343328 GCA_013397935.1 Dasyornis broadbenti
TTTTTTTGTTAAAGTGAGGAGGATGTGGAACAGCTGCCTAAAGCAGAAATTCTACAAAACTCATTAGCCATAGTAAAATTAAATTAGTGGTCTCCAGATAATCCCAAGTTATTATCCATGAATCTTTGTACAACAGTGTCCTGCATCTCTTTTCCTCTCACACGTATTATTTCTGCCTTTAGACTGCTGTCTGGTGCCTTTTAGAAAGTGCGTGACTGAGCCATTGAAGGAGTATGATCCCTGAATGAAAAATTGGGGTGATTTTTATTCCACCTCTCTTTGTAGGTGCATGAAATGCTTCTTTTGTGGCCCTCTACTAAAACAGGAGACCAAATTCTCTAATGTCTCCTATTCTATTTAGTTGCTCAGATCTAGATGAAAAGTCTCCAGTCCTTGCCTACAGTCAGGGAATTCAGAGCATATCTAAAGAGGAAAACTGCTGAGGTACTCCTTAGGCACATTTTTGAGCAATGCCATTATAAGGGGTGTCAATTTCAGGGATCCAAATGACCCACAGAGCAGAAATCAAAGCTCTGGATCAACAGAGCACTGGGACATCTTGTTCCTGCTCCCTTTTTCCCAGTATCAGAGACTGGGTGAAATTTAACGGTGTTTTTAGGAGGCCAGACCAATGAGGTAATTCCCCTCAAGCCCTCCATTTCTCTGAGATGTCTGGCATCTCCACTACTTTCCATGCTGCAGAACTGAAGTTTCAAGGACTTTCCAAAATAAATTGCAGGAGGATCTTTGCATCCTCCTTGGTACATGGGAGAACTGTGAGAAGGTTTTGGAGGATTTCAATAATTTCATGGTTTGACTTCATTCTTTTCCTGCAGCATGGGTTGACTACACACCACATGACGACATCTGAGCCCTAGCTTATAGTCAACATTGAGGCAGCTTGCTCAGTTAGAAGATCTGCAACACTTCCAAGCTAGATATTTTGAAGGTGATTTGGAGACGATTGGAAACAACACTTGACTTAGAGAGCTTGCAATTAACTATGCAGTACAGATGCACTCCCAAATTCTTTCACTCACTTTCACTTGCAAAGGCAGCCAATAGATATTTTCTCAATCAAAGCAGTTTTATTTTAATCTCAAAAGGCTTTCCACAAAAAAAGTCCTTTGGATTCCTTTTCTACTGCTTGAATAAAAAGCTAAGGGAAAAATTTGGTTTTCAAGAAGCTGAGCTAGGAAACCCAATCCTGTTCCAGGCTAGCAGCAGTTGAGTGCCTAAAGGCAGTCTCACAACACACCATCTGATTAACTTAGAACAAATCTGGACAGCTTTCAGAGAATACACAATGAATGATCCTCAGCCGTGGGAACAGAAAAGTAAAAGGAGAGGATGCATTCAAGGAAGATAATAAATGAAAAAATTAGTTGAAGAATCATCTGCTAAAAAAAATTTCCCTTTGTAAAATGATGATTAATCAAAGCAAGAAACAGTCTGTCAAGGGGGGGGGAAGTTAATTTTGGCAAATCTCAGCAATTACAGTTTTAAAATCTTATAAAATTTTATTTATTTATTTATATTTTATCTGGGATCAGGCCAAGTAAAACTTCCAAAGCTCTTATTTGTCATTGCCAGATTAGGGCTGCATGACACTGAGAAAAATGCAGCAAGAATAGCAACATAAATATGTACGTATCTCTGAAGCTAATTTTTACATTTCTTTCACTAATCTCCTTTGTGTCATTGTGAGGAGTAAAACACCCTCCTGATATCAAACATCTACAATAATTGCTGGGTAGAGAACACCAGCATCCACAAAAATTGTACCAAATGAGGTAATCACCAGACAAGGTTCTAGAGACCTTCTGCTCAACACCTACCGCTTGCCACTGTTACCAACCACATCACGGGTTAGATGAATGCCTCCAAGAAGCAGAGACACTATTACAAACGTCTGAGAGAAGTTTTTCCTGGAGGCATCCTTGTGGTAGTTCTTGCAGAGATGATTTTTGAAATTTTTCTGCAAAGATAAAGGAAGACATTGGCCCATCTCTACTTCTCATGGAGAACTGTTCCTTCCGAAGCAGTGCTAATAGGTAGCATCCCTGGAATTTGTCATCATAAAGCTAAAGAACATATTTTAGTCCAGATTGCACCAAACCAAGATGGCAGATTGTTTTTTTCATTTCCCAGTGAAATAGCCTCTGCTTTTTTCCCATTTTCAGTCAGAAAGAGCTATGTTATAATATCAATAAAATTGGTACATCACTAGAAAGCCACAGCTCCCAATCTTTTTTCATGTGCAACGTGTTGCCCACAAGACTTTCTGATATTGCCTCTTGATACAGTAAATTAAAAACTTAAAACCAAGGCCAACAGAGAGAGCAAACCTGTCCACAAAATGCAAGTTGCTCAGTATTGCTCCTCCTGGGACCACTGGTCTAGAGTAAAGTGCAAATTTTCTCAACAAATCACAGCTTAAATATCAGTTTGTTTGCCAAGTGATTCTCCCAACTCCCTGCTTACAGCCATGAGAAAACATTTTATTTATTAATTATTATTTTTAATTTGGGAAAACAAATGGCTGTATTCCCAGTCAGTCAACTCTCTTATCCACATATGTGCATTCCAGGAGCGCAAGCTTTACCTCTGGCTTAGAGTGGTATTTTTTTCCCTGGGATTCTTCATTAAAACATTAGCAGCACATTACTGCTTAGCAGGTGCACAGACCCCATAGCCAAATGTTACTTGTTAACTGTGGTGCAACATTATAAGGCCATAAATGTCTAGGTATTAATCACATGTTTTGATTTGTATCCAAAATATGATTTATGCACCAGATTTATAAGACTGTATGCTAAACTAACTACGAAGAGCAAAGGAATTCAGTTCAGTCAGGCAGCTGAAATCACTCTCTGCCATGAAGTCGATGTACCTGTGAGCAGGCAGGGCAGTGCTGGAAGAGGAACTGGAATAAACCACATCAGTGATGGGGGAAGGAAGGAAAACAGAAAGCATCTTTGACAAATTAAACTAAGTTCTTTCCTTCACTAAGGAAAGGAATACAAGAACAGTTCACAGCACAGTTCAGAGGGTAAGGAAAAATACAAACAACCTTTCCAAATCCAATTTCCTTTCAAGTAAAAGAACAGAGCTGTTCCCTCTAGAAGTGGAGGTCTTCCACTCTATTCAAAGCAGGATTTGACAACAATATAGTAGTCTGTTGGTACTTATATGCTAACTTACGTATGATTCCAAGAGGGAACAAGGCATTCACTGGCAGCTCTGTAGTCCAGTTTCACTAAGTCTCTCTGCAGTGCTATTTATTCTACTAAAAACACTAAAAACACACATGTGCTGCCAATGAGGGTCAACAGTAGAAATTTTGTTGTCACTGCATGTACCACCTGATAAAGTGGTGACCCATTGACACTCCTGAGTTGTTTAGTTGTGTCAATGAAAACAGTACAGATCATGCTTCAAGCACAGCACCTCATATGGGACATGGATGCATCAGAGAAGAGCACTAAGCAAAGCTGCAGACAATCAAAGAGGAAAGGCTCATAGCAGGATACTGCTTTCCAAGAAACTGTGGCTTGATGGTCTTCTCTAATTTTAGGAGAAAGTCACATATGATCTGGCCTGTAGCAAAGCCTAGGAATAGGTGAGGATACTCAGAAGAATTTTCCCAAAATCCTCCCTTCATTTTTCTTTTGAACTTCTTAATTCATACCTTGGCCTAAGGACTGTATTGAAAAGGTCATTCAGGAAAACAGGTGAAGGTAGTACTTGCATCCCACCTGCACATACAACATGGTAAATAACTGGCAACTGAACTCCAAGAGAGGAAAAAAGCATAGGATTACACACCAAAGAAATATCTGAAACAATGTACTTCAAAACACCTGAAACAGGGTAAAAATGTATCCAGGGAGATATCCAAAGACTGACTGAACTGCATCTCACTGCATAAAGACCCTGAACTTTCCAAGGGATTCACTGTGACACTCTGCTCCTCATCTTTCATCCAGAATCCTATTTAGTGGCACTGATTTTACCTTCACCCACATTTGCCATGATTTGCTGTGCTTTCTATTATAAGGGAGGAACTCTATTACTGGCCTGAGACATTACCCTGGATAAGGCTTAACATATGCAAGATATGGTATATCCTTCATCCTTGACTTCCACTTTCCCCACTCTGACATTCACTTTCTCCCATAATTTCCAAGTCCAGTTAAGCAAATCACAATAATCAATTATGATCTATGATTTTTTTAATCTGTGACCTCCCCTTTGTGTGTGTGTTGCTTCCTATTAGCTAATGCCACACAATTAATTTCTTCTTGATATTCTTTTTGTGCTCAACAAGTAGTCATAGTTATGGCCAACCCATCTTTTCAATGTAAACCTTGCTATAACATGGGAATGAAATCACTACAGATCTATTATTTCTCGGAACAGGATATTTCATTTGCATAAAATATTCTGCACTTGACACAGTGCCAGGAAAAAACACCTAATGTCCATTCTTCATTGTACTCTTGCTGTGGCCTTAGGAATAGAAGGAATCACTGTGTTAGTCTTGTGCCTATTACTCCTGAGTTCCTCACTTCTTAGTCCCATCTCTGATTTACACTCTCATGACTCCCTGAGAGCCCTGTCAAATCAGTGACTAAGATAATGGACAAAAAGGAATTTCTTACATGATGTAATTTCACATTAAACAGGATGGTTCACAGGTTGTAACAGAAGGTCAATAGCAGGTATTATAATCCCTGAATTGGTTGGGGAAAAAATGGTTATTTGAATCAAAACCTAAATAAAGTTCTATACAAGTCAAGATAGCTGTAGGGAAGTGTCTCCGTGCATGTCAGTGATATGCCTGGTCTAATGACCTCAAAGGAAAGCAGACCCCAGCCTTGTTCATTTTCATAACAGCAGGACTTACTGGCAGGGAATAGCATTAGCACTGTCTTCAAATGTACAATGTCTCTTTTTACTTTTAAGTTGGATGGCTATAATCCAAAGTAAAAAAATTATCTAAATGTCATTAGTCCAATGGGAATGCAGAAAATGTACATTTTGGAGACAGATCAACCTGTTAAGCAAGAAAAGGAGACCAAGAAGAAATTAATTAATTGAATGGATTCATGAGTCCCTCATTTGTTATTAATAAAGCGCTGAGGAATAAAATGTTGATGAGGCACAGTCATTCACCTTGGATCAGTATGCAAAAGGAAAATTCAGAGTACTGTAGATAGTTACCCAGGCCACATGCACAGCTTTTTGTACTGAGTTATGGATGTTATTATAAATGGTAGACTCAACATTGTGTACATACTCTTTGCCTAGAGATGAATTTCACCCTAAGAAAAACTCGATGAGATAAATTTTAGAGAAGAAGAGAGCTGATTTAAGATAATGTATAGCATGTAGTCACTAATGGACTTTAGTTGTTCCCAAAGACAACTGACCCCATAAAGGGCTTAAGTAATTCTTAACATTATTTTCATACACTTCAAAGACAATCAGTCTCTTAAAACTATTTCTATATTCCTCCATATTACAGAGTTATATGCATCTTAGAATATTACACAATTACGTATACTCACTACTTTCTGTTTTCATGGACAAAAGTGTCCTGTGGTAATGACTACAACAGTATTGAACTTTCCTATTTCAGAAGCCTAATATATTTTGACTCAGCTCTTAGGTCTTCTTTTTATGTTACTTATGTTTTACATATATGTATCCTGTTATTTATAGTAATCTGGGTTTTGTTTTTTGTCTCTTACCAGATACTACCAAAATGAATATGATTTTAGCCATTGTATGGTATAGTCAAGGCCTGCTCTTACACAATGGTGTCCATTTGCAAGATCTGCTGCAGTCCATTCTCTGAAGAAAACAGAAGTTATAATTTATTGATTTGCTAAAACTTGCTTAAGTTACTTGAAACTGCCAAGGGGTGAAATCTACTCTGGAACATGAGGCCAGGCACAAGGCCTAAGAAGTGCTTAAGCTCATTTTGAGGATATAAAAGTGATTGAAGTGGTTACACAGGACTGGTGCTAGTACTTCACACAGGAGAGGAGCTGACCATGTGTGAGCACTTCAGGAAATCACACCAGGTTCTGATTTTCTCCCAAATTTCAGCGGCTCATATAATAATTCTACCAGGCCCTCACAGCCATGCTACAGCTCAAGACTGTTTCATTTTGTCTGAGTAATCACAGAGGGATAAAAACCACTCTAGGTCATGGTAGAAGCTCAAGTCATTAGAAATATCTCCTAACATCTTTAGTGTTATGATTGTTCCAAAGGAAAAAAAAAAAAACCTCAAAGCAATTTTAGAGAAAAGAAAGAAGGGATAGATTCAGCTAATCCACTTCTACTAAAGATTTAAAGAATACTCTGCTTTTTTCCTTTGCTTGAAACCAGATCTCCCACATATGCCTGAAGATATGCCATATGCCCTGACTGGTTAGCACCAAGACTGCTAGTCTAGAAATGTACTTTTTTTGTTCACTAAGTAAGCCCAGTCTCTACTGAGTTGCAAAAAGTAGAATAAGAGAGGGGAAAGAGGTTTTTTTTCCAGAACAGAAAGAGCTCAGAAGCTTCACTGCATCTGTTTACTGCTTTATTTCTGAATTTCTAAATCATTGACAAATTTAAAGAAGGGCCAGCTAGTATTGGAAGTGATCCTGAATAGTCATCAGTAGTTTAGTGAGATCAGTCAGGTCACAAAGCCTTGCCAGAGTTGCTCCTCCCACAGAAATTTTTGAATCTATATTTAAACATCCTTGATCTGGCCACAAGAGACATGATAGGGCTGACAGCGAGTGAAGAGGGGCAAGGAGGAAATTTGGGTTTCCAACAGAAGGGGGGGTGGGACAGCACTTCTAGAAAATCTGGGCTCTTTGGACATAATTGTCTGGCAGTGTGTAGGTATTACTAAAACCCAGGATTATTTCCAACACTACATCATCATATCCACTACTACTGTCTGCCAGTGTGTTAGTAGTAAATCTGAAGAGCCAGGAAAATAAGTGGAGCCTGTCTGCCTGCAATGAGGGTCTGGCCTCTGCGCTGCAGCAGTCAATGCCTTTCTCAGAGAATTAAATTATCTGCTAAATATCTAAAATATTCCTGAGACAATAAATGCTCTTTGCTAAATTTCTGGGGGTGGAAGGTGGGAGAAGGCTGGGATTTGAAGAGGAGAACAGCTACAGGTATAAATGGAAAGCAGAGCCCTCCTGGAAGTGAAAGGCCTCTTTGACATCATTACACTGACTTCACCAACGGCCAGCCCCAACCTGGCAAAGGTGCACACTTTGTGCTTTCCTTTCTCCTCTGGCATAGTAAAACTGCTGTGAGATTCAGGAGAAACTCTTTCCACTTGAAAGAGGAAAGAATCCTCACTCTCTGAGGTTGTCTAACATCAAGACCTTAGTGGTGAGAAAACCAGTGCTCCTCATTCAACACTAGAAAGAATTGCCTGTAGAGACGGTGCTTAAGAAGAGGATGAAGGGACAGACATATCACATTTGGTGGATTTTGGGTAAAGGAGGGAAAGCAAAGCTCAGACTGAAGGCAATCCCATAGGCTTGTGAGTTCAAACAGGAGATACTCCAATTTCTGAAGTCTAGCTCTGAGGCAAAAGATTTGAATTTTTAACAAGAAACGTTTTGCCATCCAATCAGAAGATCTTTCTTGCATAGTAGCAGTGCCTCTGGAAAAGAGATTGGAACAAATGTAAACCAAAGTAAGCCTGCTCTTTTCCCTGTTTAGGCTGTTCTATAGGGCAAAGGGGGCATTATTGTGTTTTCATCTCTTTAATTACAGTTTTCCATCGATTTCAATGGGAAGTTTTGGCTTAAAATAAACGTCACTCCATTGCCTTTGCATAGCGCAGTTGAAAGTGTTAAGGTATTGAATTGGACACCAGCTGCCATGGTAGGAACTACCTGAAACTCTATAAAATAACAGCTCTAGGTGCTGGTAACTGCAGATGTCACTTGGTCAGTTCAAGTCGTTACCTTCCTAGAATCTAGATAATACGAGAGAGGCCTGTCTTTTGAAACCATCCATCCATAATGTACTGGATTTGTCTGGGATAGAGATAATCTTCTTCATACTAGCTGGCATGGTGCTTCTTTTGGACTTAAGATGATAAAAGTTGATAACACAGTAGCACACGTGTTAGGTAGGGCTGAGCAGCGCTTACACAGTGTCAAGGCCTTTTCTGCTTCTCCTGCCACCTCACCAGAGAATAGGCTGCTAGGAGTGCACAAAAGTTGAGAGGGTACGCAGCAGGGACTGCGTCCCAGCTGACCAAAGGGACACCCCATGCCATATGGCCTTGTGCTCAGAAATAAAAGCTGGGGAAGTTTTCCAGGACTGCAATTACTCATCTATTGCCTGGGTATTGGTCAGCTGGCAAAGAACAATTGTTGATCAGTTTGCATTCCTTGTTTTTCTTTCTTTTTAACTTAAACTGTCAACTCAACTCTCAAATTTTCACACTTATGCTCTTCTGTTCCCAGCCTCCATCCCACCAGGGTTGGTGGTGATGTGAACAAGCAGCTGTGTGGGGCTGAGTTGTCCACTGGAGCTAACCTTCAGCATGTGTCTAGGTCTGTCACTGGGCTCACCAGTACACTTCCAAGGGAGCCCCTTGAAGCAAGGACAAGACCCCTCACTCTAACAGGCTCACTCTAAACGTACAGCAATGTTCCCAGCATTCAGAATAGAACAGTCTTCCAACAAGCCCAGGACTTCTCCTTCCGTTTCCAGGCTCAATTTGTTTCCATTCCTTTTCATCTGTTTGCGCACTGATATCATCCTTCAACTCGAACAGTTTATCTTCCATTTTGTGTTTGTCCTCCTTCCCCAGGAGACAATTTAGTTTCTTGATCTCTGTGTGAAGGCCAAGCAAACAAAGCTCTTCTAGCTTTCTCTCATTTCGCATGCTTTTCATGCTCTTACCCATCCTAGCAGCCATCTTCTGAACTCTGTTTTCACTTTTCTTAAGCATGGGGCACCACAACCATTCAAGACTCTGTATGAAGTTATCTGCCTGAATACTCTTATGAAATCTGATAAAATTATACATGCAGGAATTTTTACTTCAGTAAAAATGGTAGCTATGTAGAGCAGTTCTTTCACATCTTTTCCTAGTATGGCTGATATTTAACATGTGAATGATGGCAGGCATATGAAAGAAAAACTAGGTGACTGAAACATGGAACTACAAGGAAGGTTTTTAATAAATATTTTTCTTGGTATAATTGCAGTGGATATTAACTAAGAGTTATACTTCCTCCCAGAAAAAAAAAAAAAAAAAAAAAAAAAAAACAAGCCCCAATAATCTTAAAATAGAACTTTACTCTGAAAATATTAGTCACAGAACAGAGCAGGATGCCTGGGAATTTTGTACGCCATGAGTGAAGAGACTTGCAGGAAAAGTACGAGATAAATGGCTTGTGGAGAACCACAATTCCATACGAGTTCCATGCAATTAAAACTTAATAAAGGCCTTTCGAGAAGCCTCTATCAACACACTGAAGATAACTCCCATTTTCAGACAAAAACATTAACACATCTCCTACATGTGTGAGCACTTGGTTCTGCCCCTTAACATACCATATTACCACTTACTGGTAAGTAATCATAAGAACTGAATAGGAAAATTTCCACCTTTCTTACAAAAATTCTGAAATCTTTCTTTACTAATACAAAAAAAACCATAATAAGCAAAAAACAAATCCCACACAAACCACCAAAGAATTCCAATCACAACACAACAACAGAATAAATAAAAGACCTCTTACTACCTCCACGCTCCCCAGCTGCAGCATTCAGCCAAGATACGGCTGTGCTGACTCCAGCCCATAGTCTCCCTTGCATACTGCAGGGTCAATGTAATGCTGTCTTCCTTCTCCAGGGAAGTGTCACAGCACCTTCTCATCAACCATGTCCCTCCAGAGCTAAGCATTGGAGGCTGAGGCTGTCCTCTGGGTCAGAGAAGGTGATTATACCCTGATTTCATTTAGTGAAAGCAGGGGCATAATTAAGGTTTCTCACTTCACTGGTGTAGACTACGAACACCAGATCATGGGGCTCATGGAGGCATTGGCTTCTCTAAAATGAGGTTCTGGAGCCAGGAATCTTTTTCTAACAAAATCTTCTTGAATTGGCTATACTTTCTGTCTCCAAATTGTGTTTTCAATGGAATTACATGTTTCAATGAAAGTATTTTTATTGAAAGGACTTGTCGGTAAATTTTGATGAGCCTGTTGAACCAGAGATTTTTCTCCCATCTAGAAGAAGCTAAATGACCCAACATATTTTGTGTCTACAAGCTGAAAGGAAGTTTCCAGACACATCTTACCCTACTCTCAGTAACTCTCATTCCTTGTTGACCTTCTCCAGCAGATTCATGCAAAGCATTGGCTTTAGCAGAAGCCAAAGAAAAATTCGGAGTTCTGTGTGAGATTTCACTACCTTAACTCAAATTGACTGACCCTTGCTCTAGACTAAGTCCTTTTGTTCTTACAGGCTTTTCTCCCTCTGCCACCACTCTTCACGTAGGACAGCCCTGGGTCTCCTCCAGCTGGACAGTTTTCCTGTCTGGTTTGTGCAAGAGGAGAGACTATGGCCTTGCCTGCTCCTTTACATTTCTGAGACTGTTTTCTTCCCAAGAACAATTCTGCCTGGCTCTCTCATGAGCTATATAAGGTTGCAGTTGCTCTGAGAATTCGTGGTCACCACGACTGTCTTGATTTTCTGTTTGTGGTATTTGCTGCAAATGTTATTCCTAAATCCTCATTTCTTTCCGTAGCCCACAAACTTGATGATAGCACAAGCCCTGCTGTTCTTTCCAGTTTAATACATTTTCAGCCTGAACAGTTTCTCTATAGAAAAAGAGATTCTCACAACCTTTTGAGAATGCACTTGATGCCTACTCCTAATGCTTAGGGGTTAAGACTTTGTGGCAAACACCTGCCAACTCAGCTTCCAGTGCTACTTACATAAATATGCTTTTGTTCTTAGAATGTGTTATGCCAGGTTTCATAAAAGCACCCATGTACAGCTATAAAAGATTTAAAAGATATAAATAATAACCTAGGAGTAATTTAAAGTTAGGATCAGCAAATTTCAAGGAAGGGATCAACCAACTTTGGTAATTTAACAACTGTTTAAAATACATTACCAATATCTGGTTTAATCTTATGGTAATTTATAAGCTACGAGGTTTTGAAGAAAAAAAGTCACAGTAATACAGGAACATGATAAATTAAGTACAAGCCTACAAATGAGGTTTTTAAAGGAAAAGTCTCTCATTCTACAGGATTGCTAAAGACACGTGAGCATGTAAAAAAACAAACAAATGAGCATACGAAAATACGTATAAAAGCATTTCAAATAGCTGTATAGGATTGGTTTGAAAAGGATCTGGTATATTTGATTTGTCCCTTACATTTCTGTTCCATGCCACAGTATTAATGAAGAGCAGCTCCTCAGAATTAGCACACAGGCATTTTTCATGCTTGAAAAACAATAAAGTAAGCCCACAATACCCCCACTCAAGGCAGACGTAAGGAACTGATTCATTGTGTGCATACCTGGTGTCTTGTTGCATATGTACCTCATTATGGTGTGTCTGGGGGTTCAGTACTTTTTTTCTGCTTTTCTTACATGCTTTATTGCCACTAAGACAAGGAGCTGAAGCAAAAGCTGTTCACCCTCCTATCTGAACTTGGACAGAACCAGTTGTCTAGTGAGGTCAAAACTGTTTAGAACAGAAAATACAGTATAAGGAATCTTTCCAAAACACAGCAAGGTGGCCATATACCAGGTGCTCCCCACTGAGGTTGTTTTTCAACACCTCTGTGTCACTTTGAAGCCAAAGTCCTCATCAGGAAAGTGGATCGAGACATGTCTGTCTGCACAAGGGGAGCAGAGCTGGCATTCTGCTCTAGGAAGGACTGGAGGCTGGGCTGGTACCTGAGAGGAATCCTCAGGTAGCTCTAATAGTGCCATATTTTCATGTGCTGCCAGGCAACACAGGGCCAGGTGACCCACAAGTCCTTGTGCCTGGGGTCTGCTACGCAGCACAGACTTTCCTTGGCATCCTGTTGCCAGTGGCAGCCAATGTGGCATGGACCCGTGAGAGTGCCTTCTGCTTTGAACAGCGGTTTCATATATGGACGTGCATTTTCATGCTTGTACTTCAAAGTTTCCACTTAAAACAAAAAAACAGCCACTTTTCACTAGACCCAAACTAGGACTAAGGACAATTGTTATGCCTTGGAGGGGTTTAATTAGTGACTTTGTCTTGTCACTCCCCTTTCACATAAGAATAAAACTTACTGAAATCTCACAAAACTTATTGAATCTTACATAAAGGTTCATGGAAAAAATCTCACTCTTCAGTTTTACATTCTGTTTTAAAAGTCCTTTCCATTCTTACAGGGCTTTATTTTACAAATAATGCTGAAGTTAAATCTATTCTTTCAATATAACTGGTGTTTATGATTTAAGAAATCAAACAAGATCCTTAGCATTGTGAACCATGGAATCTAGACATACTTTGACTTACTTCTGTTGGGAGACTTTTCCTAAGCCAACAAAGGGTAAAATAGAGAAGGTGCTCAAAGAGTAAAAAAAAAAATATTTATTCAAAGTTCTCTGAAGGAGAGAGACTTTCTGCACCCCATTGTCCCAGTCTTTGCTATGTTTGCCAAGTCGTTCCACAACACAAGAGGTTAATTTGTATTCTGTGAATAATAAAAAAAGCAAGCAAGGTAATACAAAACTGCCTTTATACAAATGGGCTTGGGGCTGCACAAGAGGAATATCAATATTATTAAAGGAAGGACTTGCCTTGTATTATATGTTTCCCATTAAAAAGATTCTTTCATAGAATTCTGCTGAGCTCTAGTGCTCTGGCAATATAAAATATCCTTCCTTCATTTTCAAAAAAACTCAAAGAGGCAACAGCGGAACTATGTTATTAACAAAGTTATACAATGTCAATAAGAATAGAAGAGAGTAAAGAAAGTAATATAAGTGCAAAACTCATAGTGCACATTTCACAGCTTTTAAACATACAGATTTGCAAGGGCATATAATATTCCTGAAACAAGGATGTTTATAAGTTTTTCTTTTGTGGGACTCAGACTGCTGAGAACATCTCAGGATTGTAATTTCGAGATCAGGAAGACATAGAAGAAGTTGCCTGATACAGCTCTGCCAGCCTACTTCCAACCTGACCTAGAAAAACCCATGCAGTTTTTGTTCTGAATCTCTCTGGAGAAGAGTCTGCCAATTGTACCAGACTGTAAGGGCGTTTAATGATGTGGACAAACGGGTCTTTTATTTCTCCTGTGCTCATCTGGGAAAATTTGGAAACCATGCATTGTAGTACCTTTCTGTGATCCTGCAAACTGAATAGGGAGCTTTCCAAGGTCTACAATAAGTTGCCAGAGGTTTAACAACAAGACAAAACCTTGCAGCCTGTTATTGATAGTTTGCCTGCACATACAAAAGAAATGGTCCTTTATAAACACATTCAAAAATTCAGGAAAATTGTTGTTCCTGCTGATATTCAGAATATGATTATAGAAGTAAAATTTTCACCAGATGTATTCGTATCCTAAAAAGACTACAAATGTAAGAGACAGCTTAAATCAGTTAGTAGATATTAAAGTCTCCCAATTAGAATACAGAGATGTTTCAAAAAGAGACTGAACTCCATCCTCTCCTACGCCCACTGTTTTCTACATTTGTCCATGTATCACTTGATTACCGTTATCATTCCCAGAGACTCCAAAATACTCTTTCCCAAAATTAGTAGTATAAGTCAGACAAGAAATAGAGAAAGGCAGAATCCAAAGGAACTCCTGTAACTTTTATATGTAGTCTTTTACAAAGGATAAGAGCTTATGAACTGAAAAGATGATAGTGTCTATTCCTGAGCAGGTTTCTGGTCAGTACCATTTTACATGTCATCTTCTCGTAATGGATAGTCCTCCCACCAAAGAATTGTTCCAAATACTGTTTTTACAATTTGCAAATTACTTTGTGAAATTTTGTCTCTGTTGTAACGGGAGTTGTGCTTAATCCTCTTTGTAGCTGATAATCACATTTTCTATTAAAGTAATCTTCTCTTATACCCATAGGACAAGCTGGAGAGGAAGATTTCACAAGGGCATGTAGTGATAGGACAAGGGGGAATGACTTTAAACTGAAAGAGAGTAGGTTTAGATTAGATATTAGGAAGAAATTCTTTACTATAAGGATGGTAAGGCTCTGGCACACATTGCCCAGAGAGGCTGTGGATGTTCCATCCCTGAAAATGTTCAAGGCCAGGTTGAATGGGGCTTTGAACAACCTGGTCTACTGCAGGTGTCCCTGCCCATGGCAAGGGTGTGGAGTTTGGAACTGGAGGAACTTTAAGATCCCTTCCAACTCAAACCATTCTGTGGTTCTATGATCCTGAGTCAAGTAAGTATGAGGTGCTTCATGTCTATCTTCACAACCTGGACAATCCCTGCTGTTCTTAACAGTCAGAATTTTCTCACTGGAAGTCCTCTCATGTCCAAATACACCCTTGCCATTCAACAGCCACTTGGCAGGACACAGGAAACAGAGCTCAGCTCTTTCAAACTTCAAGTATTCTATTCCTTTAAGCCATATGTCTTAAATTTTAATGTTAAGTTAGTTGGTTTTTATGAATGGTAACTAGGAATGTCATAGTTGTTCCTGTCCTTCTATTCTCTAGTCTGTCTCTCCCTCCACATGGAAATATACTAGGGAATAAACTGTCCTGGTAGGAAGATGGATTCAGAGATTCGTTAACCTGTTCCAAATCATATCTGGTCTGAGTTCATAACTCCCTGCACACATGCAGACTCATGCTCTTCTTGGGTCCCTGTTTTTGCTCCATTTTTCCTCCTCTCTATACCATAGTTCTTTATCGCTGGAGCACCAAAATCTTTGTTTCCTTGAGAAGCTTTGATTGGTCTCTGTATGCAAACACCTGTTTTGCAAATAAAAAGTACAAAACTGATTTTGCCATTAGTTCTGTTGCTTTCCTTGAGGCCATCACTATGCAGGATGAGGATTCACAAATGATAATGCTGACATTCAAATCTACAACTGAACTGTATAATCACCAAACACTACTCCAGTGATTAATCAACTGCACATTCACAAAGAAATATTTGATGTACTGCTCTACTCATCAAAGTCTTTTATTGTACAGTCAAAGGTTATTTGGAATTTATCCATTGCCACCGGGCTGGAGCTCACTATTATTAAGCAAAATTCAACCTGGAGGGGAGAGAAACTGTACAAGGAATATGGAGAGTTTTGATTCATAAAACTACTGAAAAGTAGGTTTTGGACCTAGATTTAGGAAAGATTGTATCAGTCTTTTAAATTAGTGCCCCACAGTCACAAGCACCCAGAACATGTGTAGTCCTGAGGGGTCACAAGAATATCTGTTCCTCATGTGTTTATACACCACATATCCTAATGTCTCATAAAACATCTGAAGAAGGCCAGAAGTTACAGCTATAAATTGCCATGGAAGTGTTGCCATTCTGATAATTCCCTATAATAGCACAAAATTTTCCTTTCTACTCATCTTTCTTCAGATGGACACTTGCTTTAAAACTTAGGCGTACACCTTGAGCTCATGGAAAGGAAATAAATGGAAGACAGACAAATATTAGGATCATACTGCACAAATAGACTCAAAAAAGCCCTAAAATTCACACTAAAACTCAGAATCTCTACTACCTCTTTCACTGTGGAAGACTCACCATATCTTTTCCTAATATTTGTTATATGTAACAGGGAAAAAAAGCACCCCATGAAAAATGTGCATTTTCAAAATAAAATAATTAACTCCCCTTGATGATCTCTGAAAGAAAGTTTTAAATATGTCTTGCCTTATGATTATAAACTACACATCTCAAAAGTTTTCTGAATTTCCATGAAGCACAAGGACTGTACACTCACTTAAGAGCAGGAGTACTTCACAGTCCAAGCCCCTTCGGTGCCCAGAGATGACACTGCACTCCAGCTCTCCCCATGCTCATGCACCCATGTTTCTTTCCCAAAGTAGCTGGAAACTGTGTACCTGGTACCAGGACTCTGGTCCTGTGTTGAATTTTTGTCCTGCAGGTTACATACAGACAAGAAGTCTTACATGGAAACTGATAAAATCACTGATTTCTGAAGACCCAGACAGTGACTGAATCTACTTGTTTGTGTATAGCTTCTCACCTCTTTCAGCTTGCACAACTTTTCAAGCTGCAGTTGCAGAAGACAGCACATTTGATGAGATAAGAGAATGTTGCTGCCATAAAATAAGAGCCTTTAACATCACTGGTTTTCATTCTTGCCATAAATGAGACCAGAAATGGGCAGGACACCAATATTCCGCTGAGACCAACTTTGGAGCCACGTATTGACCTGATGGATCTGCCTATTACTATCAATATTATTCCTTGTTACCGGAAGAATCAAGAAAATCACTACTTGGGCTCCTGATCCCAGAAGGTACCAGCCCCACTTATCAAATTCTGATGAGGAGGAACCTTCCTCCTGCTCTGTGCAGTGACCTGCTTCCATCCCTCATCTTTAAGAGATCCTTGACTATTAGTCATTTGACTAATTACACTGCAGGGTTCTGAGTCCCTCTGCTTCTCCACCACACTGCAGGTTCAGGACTGGAAGGGGCACTAAGCAAGTTTACACACAATACAGAACTGTGAGGAGCTGTTGACTCCGCTGAAGGCAGGGAGGCCCTGCAAGAGACCTCAACAAATTAAAGGCCCAGGAAATCACCAACAATATGAAGTTCGAAAAGGGCGAGTGCAGGATTCTGCACCTGGGGCACAGCAACCCTGGATGTATGGACAGATTGGTGAATGACGTGCTGGAAAGCAATGCTGCAGAAAGGGACCGTGGGGGACCTGGTTGGTGGCAAGCTGAATCTGAGTCAGCAGTGCCCTGGCAGCCAGGAGAGCCAACCTTGTCCCAGGCACAGCATCACCAGTCAGGCAAGGGAGGAGATTGTCCCTCTCTGCTCTGCACTGGGATGGCTTCACCTCGAGTGTTGTGTGTAGTTTTGGGTGACACAATACAAAAAATATATTAAACTATCAAAGAGTGTCCAAAGGCAGGCAAGAAGGATGGTGAAAGGTCTGGAGTAGAAGCCATATGAGGAGTGGCTGAGGTAATTTGGTTTGTTCAGCCGGGAGGAGACTGAGGGGAGACCTCATTGCAGTCCACAACTTCCTCATGAGGGGAAGAGGAGAGGCAGATACTGATCTCTTCCCTGCGACAAGACCAGTGACAGAACATGAGGGAATGGCCTGAAGCTGTGTCAGGGAAGGCTTAGGACAGAATTCAAGGATCATTTGGACTATACTCTCAGGCACATGGTGTGGCTCTTGGGGATGGTCCTGTGCAGGGCCTTGAGCTGGATTCAGTGATCTGTGTGTGCCCCTTCCAACTCATCTTATTCTGTGATTCTGTGTTTCAGTTAATGCACAGATAACTGGTTTCCTAAATGGTGAAAAGTACCCAGTCTTGAAAAAGCTCCTTAGTGACCACCAGTCTTCTTTGGTTTCCACAACCTTGATATTGAAATCAAGTCCAAAGCAGATAATTTGGGAACCCCAAGAAATTAATCTTTAAGCCACCAGTTCAAACCATGAGGACAATGGTGAGCTGAAAAACTCTAGATGAAATGAGATACTGGTCTTACTAATTTTCTTATTTGTGAAGTATTTTACATCAGAAAATCATTAGGTAAATCTCTATTAAGTTACCAAACTTTTATTATAGTCTCAGAATAAATGTTTAAGACCTAAGGAATCTTTAGCCATCTGGAAAGTACCTCTAGAAAAGGGGTGAGACCATGGAAAAAAGTCCCAGACTCACAGAACGTGCTGAGTTGGAGGAGACCCACAAGGATCATTGGGTCCAACTCCTTGACCTGCACAGGACCATTTCTGTACTGAGGATACTTCAAGATTAAAAGCTAGAAAGAACCACTAGTGAGACACATTCTGCCTACCCATCTCTCTTTCTACAAAATGTACTTTATTTAAAATTAAAGAAAAGTTTTGATTTTATGGAATTTGAATTCATATGGTCTAGCGATTTGGCATCAGGAAATATGTGCTTCTACCCTAACACTTAATGTGATAATTCTAATACTCATAGACTATTATTTTAGCAATAACAGTTTTGTAATGTTTTATGTGAGTTAAACAAATTCATTATGCTCAGTTTTGAAATGCCAGAGTTGTTTGAATAGATTGCCTCTAAGTTCTTTCAGTCTCTCTTCCAATATGATGTTGCTCATCCACACATTCCCAAGCCTTAAAGAATAATTCAAAATATATATATAGGGTTGTATAACCAAGACAGTTCAACCCTGTTTAGTTAGCAACCATTTCACTTTCACTACAGGAAGAACTATAGTACTAAAAGCTAAAAAAACAGAGGTTATTTACATGGACACTTTACTGGGACCAGGAAAATTGCACTTACATTAAAAGTTTGGTTTTCCTAAGGTCTAACATTAAAGCTCTGTTCATCTTTACTTTCTTTTTTTTTCCTTCCCCTTTCCTTAAACCTCAGTGGAAAACAGGCACTTACTGTGAAAGTAATCCAACCAGATATCTTCAAAATCTTAATAGGCAAAGTGGATTGACCTCAGTTCATCTTCATGGAGCTTAGGACAAATTGATCAATTTACTTCCTAAATAATTACCATTTGAATGTTGATTTTACCTTCGTAAGATTAGTAAGTTAAAAAGCCTATATTCAGGAATGCTAATGCAATGCAATTCTGCGCACACAGACATGGACTCACAAAAAAACCAATATATTCTTTATATAGACAAGCTTCAACTGATTCTGGGTAATGAGGATTTACTTATTCTTTTGTTGAAGAATGAAAAAAACCCAACAGAAATATAGCAGAGAAATGGATATAGTTAGAGCTCTGGAGGGGAAAGACTTTATTTAGCATTTAGATTTTTGAGGCAAGGCATTAAGATTCTGTGGATGCAACAACTGCAATCCAAAGTTTATCTGTTTAAAATAAGCCCATGGAAGAAAGAAGGCAAGAAATTATTTATGTTTGAAAGGAGGGATCTAAAATGGGAAAATTAAAGTACCATATAATTATTTCATAAATGTTGTAATTTGCCTTGTAAGACTCCAATGGAATACATTGATTGAGCAATAACTTTTGAAGTTTATTTGCAATAAACGGCGCTTTTATTTTTCTCCAAAGGAGTCAAACATTGAGGCGGGGTATACACCTAGATGTATACCTGTTCATTTCAGTGAAGGTTGGGGTAACTTACCTGACATGGTTAGAGTTTCCCAGGTGGATGAAGACTCAGCAGTCCAGACACTTAGTCATACCCAGGCAGTCTCTATTCCCGTAACCAACCTCCCCGGCAGTCAATTTTTTTTTTTTTTTGGAGAAAAGTTTTCTCTGCTGCCACAGATGCTGACAGATCTCCCTCAGCATCTTAAAGGAAGAGGAGCAGAAGAACCTACTCCAGCATCAGTTAGAGCATCTGCCTCTCTGAATTTGTAGCAAATGGGGAAAGTTTAAAAATATGTGTCTCAATTTAATGAGGAAATTATTTTTTTTCTCTTTAAAATCCCTCCTTCAGTTTCTCCCATTTCTTTTGGTATTGTGTTGGTTTTGCGTGGCCTGGGTTTTGGTAGTGGGGGGGTCACAGAAATGGCTTCTGTGAGAAGCAGATGGAAGTTTCCACCATGTCCAGCAGAGCCAATCCCTGATGGCTCTGAAGATGGACATGGTGCTGGCCAAGGCTGGGCCAGTTGGAGAGGTTGGTTATGCCTCGGTGATGACCTATTTAAGAAGAAATCAGAACAAAGAAGCATGCAGGTTTTTTTCTAGCCAGAGAAGAGGAGGAGGTGAGATCATGTGAGGGAAACAACATGGAGACACCAAGGTCAGTGGGGAAGGTGGTGGAGGAGGTGCTCCAGGTGCCAGAGCCAAATTTCCTCTGCAGGCCCTGGTGAGGACCATGGTGAAGCAGCTGTGCCCCTGCAGCCCATGGGGTCCATGGGGAATGCAAAGATCCGCTCACAGCCCATGGGGAGGTGTCCCGCTGGAGCGGGTGGATGCCTGGAGGAGGCTGTGTTTCAGGGGTAGACCCGGTGGAGAGAGGGGGCTCTGCTTCCAGGCTGGAGCAGCCTGGCCTTGGGGAACTGCACCCAGTGCATGAGTGACCCACACTACAGCAGATTTGGGAGGACTGACTGCCCGTGGGAGGGACTCACATTGCAGCAGTTTTGGGAGGGCTGCTGCTCATGAGAGTGGACTCACATCAGAGAAGTTCATGGAGAACTGTCTCCTGTGGAAGGGACCCCATGGCACAGCAGGGGAAGGACTCCTCTCCCTGAGCAGTGGAAGATCCCAGTTATGAACTGACCAACCCCCCCCACACCTGTTCCCTGTGCTGTGGGTGGGAAGGAGGGAGGAGTTGGGGGGAAATATGCTGTTCTTTAACGGCTTGTTTTACTTCTCATTATCCTTCTCTGATGCTGTTAGCAATAAATTCACTTTGTATTACTAAGTTGAGCCTGTTTTGCCCTTGGAGTATTTTCTCCCAGTCCTTATCTTAACTCATGACCCCTTTGTTATTTTTTTTTTCTTTCCTCTACCCAGCTGTGGCAGGGGAGAGTGAGAGAGCGGCTGTCATGGTTGGCATTTGGCCAGTCTCAAACCATGACAAGTATCAAAAGTTTTTCATTTCTTTGTGCAACATTTTACATTCTGATTCTTCTTCGTGAATGTTGTTAATATCTCTCCATTTGTGATCTCTTAGCATTTATCTCTTCTGGAAATTCTCCAGAATAGCTTTAGTATAAGTTCCTCTTTTTTGTACTGTTTCTCATAAGAAAGCTGAAGTCTTTCTGTGCTTCTTTTTAATAGTTTTTGAGTTCTGATTCCAACACCTCAGGAGACTGGTTTTCTCTCTCTGGACCAAGTATAGGCTCTGAGGGGACTTTCAAAATCCATACATTCTGATCAATTCTGTTTAGAGCCTGTCTCTGCAAGATGGTGTCTAGTCTTTTATCCTGTCCTTTATCTTGAATCTTTTAGAATTCCTGCAGACAGACTACAAAGACAATGGCTGGGCTTGTTATAAAATTCGCAGATTAGCTTAACCCAGGTAATGGTCACTTAGGTTACTTATCTTCTCTGGTTTATAAAAAAAAGCTTAAGAAATTCTGTTGGGTTTTTTTTTGTTTGGTTGGTTGGTTTTGGTTTTTTTTTAAATGGGAAATGGAACTGGCTACCCTCAGGCTCTGTATCAATTCAAGCTTATAGCAATAGTGTCTAAGAATTGCCAGCAGTTGGATGGTATCAATTAAGTCAGTTTCTGGTGTCAGTCCTGGCTTTGGGAGACAAATGCACATGTTACAAAAAGCCACCAAATATAACACTAATGGATGTTTAATCAGATTAAACTTTGGACAGACGTGGAGATTGAACCAGGCTGTAAAGTTATCCTGCTTGGTTAGAAAAATAAGGCCATGGCATGAAAAAGCTATGGTGGTAACCTGCCTTTCTAAAGCTGCATTAGAGGACTTTAAAGGACTTCACACCTTCGTGCTCTTGTTATGAGCACTGTTGCATTCTGGGCATATGTACATATATGTTGTGTAAGTGGTTTTGATCTTCTGTTTTCAGGAGCATCTTTGTAGTCAGGATTCCCCTCTCTCTTTTATGTTTTCAGTACTACTAGTATTTTATTATAATGCAATTAACTTTTTATTATTTGAAAATACCTGTAATGCATTAAAAATTAAGAAAACTAAAGAGGTTAGTACTAAATGATTACACATACTCTGGACTTGTCAGTTAAACAAAAGGGCTTGCACCTAGAAGAACTCATAGAGAATATGGAGAAAAGTGAGGACAGAGAATTCATAGGTAATATAGAGAAAAGTGATGAGGCAGAGTTTTAATTTAATTATTTATGTGCCTAATTAAAGTCTGGAAAAATATAATTATAAGCTGGATTAATGCAATATATGTATTGCAACTGTAATGGCTAAAAAACATATTTTCATGTTGTCCATCATGAAATTTCAAAGTTACTGTCCAAAATAGCTAAGTTTGGCACAAGATTCAGTTCCATTGGCACACTTCAGTCCAAAATGTCAGGGAGTGTGATCTGGCGCTGTTAGTGCCCCATCACAGAGTTACTTTCATCACCAGGTGAACCATCTTCAATGTGATTACAAACTTAATCATTTTGCAGCATAGGTTTCTCTGAGGATGCTAAGGGAACAGAAACACTGATTCAAGTCACACACATATTTTCACCAGTTGGGATTTGGCAGGGATGCTGAGAACACCTCACTTTCTCTGTGTCTTTGGTTACCGGCAGTGAGTTCCCACAGGATTGTCATTACACACACAGCGTTTCCGTTGTATAGCAGTGATACTGCCAGACACAAAACAATGCAACAAGAAGCTGAACACATCACGTTAGGTGAGTTCATTGTAATCATGCTTCCTTTATACTATCCCAGCATCTTCTCAGACCTGTTTTCATATAGCCAAATGTGCCATGCGTAGAAAATGTGTGAAATTTGGAGAAGACCAGTTGGTCTTAGTCCTAAGAAGTAACACACGGAGTGAAAAATGCTGAGAGCCATTTATTTAGACAAATAGACTCCAACATGACATTTGTATGCTGCTATCATTACTATAAATACTTTGTCTTTTTTAGGGAAAGCTTTTCCTGGATGTTATTCTGAGAGGATCAGTCACAGTGCTTTTGACCTTTTACTGTACACTACTCCATTAACATCCTGTGGAGAAATTCTGCTTTTATATGTAATTGATGCATTTTATGAGACACAAATCAAAATAGATAGTCAAAAAATAGATAGTATGGAGCTCAGGAAGAGCTGCCTGCCTGAGTACTTCGTTGGCATATTGCCTATAGTTGATAGTGTCAACTCAACATATGGCCCTTCAAATGCACCGATGAATCCTCTTATGGGAATAAAGTCAGACTTGTCTGTGAAGCGTTTGAAGTTTCAAAGTGCAACAAATAAAGCAAGATGTAGCTCTAGCAAGGAGGAGACCTTAAAGGTTTGTATGCAAACAGTGTAGCTTTCCACAACAGACACTTTTTAATAATTTCCATGAGTTAGTGTGAACAGCCTTGCACATGACCAGAGCAATTGTTAAAATAGTTACTACTTGAACACAGCCAAACTATGTTACAAGCTGATTTAGTTGGACGAGTACTGAACTTCAAAAAAAAAGACAGTTGTTAAGCTTGTTCTGAAGCCGTGGATGTATCCTCAAATTAGGGACAACTTGAAACACTGCAGAAAAGAAAGGATGGCAGAATTATGCAATTAAAATTCTCATCTAACCTCCTGAACAAGATCCAACAACCACAGAGTGTCTGAAATTATATATTCAGTGTTCATATGTGGCAGTGATAGAGTAAAAGAATTTGTACTAGTTTGACTTTTCACATAGACATGCAAAACAAACACAGTCTCCTTGCCAAGAAGTACAAGGGTACATGGCAGAGGACTGGGAACAGAAAGACAGCCCTACTGCCTGCTCATCCGAATGAAGTGATGGGCACATGCCCCAAAGGTTATATAAATAACTGAAACAATGATCCTCTTAAATAATGACTCTTTTTAATGTTGTTGTTGTTAAAATGAAACAAACACTGCTGCAAAAGGATTTCCTTTCAGCATTTTTTGCCACTGCTTCTAGTGGCCCTCTCAGGCAATGAACAAAACTTGAAGAAGGGCAGTCTGGTGCACAAACGTTCTTGTTATCTTAAAGGGGTCAATGGTCAAAGGTGAAAAAAATTCATAGAGTAGTTATGATTAAAGGCAGGTTTTTATATGCTTTTGATAAAGACTTGTAAAACAGCCAAAAGAGATCCTGCAATTTTAATGTTAAGTGGCTTTTGTATTGGAAAAATGCCCAAGGGCCATGTCTAGCATGGTCACTTACAAATGACTGATGGGAGATCAATACAGACAGAGTGGGGATGCAGCTTTGTCACTGGGAGATGTAGTTAGTATGTGATTAGCCTTAAGTAGCATTGACGGTGGATGTAGATGGGCAGTAAAGTGCTTAGTATCCAGTGAACATGATAGCTGTTTGTACACAAAAGTTAATGAAAGAGGAAAACCACATTATCATTAAACACTCAAAGGGGCTTCCCACTCCCATTCAGGGATTTTAGGAGCAGATTAGTCTGACAACGAGCTGTTTAGAGCCACCAGTCCCCACAGCATTAACTCTGAATTTGGTTTTCTTCTATGAGGAGCAATCCCACAGGACTTGGTAAACCACCTAGTTAAGTTCTGTGTGCAACCTGACTATAGGGGAACAAGTGGGCCAATTCCCTTTTCTGAGAGACAGAAAATCCTGTAAAGCACAAATAGAAACTTAAGAGTGGAGAGAGGAAACAGGAAGATACCTTGAGGAAGGTAAGGTCTTCTGGTACTGATAACATATTGCACTAAGTCGTCTCTGCTCCTTAGTGTGGGGATCATTACGGTTAATCAAACCCAGAATATCTCCCTAGGCATTTCACTTTTATTCTCCTTTTGTTCAGGTGCCTTACTGGTAAACACGGATTTTAAAATGCATTTGGTTGCATTTTTGATAAAGCATTTTTACACAGGGATATGGTAGGGTTCCTGTGACTGGAGGTTCTCAAGACACAATAAGGCAGGGTACAAGACAATCTTCTTGACTCTCTTTCCAGTGAAAGTTTGGACCAGACAATCTTATGAGCTTCCTTCCAACCTGAGTTGTTCCATATTTCTGTGATGTTGCTAAGAAAAGAAATAGCACTTCTTAATTCACAAGCACATGTACACATATATGCACTCTCTTTATTTTCAAAACACAGATTTAGTGGGCGACTCATAGTTTTAACTCATGCATGTTAGACTTGCCCCAGTTTGTCTTTCTGGAGGGTTTTGGGTTTCCTTTTCCCTACAGGAATCTCTGTATTGTACGTCTGTTAAACAGCAAAATAACTTTAATACAAATCCCACTTGTTATCAAATTATAAACTCCCTCATTTGTTGCACAAAAGAAGAGACAATAACACTACTGAAGAAAGTGACTATAAACAATGAACAGAAAGTTTGTAATTTCAGATGTTCTGATTAATATTTACCTTTTTTTTTTTTTTTTTTTTTTTCTACATGGGAAAGAATTAATCACATTCTGGAAAAGCATCATCTTTGCAATCTTCTCTGACCTCCTACCCTGCTACTCAAGAGTATTAAAAGGTTTGCCTCAATTTTAGTCACATGGTGTAAACTGAAATTATTTCATGGCTAACCTGATATTTCCAGGGCCATGGTAAAGCCAGAAATCTGTGTCCTAGGGTCATCACATGCCTTTCTAATGGACCCTCAGTACACAGTTAATTACAGGGAGAGTTTGGGTATCCTGCTGTCAAAAGCCACTGCAGCACAGCACCAGTCAGAAACTCCTCGCTCAGCGTCTCTGCTGCATTCAAACCTGGACACCCTTTCAGGATTCCCACTAGAAATGGAGATGACCCAGAAGAGACCAGAAGGCTTAATGTTGGACAGTGCACATGTAAAATTTGGGGGCTTTATAGCAACATCCACCTAAAATCATTACACCCTTTATTAGCAAACCGTAGTGCACACATCATCAGCTAATTAAAATTGGGCCAAACTACTAATGGAGCCACAACCCGGGTCATTGATTCCCAAAGCATTTCTTCTTTTACTAAGCTAAAAGAGAAGCTCTGTAGCTCAAATAAGGCAAAACCCCTGCTATATTTAGTCCATCTTTTTTAACTGTCTGAACTCACTGTTGACTAAAACTCTTCTGACGACATTGAACTGAGTTAGTAGTTCAGGCTTTGCAGTCATGGTTTTTTCGTGCCTGTTTGATTGCTCCTAAGTGAAATGTAAAAGACATTATTTATTAATATTTACAAGAAGGAGACATAGTTTGTTCTGTGAAGAATCTATGTACGCATACTCAGAAGACTAAACAATCTATTTTTCAAATTACTTTGCACAATTTATCATAGTTTGCCCAGGCAAGATTTGGCCGCTTGTCAGAAGAAGCATGGTTGTCCAGTCATTTTCCAATAGGAGCAATAACATATTGGTGTCCTTTGGAGTGTTTTGTTAAATGTGCAGTCAGCTAACACTCAGGAGTAAATATACGGCCCACAGCTGAGGCCTTCAACTCGACATTTCCAGGTTCACAAGTCCCAGACCTGTCACACATTTCCTTTTTGACCCTGGACAAGATATTTAATCTCCCAGTCCTCCATCTGTATAACAGCTAATATATTACTTGCCTTTATTGCTATAGACTGCAGAACAAGAACAGTGTCCAATTACAAAAATGTTCAGCTGGATATGATGGAGATGTGTTGATAGCTGAGGCCTCAGAAAGCTGCTCTAACAAGAAGCAATCAGAAATTAAAAATTATGATTTTGTCATGTAGTTTCCTGACTGTGTTTCTGTAGTCTACTTACCCAGATTCTCCTTACACGTGAAATTTGCTAGAGCCTGCAAGGGTACAAGGACAGGTGAGGCTTGACCCAAGGTCTGTTTCCTCCTCCAGAGTATCTGGATGTATTTGAGAACCATGCTGATATGGCTGCCAAGAAATTCATAGCCTTTGGAATTGTCCCGAATCTTTTTACCTTTGACACAGTGAAGAAAAATTATTAATTTGGTCCTCAACTTCCATGGAAAGTATTCAATTTGTTTGCATGGTCATATATTTATCCCACAAACTTTGTCTCCTAGAAATACAATGCTTGCCAGTGAGTTGTTTCTCATGACCTGAGAAGCTAAGCGATGTCTAATATTGATCAGTGGTTCATACATTAATGGAAATAGCTAAATTGAAAAAGATCCTCTTTATACACTCTGGCAAATTGTATCTGTTTGACTGGAGAGGGCAACCTTTTATTGAACTGCATAGTGCTTTGCTTTTAGTTCAATTTATTCCTTTCTACGAAGGATTCTCCCCATTCTGAATTGTTCCACAAAAGAAGTGGTTTTTTTCTGTCTCTGCTGAACATATTTAGTACATGTCTGTCTTAACAGCCACCCTCAATTTACCTTCAATCATCCCCATGATGCAGGAAAAGCCAGTTTGAGTTTCCTACTGAAGTACAGTGCAATAGGGGACTAGTTTATTACTACCAACAATGGGCAGGACTTTACTACATCCTTTCATAGTCTATTGTAGGGATGAGGAAACAGCAGGTTTATCTATACCTCTTTTTATCAGGTGATAACCACTTCTGAATTATACCTCTTTTTATCAGGTGATAACCCTTCCTCAGGCCTGGGAGATGCTGCCTTCTGCTGTGCCATAATTAACCCTCCTTTGGAAGAATTGTACAAATTTGAAATTTTGCACCGGGGTCTCAGCTGTTTTTTTACCCAAATCCAGGTCTGTTTTGTTATTTGTGTCTCATTATTTTACTTCAGCATGCCTATATCACCTATGTCCTTGCTCCACTTCCTTCCGCTCTGCTGTCATGGTTTAACACCAGCACCACACAACCTCACACTCACTCCCCACAGTGCAATAAGGGAGAGAACCAGGAGGGTAAAAGTAAGAAAGCTCATAGGTTGAGATAAGGACAGTTTAATAGGTAAAGCAAAGGCCACAGGCACAAGCAAAGCAAAGCAAAGCAAGAAATTCATTCACCACTTCTTATGGGCAGGCAGATGTTCAGCCATCCCCAGGAAAGCTGGGCTCCACTACATGCCCCAGTGACTTGGGAAGGGAAATGCCATTTCTTCAAACATCCCCACTTCCTTCTTCTTCCCCTAGCTTTAGACAATGAACATGATGTTGTATGATATGATATGTCCCTTGAGTCAATTTTGGTCAGCTGTCCTGGCTGTGTCCCTTCCCAACAACTTGTGCACCCTCAGCCCACAGGTTGCACTTCTTTTGTGGAACAATTCAGAATGGGGAGAATCCTTCGTAGAAAGGAATAAATTGAACTAAAAGCAAAGCACTATGCAGTTTAATAAAAGGTTGCTCTCTCCAGTCAAACAGACATAATTTGCCCACTCACCACTCACAGGTAGGCTGGGGTAGTTCTGGCCAGCAGTAATGAAAGCATCCCTGTGATTACCAACGCTGTTTCCAGTAGAAATCCAAAATATACCCCCACTGTAGCTACTGCGAAGAAAATTAACTCTATCCAGCCAAAGCTAGCACATACACTAACCAGCATCAGTAAACTGGTTGACAGGAAGACAAAAAGCAAGCCTTATGGGACAGGGCAAAGGATAGCCCTTTATTCAGGCTGGATAAGAAGGAGCCAGGTGAGCCTGACATTACACAATAGACATAGGAGATTTTTCAGTTTAACGGCTTTGCTTATGAAGAGACAGAACAAATGGAGTTTGTGCAAATCAAGCTTAAGGTGAGCTGATAGAGCAGTTTTGTTTCTCAGGAAATGAGTGCACTCTGCTTGGCATCAGTCATTGCCTCCTGATCCCGTCTTTGAAAGATCCCAACATTTTATATTTATTTACCAACACAAATTACATTGGCAGCCAGTCTCTTCAAGCAATCTGCCTGGTCTGATACAGCCAAGCATACAGGGTTTTAGCAAAGAAAAATAAAAGATCTGTTCTTCTTATTCTGAGAGAGACAAATATAACCTACCCCAGGCTCTTGGTCAGCCAGCTGGCACTGAATTACATCACACTTTAAAAAAACACCCAACTCCTTTAATTAATAGTCTCAATGTGACTAACTATTACAGAAGACAATTATTGGCAGTGCAGTGTCTTTACTTCAGCTAGACTGAATCTCTTTCTGTCTCTAACACATTTTTTGACACAGCACTGAAATGTGATGACCTCAAATGAAGACATATCTCGACTGTGGTCAAGCTGTGTTCTCCTCATTTTGTTTTGATTATAAATAAAAGGAGCAGCAGAGAAAAGGTCCTATTGTGGATTTGGGCAAGAATAAAGCAGCACAAGCAAGTAGAAAGATGTTCTTTGTTCTATAGGGCCTCTCATTTCCATAAATTTTTCATTTGCTGTATGTGGTGAATTCCTATTAACACTCACTTTTTCTGTCCCACACAGAATTACTGCCTAGTCATCCTACAGAATAAATAGATAAGAAAGAATCATCACAGTTCCTAACAAAGGGGTATTAAAAAACCCAGCTGATTGTTGATTTTCAAGGAGATGTGATCTGTAAAAAAGAGAGTGTTCTAGGGGCAGCATGGTGCAAGAAACTAAGCTTAAGACAAGGACATGTTAATCAAGTTATTTAAAATGTTAATTTTCAATTTCCCTATTAGTGAAAGTGTTGCTGTTATGCACCAAGTGCATGCTGTGAGGGTTAGTCAAGGAGTCAGCTTCTCACCTTTGCACTTCCTGGTGGCCCTGTGGACATCAGGAGAACTTTTCCCCTGTGACAGAAAGGTTCGACTCAACACACACATAGTGGCTCAAATCCACAGAGCACTAAGCTTCATGCAGATCAAAGTGACAGCCCCTTCTTAGCATGAGATGTGAGGTTTGTTGTACGTTGTCAAGCAAGACTCATCTCACAGTCACATCTCATTACTCCCATAGCCTCTTTCTCAAAGCACTTCATCTTCGCCTGCTAGAAGGTACTGGCTCTGTTCAAAAGGTTAAACTGCTGTTTCCAAAGGATCCAGAAGAACAAGTCTTGACAAGGAAGAGATGTGCAACTCCCTGAAAAATCATGCACAGCACTCGGTCATGGGGTTTGCGAAGTACAAAATTAAATCGTGTTCACATTGGCTTGTGCTGACTCACAGAAATGCAATATGCATTGTTTTAATCAAGTCACATGTGTTAGGTCTTTTTGTAAAATAAAAATTAGAGTGGGTTATACAGACTAAGAATAAATACTAAGGAAAAGAGAGTGGTCTGTGGAAATCAATCCCTCCTTTATATACTCCCAAATTATACTCATAAAGAAGAGGCCTCCAGCAGCTCTGTCAGTCACGATAAAGCTATCACTCTCAGATTTATTACAGATTCTCTCCTTGTGTTTTCAATGGAAAACATCCTACAGGTGTGTTTGCATTACTACCAAAGCTATATGAAGATTAATTACATGTCTAAGAGATGAAATTCATAGACGTATTTTCAAAGATCTAACTTGCAATCAAAGTCATGCCTTAAAAATAGGGAGGGAACCAGCTGAAAAAGCCAGAATGAGAATAAAATACTTCCAAGGATCAAAGCGTAATTACCATTTAACTCTTAAATGCAGTAATGTAGCCTGAGCTTTCTCCCTGGTGCATTAAGGAAACTCTGCTTTGTGTTTAATCTCTTCCGACAAAACCAAATTCTATTTTTTTCACTATTGCTTCCACTAAAAAGATGTGAATGTGTACCAAAAGCCTCATTTCCCATTTCCTAAAGTCCTTGGGTCCTCACCTGGGGCAGCTATTTCCGTTCTATGAAGTCTACACAGAGTGGCAAAATCAAACTTTTAGGCAAAATAAGTTAATCACAGGGGTCAATCTACACTGTTGATTAGATTATCTCCTCTGCAAGGAAATAGTGCATGCTGCTTAATTTCCTGGGATGGGAAACATTGTTATTTTGCATGTCCTGCTCTCTCTCTCACTGACCCCTCAAGAGCAGGTAGAAACTGGAGTTCACTCCGTTGAGGAAAGGCAAGCAAAGGCAAGATCTCTCTTTTTCTGCGCATCTAAGATGTACCCAGGAACACAGAGTATGTCCCTGAATTGCGGAGTAAACTTGCTTGGAAAGGGGATATGTTTAAGGTCCACTTTGCCATGGGGTTAGACACATAAAATAGTAATCCGGTTTGCTGTAAAAAAAGCCACTGTGTTTTAAAGCCACCATCTTGACAAACATCATCTAAATAAGTTGCAGCAGTCCAAATGTATTGGTCCTGTCATGAGAACTGAAGGTAGACCAAGAAAGGATTTTGATTTACTGCTTTTCAAGGTCTTAGATGAACAAATAGAGAGTAGTGCTTTTTATTTATATTCTTGCAATTGATGCTAAAGTAGCACTTAGGCAATGAAGTATATAGGTTGCAATTGAAATAGGAAAAACTTAATCCCTAAACATTGTATATCTTTGTCCAAGTAAGGAAATGAAAAATCTAACCAATACAATCCAAAGTGTCTGGATCTTATTCAGCAGAAAATCAAACTTTCTGAGAGCTGAATCAGTAGTACGCTGGGGATGGCAATGCCCTGGTGAAAAAAATAAAACAGAGACTCCAAAAACAGATGTTTTCTTGTCTCACCTCCTCCCTTGCCCTGCCTCCTTGATCGTCCTGAGTCTTCTTACCCACTGAGTCCTCTCAAAATTGAACAACTAAACACTGTTTCTCTCTTCCAATAAAATAATCAGTAAATAATCAGTGAGGAAAGACACAGAGTGAGTCAAAGAGACAAGAATGAAAGTTTGTGAGACAAGTGGATAATTATCAAGGATATTTCCAACACTGGCCAAAACAAAGAAAATATGAGTGACACAGGAATTCTAACAAAGTCTTTCTAGCTGAGACCTAGCAACTTTTCAGCTCCAATATTAACCTATTTTTTTAAATTTTGTTATGTTCAAAAAAGCAAGATTTCAAGATTCATTTCCAAAAAAACAAAAAAGGATGATTGACCCTTACATGAAATTCCAGTGGTGGGTTTTTCCAAGAGTAGCAGCAGAAGACACTTCAAAATAGGACAACATAAGACAGAAAAGATATGAGTGGAACTTAACTGCTATTATCTCTACTTCCAGGCTTTACTAGTCTAGGAGTCATCTGCAGGCAACTGCAGTGGCAAAATTTTTATGTGGGAGGCTGACGGTTCCCCTTTAATGAAGAAAGCTAAAGGTCTTTAGCAAACTTGACTAAACACACCAGGTAAGCAGAGAGGCGTTTTCTGCCAGCAGCCAGCCCATCAATTTTCAAATAAGGTTTCCAAAGCCACATTTATTAGGACAAAAATTGAACATGGAAGTTGCTGATCAAAACTTATTGTAATGGAGCTACCGTCTGTATTGACAAAGCTCAAACCCAAAACAGGCACACAACAGCCTTGCAAGGGAAGGTGACAGTGATCTGGCAGCTAATCCATGAACTCAGCAGGTAAATCCAACAGGCTAAATCTCATCATCCATTTGTAGGCTAAAATGATATAGGAAAAAATTTGTACTCTTACTGAATACAAGGGGTAGATTTTGATCCTTCACAATGGATTATGAAAAGGTTCAAGTAAATTAGCCCTCTCTGTTATTAAATCACAAGTGCACAATTTAATGCCAAAAGCTAAATTTTTGCAAGTGTGATCCTTTCTCAATTTCAGTCCAGCAGGTGCAACCTTTCCCGATAGTATTCTCTGCAATATTCCCTGTTACCAAAGGACTACACTGGCCACAGGACACAATGGATTTTTTGGTCTACAGTATCTAGAGTTGTTTTCCAGCCAACTATATAAAATGTGCTGTGTACCTGTACAGACTTCTGGCATGTACAGCCAACTTAAACAAAAAAAGAATGATGCATTCATGTCAAACATGTTTATATATCATCCTTATTTAAGCAAAAATCCCATAATTATATATGCAGTAACCAAAAAAAACCCTAAAAATAAGAAAGACAAATATTGTTTGGTATAAAGTGTTGCATGATTTTTATCAGTATTGATGGAGCTTCACTGTTTTGCCCATGTAGTAAAATCTTTTGTGGCTGTGGTTCTTTCACATAGAAGACTGGAAGAAAAATGTCTCTCAAATTGGAAAATCTGATCTTAAAAACTAAACACAATCAGAGCTGCTCCAGAACAGATTGGGAATCCAGTACTGACAAACATATATGTTTGTAAATCAAGACATTGACTTAAAATCAGTCTATTTTAAAAGCAGTATTGTGTTACTTTTGTCGTTGTGTGAGATTTAAAATTTTATGTGTCATGTCATCAAGATTTTTCACCATTATGGGGTTTAGAAACATCACATTTTGTAATGAAAACCAAACTTTTCAGGTAATTTGGTTAAACTATTAAGCCTTTAAGAAAAAGATAATTTGTCACAAAATGGGCAATAATGTCCAAGTATGAAAAAATCTGAAACCACATTCAAATAATTCTTTAATAATTTATACCTCAAGACAAAATTGGAAGTTTCTTTCATATAGTAAAGAGTACCAGGGTTTATAGTAATTTATTAATTTCTGTACTGGCAAGGTAAGGCTACACTGTATCCCTACACTTTTAAAATAATTTTGATCAGGGCAATAAAGCATAATCTAAAAATATACAATAATATACTACTGTCTACAGATGATTATAACTCAGAAAATTTTGTGTCTTTTTCTAACTTTTTTTTTTAATTAAAAAATAAGCTCAGTAAAGGGAGAAGCTGGACATGAGGAATGAATTGTGAATTCTGATTAAGATCACAAAAGTTCTACCAGAGAAAGATTTGCAAGTATCCAAGAATTCACACCAAACACAGTGCAATCTACTTGTGCACAAAATGAAATCTTATTAACCAAAGAGATGAAAATTACTAAATTCCAAAATAATTTTAAATTTTGCAGGGGAGTCAGGTTTATTGCAGTATGATATACGTCAATGACTGATTACATATAATCAAAATTGTCCCTTTCTCTGGAAGTTTAAAAATATGGGATGGAAAGCTCACTTTTGGAGCGTTTGGAGCACTCTCAGGAAGTTCACAGACGACACCAAGCTGGGTGGTGGGAGTGTCGATCTGCTGGAGGGAAGGAAGGTTCTACAGAGGGATGTGGACAGGTTGGGTCGATGGGCTGAAAACTACGGAATGAGGTTCAATAAGCTGAAGTGCCGGGTCCTGCCCTTGGGTCACAACCATCCCAGGCAGTGCTACAGGATGGCGGCAGAGTGGCTGGAAAGCTGCCAGTGGGAAAGGACTTGGAGGTGCTGATTGACAGTGGCTGAATATGAGCCAGCTGTGCCCAGGTGGCCAAGAAAGCCAATGGCTTCCTGGCTTGTGTCAAAACCAGTGTGGTTAGCAGGAGCAGGGCAGTGATTGTCCTCCTGTACTCAGCACTGCTGAGACAGCACCTCAAATCCTGTGTTCAGATTTGGACCACTCAGGACAAGAAGGCCATTGAGGTGCTGAAGCATGTCCAGGGGAGGGTAATGGAACTGGGGAAGGGTCTGGAGCACAAGTCTTATGAGGTTGTTTAGTCTGGAGGAAAGGATGCTCAAAGAGAGACTTTATTGTTCTCTATGAGTACCTGAAAGGATATTGCAGCCAGGGGTTCGTCTTTTCTCCCAATTAATGGGTGATAGGATAAGAGGAAATGGGCTCAAGTTGCACTGGAGGAGGTTTAGGTTGGGTATTAGGGAAAATTTCTTTACTGAAAGGGTTGTCAGGTGCCAGAAAAGGCTGCCCAGGGAAGTGATGGAGTCGCCATCCCTGGAGGTATTTAAAAGATGTGTAGATGGGGCAGTCAGGGACAAGGTTTAATGATGAACCATTAAACACGGAACATAGCAGTGCTGGGTTAATGAATAGACTTGATAATCTTAAAGGTCTTTTCCAACCTGAACAATTCTATGATTTGATGAAAAATCTCATGCTTTAATAATTATAAAGGAAGTTATATCATGAACATGTCTAATTGATAAACTAAGTAAAAAAGCTAAGTCAAATTCAATTTTGCTGGAAAAAGAACAGTGACAATAATAGGAAAAATTCTAGTTATTTCGATATTAAGCCAAGAGTTCCAGATGCACTTTTTACATTATATCAAAAATCATAAAAATAGTGCTGGTCAAGAGTCAAAGCTAGACATTTTCTGATAACAGAATTTTACTCCCTGGCAAGATAAAGCCAGTTACCTTTGCTTCCTAGTGATATTCAAATTAAAAGATCACTTGATCTCCCACACCTTCATCAGACAGTACTTGCTCAGTATTTTTCATTCAGTGGAGGTTTTACTGAATAAGAATTGCAACATCAAACCAATAGATAGGGAACGCTTGTCCTGTCTGTCTCTTGTAGCAAGCAGTTGGCATCTTGTCCAATGTGTAGTTTGCAACCCTTAAGGGGACAGTCTGTCACTCCATTACATGTTTATAAACTGCCTCTCTTAGTATAATTTAGACCCTATGATGCTCCCACAGTAGTGACACCATTTTAAAAATATATTTATATTTTGTCTTCCAATCTTGAGAAATGCAGACTATACATAAAAATCTGCAGCAAATTTGTTTTTATTTGAATTCAAAATGGATTTTACATTCCATTTAGCCCATTGCCAAACAACTTAATATTTTGTGTAAATGAAACACAGAAGTGAAAAAGGTAAGGGATATGTAAAACACATCTGAGATATTTTTTCCCACTAAAATTCCACTTCTTTACTTGGGAGTCGATATGGAGGAAAAGAAACACGAACAATTGATCATCTTAATATTTGAATTGCAGTCTAGAGTTCAGAAAAAGTATTTGGAGATATTAATTGAAAAAGCAGTCTCTTCTTAATCTCAGTTATTTCTTGACTGTATACATCAAGCACAAAGTACAAAATCCCTTTCAATATAGATGTTCTACAATTATTTTGTATACATAGGGGTCTGCCTTCCTTTATTAAAGGGTTTCAGCATAATCACCGACGTTACTTTTTGTGGTTCATAACTTTTGTCACCTTGTTTCATTTTCTTCAGCGTAAGTATACAACACCACCTATAAAAATAACCACATTTTAAAAGTACTTTTAAAAAAATAGTATCCATTTCCTGGTGTTTCTTCCCCTCATGAGTCTGAGATAGTAGGAAAAAATCGGCGGTGTCCATGTTGTCACTTAATTAAACATATAGAAACTCTGGCAAGTACACAAATGTAAAAAATTATACAGGACATACCATAGCCGGATAATATTATTGAGTCATTGGAAATTGTTTCTTTCAAGCACTTGGAAACTGTTGCTGCATATAGCAGTATCACTGGTTTTAACATCACAGAAAGCTGCAATATCAAAATAATTTAAAAATTTCTCTCCCTGAAGGAATCCTATTATTTAGGCTGCATTGGTAGCTGCTGAATCAGGCGTGGCTCATGACAGTCGCAGGTGGCAAGGGGTTCATATGTCTACACTGGGGAACTGTTAGAACAATTCTTGATGGCAGTGTGGCCTCTCCCAAGTAGCCAGATCTCCCTTAGCCTTTTCCAGCCATTGTTTGCCCTCCAAGGACCTGGTTCACTAGTAGACAGTTCACTATCAATCACTGAGGCCGTGAGACTCTGCCTCCATGCCAAAGAATATTCCTAAATGTGTCAAATTTTCCAGACTAGATGTAACTGTTTAACTCTAGAACCAAAGGTAATTTTGTTTCAGTAATATATCTAATGCTGACCTGAACTTAGCAGTTTTGGATGTGATGGACACAAGCCCAGCTCATAACTCTTGCACAGAGCCACGGGCGAATCACGTCCATGAAGAATGGTGCAGAAGCCTCTTTGTAGAAATTTGAAAGAAAAAGTGCCACAACAGTCGTCCCTCTCTCACACTTTCTTGCTCCAGTTATTTCTGGTCATTGCAATCGTTTGGGACGGCTCAAAGGTTCAATTACACAGAAGGACCAAAGCAGCTCAAAGACTGAAACATTTCACAGCATTTAGCAAGTTTTGTACCTGGCTACAGAATTATCCTGTCAGTCAATTCCAGCCTCACAGAGATTTGCAGTTTCCAAAACATAAATTCTGCATCAAGGTAATCAAGGTTAAAAAAANAGTACATCAAAGGTAAAAAAAAAAAAAAAAAAAAAAAAAAATTAAAAATTGATTGACATGATAGTAGTTCTATATATCTTCACATAACAGGGCTGTCACTAGTACATCATGACTAAAACTTCAACATATATACCAACACTCTTCATATGAGGGGTGCAGGACAGACTCATGTTGTCTAAGGGTTTTCATATTTCCTTTGAGATCTCCTATGTTTTCATGCTAAGCACTGACAATCATTTATTTAAAAATCTAGACTTGCCCATGGAGATCTGAAGGAGGAAGTTTCCTGAACCTTATGTTAATCAAGGTTTCAATGGGGTGACATCACTTTATATCAGGTGAGGATCTTGACTAACAGTTTAAAAGGATGGTATAAAATAAGAAAGAGGAGAAAGCAAAATGATAGTCAAGGTTATGTGAACTCTTGCTACTATTCTTCTGTTAATGAATGTAGCAAATGCTTTTCTTAATGATGAGGTAACTTGTGACTGGCCTGAATCTTGCAGATGAAATCATATTACTCCTGGTATGCAATAAAAAAACTTGCTGATAGTGGTAGTATTAAAGGAGAAGCAGCAGGAAAGGAAAAGAAATTGCATAATTTGTAGGGATTCAAAACATACATCAGGGTTTAATATCTGAAACTGCAGTGCAGATGCAGATGCAGCACTTAAAATTTAAACAAATACTTCAGAGGCTTCTAGATATGTTATGGGCTGTACTTATTTTGCACACATTCCTACATAGTTTCAAAGAGTAAAAAAAAAAGTTATTAAAAAAAAATCAAAACTTCACATAAACAGAACCCAACTGCTTCATCACTCATCTCTGCAGCAGTGGCATATTTCCCTTGAGTGTTTCAAAGCCATATGACAAGGTAACTCCACAAGGCAGTGTATTTTATTGGTCAGCAATGAGGAGTTCATATCTACACATTCTGCTTCACAGAGATGCTGGCAGTGGCCAGGCTCTAGCTCTGTCACAAGGAAAGAGAGAGACACTCATTTTACACTCTTTTGATGTGAAATACAAAACGGCCATGATGTTCAGTGTGATAACAATGATTAAATTTTTTTGGTAAAATTATTGCAGCCAAGTCAGGGAATTAGAAATTGCTGTGATGGGAGTATTTGGAAGACTGATAAACCAGCTTTAAAATAAAATTTTAGTAGAATGCCATTCATTAATGACAGATGTGCCACTGGTTAGCTGTTACAAATTATCCCCACATAGCTTTGCACACACAAATCCACTAGTCCACCATATCCTGAATTAGTTGTAGTATGAAATACCACAGAGATGAGGCACCAGTGGATGCAGTAGTGGTGGTTGATAGTTGAGGAGGTCAAGCTGATCAGGCTTGAGAGCCCTTTTATGCGTAAAGCTCCTCTGGAGGCCTGATACATTTGCAGCTTGTCTCTCTCCCAGAAAGGGAACACCCTGCTCCCAATGATGCTTATCTTTGCTTTGGCTTTGCCAGTTATCCTGATGCTTGCATTCAGCAGGATATCCTGCCTGATTGCTGTCCCTTGTGCTTATGTTCTTCTTTGTTCGTTGTCTTACAAATTCCGTTACTTCAATTGTTGATGTTGTTTTCCCACACTTCCTACTTGCAACTACGCAAGTATTTGTTTACTCTTAGGTGGACACGTTGTTCATACACTTAAATGCAATAGTTGCACGTTTTGCTGTGCAAACATATGTTTTGAACGTATTTACATGTATGTGCTGTTTGCTAAACTATTCTAGTATGCTTCTAGTTGGGTTCAAGGCAAGGAAATAGGAATTCTGTTCTAACTATGCCTGTGCTGTAACGTGCATCCTGGCTCTTCAGTATGGCAATTATTCATAGGAGTCACTGCCTCTGGTTTGGCTGTAATGCCTAGAGGTGACACCTGGAGTGACCTCAGGTAAAACCATTCTCTGTGGCAGAAATAAGGAAGCAAAAAGCTGTCTATTAGACTGCTGGAAGAACAGAATAATGAGCACAGTTCAGTAGTCGTTTTAAAATAGAATTACTTTACTTGTAACACCATTTTCTTTAGTCAGTACAGTGCCACTGTAGTGGTGGTCTGCACATTTACTGAAATAAAATCTGTTTCAGAGCAGCAAAACAGATCATGTGAAGATGACATCATATGAGGATTCACTATTCATAAAATGAATCTATTCACTCTTGTGCTGCAGAAACTGTTAAATTAAAGAACACAGTAGTTAGTATCTTTGATGTAGAAAAGAAGGCAAGAGAGAAGAGAAGGATAAGTGTTATCATCAGCCTGTTGAAGGGAGAAGCAGAAATAACAGATACGGGAATAGACTGATTTTGATTTAAATAAACCACTTTTTTCAGCCTTAATGAAACGATTTTCTTAGCCCTAATGTGCAGTGGAGCTAGCAGCAGAGGCTCTCTGCTTTGATACAGATGAACAAGTGAGAAATGACATGCAAGTATGTTTAGGAAACCTGACATGACAGCTGGTTACCTAGTGTCTCTACTCCACAGATGTACTATTGCACTGGGGAAGAAAAGGCATCAGTCATACTCTTCAGCCAGAAGGCAGAGGAGGATCATTTCAGGAAAAGTTTTCACAGCTTCTCTGAAAAAAAATGGAAGCCATGCCAAGAAAAACTGTATTCTGGGAAAAGCCCAGAAGAGCCTTTTCTGTGAAGAAAGTTCACTGCCAGGGTTTGCTATGGTGCCTGGGCAGGAGCTGTGGTGGGGACTCTGGGCTGTCCCAGCCCACGGACGACTGAGCCAGGTCATCCCCAGCGCCCTTCAGTGAGAGCAGGCAATCAGCGCTGCTCAGTAATCTCATTATCATTCCTCTCTCCTCCTGTTAAACAAACTCTCTGCAATCAGCGGCACAAACCAAGCTGTGTATCAGTAGCAGGAAGCCAGGTGGGGTGAGGGGGTGTGCAGAGCACAACGGGGCAGCTGGAGCCTCCCACCTGCCTCACGGGTGGTGGTGGTAATGAGACCCCAACACCTCTGTGCCCCAAACCCTCGCTGCTGCAGGGCTTGTGGGGCTCACCACCTCATGAAGCGCCAGGATTCCTACTACCAACAAGCAGCAAAAGGACCAAAGCGAAATTTGTCCCCGGTACTGGCACCTGTCAGAGGATGAATGAACACTGCATGTGTCCTTGGGCCGCCTTAAAAGGCTGCCACTGACAGTGGTAGGAATTACTGACCTACCTCCAATATAAACTTGAAAGGAAGGATGTGTAATGCGTGCTTTCTGACTGCTCTATTGGTGATCTCAGTCCTGACCCAATGGGTCTAGTCTGAAATTAGTGGGCTTCTAATTGCTTTTTAATTTAAAGCAATTACAAAAGGGGACACTATCAAACGTCATTTGTACTTGTGGGATCACACATGGCATTTAACTGGGAAAATAGTTGGGCAATTTTTTTCTTTCGAAATCTTATTCTAACCACAGCAAATGATGGAACACCAGAAATTCAGAATTTATATGGCAAGTTGTACAGGCATTTTTATCAACATATGTTTATTTTATTTAGAATATTGAAGGGGAAACCAGGCTCAACTGTTTAAACTGGCCTGAAACTTATGATTCATGCTCTCAGCTTTGTGGCATTGTTCTTTATTGTTTTAGCCACTTAAGAAGAGACCATTGTTAAAGGTTAACTGAGCCAAAGAGGCATCTAGAAAGAAAATAAATTCCTGGTGGTCCTTTATCTTCCTTCAGAATTTACAGCAGGGTGGAACATGACCTTGAGAAGCCACGTTAACTGACACAATGATGACCATGGGCTTGCTGTCATTGCAGACAGAGATAAGTTGTGTCCTGCACCAACTTGTGAGTCAGTTCTCACTGGAGTATGGTATTTCTGTGATTGAGAAAACACTTTGCTCCTGCCTGGGCACACTGTGTAGTCACGGTCATCATTGCATTAGTTAACATGAGTTCTCAAGGACATGTTTTAACTTGTCATGCTGTTAGAGTGATGTCAAGCCCGCTGAGAGGGACATCAAGAGGGTATTCGTGAAGTATGAGGCCAGCTCCATCAAAAAGGACAGATTCTCCTGCAGCAGTTCATAACAGAGAAGTGACATCTCTGGATTGCCTCTTCAAGCCCACAGTGCTATCTAAAGTGACATCTTCATGTTGCAGCAGGAAGCCCATTGTGTTATGTGGAATGACATCTCCACAGAACTGATTGAAGCCAGTGCTAATTGCAGCTCAATCTTGAGAAAAGAGTTTTGCAAAAACATTACTGGAAACCCTCTGAGGAGAGCACCAGCTAGCAGTGCTGAGCTCCAAGTACCAGAAAGTGGTTACTCCTGTTAAACAAAAAAAAACATGTGGCATTTCCCCCTTGAGTTATAAGAACAGATCGCCTTTGATAATAAGAATTCATTGCACTATTTATCTGAAAGGAGAAAAATCACTTCATTTTTCCTCTTGCAAATATGTCAGGGAGAAAGTAAATCTCTTCCCTACACTTACAAATGCTCAACTTAGCCTAAACAAAAGTAAACACGTGACTTTCTTCCCTGAAGAAAATGTGGAGTCTTACCTGATTTCTACCAGTTTGAGACTGTGCCTGTATGACTGTGCCTTTAAGCAAGCAACCTTAAGCTCTTGCTGGTCGTGGAATCAAGGCTCACAAATTCATGTCTATCCTATTACAGCTGAGTAGTTCTCTTTCTTTGAATGTCTCACCAGGGCTGCCTCTAATTCTGGCTTTGATGTCATTATCCCAACATCCCTACCTCCTTCCCAACAAAAGAGCCCAGCAGACTGCAAACAGCCAGAGTCCAAAGGAGTGCTGGAACAGAGGTTAAGACTTAGGGGTTACAAGAGACATAAACCAGTGTGTGTGTGTGTGTGTGTGTGTGTGTATGTGTGTGTGTGTGTGTGTGTGTATATGTGTGTGTGTTTGGGGTGATAATGAAATTGCATGCTTCCATCACCCTGGCTTCCAGCCTTTGGAAGTGACAAGGCAGAGGAGATACTCCTCAGTACTTCAATGCAGTTACTTTATATATTCGTAGATCGTTATGGGGGGCCCAGGAATCTGGTTTTGAGCACTAGCCAGTATTCTCAAATGGCCAAATTTTAAACGCTTGACTCAAATTCTACCTTAGTTAATGACTGCTATACTGAAGTCACCATTTTTTGCTGATTTAAGGCACTTCAGAAGAATGCGTTACCTATGTAGACATCACCAAATCAGATCTCAACTCCTGATAATTTTTTATTCAGACACATTTTCAACGTTGAAGGGAATTGATTTTTATCGCACATTGGTTCAACTAAGCCCCTTTACTCACAGGTTTTGTTTTTCAGGTGTGTATTTTAATAATTCTAAGTATAAGGAAAGGAAAGGAAAGGAAAGGTTTTCTCCTTTCCAAAATTTTCTTTTTGAGGATATTTTATAGACCTTTACATGCTTTTGTATGCTATACTAGTGGAAACTTTCTCCCCAGCTGGGGATATTAAAAATTGTTATATTTACCATGAACTCATGGCTTGTTTTTCATATATGGGTCTGGTTTAAATTGGCAGTGACAGAAAAGTTACCTAATATGCAATACAGGGGAATTCAAACTTGCTACACCAGTTACTGTCAGCATTGACCTGATGCAATTTAAGGTGCAAGGTGAATACCCATCAGTAGGAAAAATGTCATTATTCACCACAAATAAACAGAAGTACCTGTTCTTAAACAGTAAGGTCATCTGTTTCACATTCTATCCACCTTGGGCTGATTAGAGCAAATTAGGTCCTGTGCTAATCAGCTCAAGACATGAGCTGAAAATGTAGAAATCCATTATTTGATTTTCTTCCAGTAATTATCAGAGAGTTTGTATGCCCAATGAAGAATGCAAAAGTATTTAACCTTGGTAGGGCCCGATCCCACAAGTTTTTGGGACTTTTGGGACTTCACTTGTGTGAGTGGTCTCAACAGATTAAGTAGGATCCCTCACACAAGTGAACACCCCATAGGGGACCTAGTGGGAAGGTGGTTTTACAGACTGCCAACAGCATCTTTTTAGAAGATGCTGTTTATCTTTTTAGAAGACTCCTTCTACCAGTACCTTACTTTTTATCAGTATTTACTGTACCATATCTACCCTAATTTTGCAGAATTTAGAAATTAGTAGGTTTAGCTGCATCTTTTCGTTCCCATCAGGAATGAAGTGACAAGACCAACACTGGACAATTATCACTTTATATTAGAATGAGACTTCATTTAGACATGAAAGGTCAGGGGACAGTTAAGTCACTCCTTTTTTAATTTAAATTTCATTAGTTTTGTCGTGACTATACTAAAATAAGTCCTAATTCAGGTCATCTATGAAGAATGTAAGAATGAGAGTCTAAGTAGATTGTTTCTATTCTTTGCTTTACAGTTTCTTCCCATATGAGCTTGAGCAAATCATAGAAACTTCTTCTTTTTCAGTTGGTAAATAATAAAAATAATGTCTAATGTCCTCTGTGAGTTTTACATTACTCATAGAGTTAAAATGCATTCAAACTCTCACATATACTCAGTAGATCCACATATATATATACACACACCCCAAATAAATGCATTTATTAACAGTATTTTTTTCATTTGTTATATCATCATTTCAATATATTTCAATGTCGTACTACTTCAGGATTTTAATCATTATCCTCCAAGAGATGAACATCTCTGCCTCACAGGTGACTACCTTAAAATCCATTCATGTTTTAAAAATCATATTCCTACAATCTGTTTTTTGGAAAAGTTTGTGGATATTGTAATAAAATGCCTGAAAGGCAAAGTGACAAAGCAGAGCTTGAACAAGTTTACAAGTCAGAAGTGGAAATTCAGTATGAACACAAAGCAGACATTTTAGTTTGTGTCTAACACTATACTGGTGAAATGATCTTTCCTTAAAATTTCAAATTAGCAATGTCATTCTATTATCTTTGTTGCATCAGAGCAAAGGTGTGGGAAGTTCTCCCCATTGCGTTTATTGCACAGTTCTGAATACATCTTTGGCTGATTCTTGCAATGGTGTCCCATCGATAGCCTGAAAATAGTAAGTCTTTTTAATTCAAGGTAAAGATGCTGTAGGTTTGTGCAACTGGGGATTTCCTTCATTACAGGTGAATTCAGGGCCACACTGAGGGTCAGCACCAGGAGACCAGACACTACGTAAATTCCCAAAATGGGAATGAAAAAGAATTAGTGGCTCTATGACTTGTTACTGGATGAATTTCCCTGTAAACGGGAACTGCTTCATTAGCACATACCCTCTCCTTATCGCAGGACTAAAACCAAATAAATCAAACCCTGGCTAGACTTAACCAATATTTTTTGTCATCATAATGTCTCCTTTTCAAAAGAGTTACATGATTCAAGTTCATTTTAATAGCAAGCAATGAAGAAATTACAGTTGTTTCCATTCACGCATAGCTGTAATGGGAAAAGCTTGACAGTAACTGCTGTTTCAAGAAATTCTTAACTTTTTCAGGAAAGGCACTAGTGTTCCTACATAGGTAATTACATCATGATTCTGAGGTTTTCCAGAAAAAAAAAAAAATGAGACAATATCTTTTGTCCCCTAGATTGGAGAGGAGTAACTGGGAAAAACATATCTTCAGGTTAAAAAGTAAGTGATTGTGATGTAAAGAGTCAGTTAGATCATTCATTTCCATAGAAACAAAACTTGTAAAATAGCAATAATGATAGCAAAAGTTATTTGAAACATCATCCCTGTGAGCTGATCTAAAACTTCAGTGAAAAGATGGGATAGATAAACCGAAAGATTTGATCTTTTTATTGAGGGCTGATCAGCTATTTGTCCTTCTTCTAGGTCTTTTCTCCTTAACATTTTGAATTTCTTTGGAACAAAGAAATACTCCTTTAACTCTTTGATAGAATAAAAGCAATTTTCTATTTTTTCATTCATTCTTCCTTGGCCTCTCTACTTCCCCCCTGCTTTTCTGTTTTCCTATTTTGTTTATTTTCAGCTACCTTTATAATTTTCCTTATCTAAACAATTTTCTTAACAGATCCAAAAAAAAAAAAAAATTTTTTAAAAAAAAAAAAAAAAAAAAAAAAAAAAAAAAGTAACACTGGAATAAAAACAAGGAGGTAAATCCCAGAATAAAAACCACAAAATACCAAAACGTTGATGGCTGAGGAAATCTCACTCACAACCTGCATCATCAAGGATTCCTTAACTTTTATTTTTCCTCTGAAATATTACCATATTCTTCTCTAATCAAAGCTCAATTTAAACGTTGAGAAAGACTGAGAGAAAAATGCTTATCTATTGAAATCAGAGGCTTCTTGAATCTACTACTGTGCCAAAGCCTCTCTTTACTCACGATAAATAGAAATATGTTCTGTAAGTAAACCCTGTAGGTTTTGCTGTGACTACTTTCAAAGTAAATTGCTATGCAACAGTAAAAAGGATACTAGGTTAAAACTAGTTGGGAAGTGTTGCACTGAAATAACTCCTAGAAATGCTATGAACTTTCCTTTACAGCCAATGACTTTTTTTACAAGAAATGTGGAAAACATTAGCTAAAATTGTGTTGGTCTGTACAATTTTATTCTGTTAAAGACAGGTTTTATGATACATTTAGCCTTTTAAATGACACTAATAGTCTCTGGAGACACATGGTCTTTCCTGCAGTTCAACAATTAAGTCTGTTTCAATGTTATTTGGATAAGTTGAAACAATTCAGTTACTGTATGTCTGCTCAGTGGCATGTACTGTAAGGCTAATGGAAACCACCTAGAGTTAACTTAATAATAAGGCTTTAGCCAGCCTTAGACATCTACCTAACTTTTGGAGGGAAGGCTGAAAAGCGAGAGGGTGGAAGGGTCATTTTATCGGCATACATTTTATGTATTTTTCATCCCTCATTCCACACATATGCACCCCTCCTCCCATCCACCACCACACACACACTTCAAAAAAAAAGCCCTAAAATGTACACAGGTCATAAGTCTGAGTTGATAATGAGCACGATTAATCACAATTGTGTTTCTGTTCCTCCTCTCTCTCCTTTTGAAATGTGTTACTTGCTAAATTGTTCTAGCAAGGTTTTTAGATGTGCATGTATATATACACACATCATGCAGTCCTTACATATATATACATATATATACATTTACACACACACACATATGTACGGCATGTTCTGAATTGCTCACACTTTTGTGTAGTAAGTGTATGTTTATATAAATTGTCTTATGCTGCTATGGCTAGACAGCTTCCATTACCAAACTAGCTCTTTTAGACCTAACTTAAATATCGCCACAGTAAATTACTAAGTAAACATACATACAATTAAAAAAAAAAAAAAAAAAAAGAAAAAAAAAAGAAAAAAGAGAGGAAGTAATTAATAGGGCTCTAGATATAAAATCTTGGATTTATTTCAATTCTCAAGCCTTGAAAAGATCAGACATAAGAAGGATAAGATATACAGAAGGAGCTAAATGAATCACTGGTTAAACTGATTAATAGCTCTCTATCAACCTGTACTGGGAGTGGGAAGAGGTGCAAGGGTGTCTATATAAACCTTCTTCCTACAAACCTCAAGTTTTTCCAAATTTTGGATCTTGAGAATCAAACTGAAAATCTTCTGTTAGGGCTGATTTAGTGCCAGTTACTTCTTTGGGTTCAGTTAAACCTGTGTTAAAATGGTGAGGCTGTTGATGCACACAGTGAACATTGGTGTGACATAGGACAAACCACAGGCCTGACCTGTACGTGAACTGTGCAACAAGACTTGTCTGATCACTGGAGATACAGAAGAGACAATAATTGCAATCCCATGGATGAAAATTACACACAACATGTGGCCATTCAGGTCTAGACAACCTGAGAAAAGTTAAGGAAAAAAACATAGGAAACAGATGCGTTTCAAAATTTTTATGCTGCCAAAAGCTTGACTTTACACACGCACACAGATGCAAAACCAAGATGTTGGTCAAGACTATTCCAATATTACTGAAATTACTCAGTGAAAATACTCAACACCTGTGGGTACAAGGTGAGGCAATCTACCCTCCAAAACTGAATTTTGCCTAGGAAACCATCTCGTTCATCAAGACCAAAGGTGAATTTTTAGGGTAGAAATTTTGTCAAAAGACAGTTCCAGAGGATTCTTCAATATTAATTGTCAAGGATGGACTTAAAACTCATTTTCTTCCAAAAGAGAATCCACTCAGTAGTTTGAATGGCTGTATATAATGATGTCCCCACATAATGTCAGGACCACTGCCATGTTCCAGATTCACCAAGAGAAACAATTGCAAATGCAATACACCTAGAATATTGCATACATCCAGAAAGCCACTATATCCTGCCCAAAGCAGCCAAATAGTAGCACACCGCTAAAAAGGATGATCTAACACCAAATCCAGTAGGACTGGAAGGTCTACAGAGCCCGTCTCAAGAGCTTTGCTTTTCCGAAGAGATTTTCTGTAGTGATGACCCTCCTGTGAACAGCTACAGCACGAGGGTTTCCTCAGAAAACTCCTGACAAAGCATATATCCAGGCAAAGCCATTAACTATACTGAATGCTGAATTTTGGGGGTATTCAACACAGAATTTGACCCAGAAGTTATTAGAATACAGCATTGTAAACTGTTGGCTGCTTTGTCCAAAAGGTGTCTTTTTGCTAAAGTGTGGCAGGTTATAAAGACTGGGCTCATCCTTCTGAATTTATTTAAGAATTTTCAAGGAACAACAGGAATACAGAATAAGGTCTGTGGAAGAGCTTTTCTTTGATCTAATACAAACAGACTACTATTCTGCAAGCTGCAAAGGTACATTTTAATTACCACAGTGAAAGCAGATGTAAAATCAATAAGGTGTTTTATTTCTCTCATTGATGTGTATAAATACTTACTTTACAGCAAGGTTAAACTGAGTTTTCTGTCATTAAATGTTAAGATTGATGCAGACCATTCAAACCAGGTTAGAGCACCAGAGAACAGAGTACCCCTCTGTGCCACACCATCATCTGAAAATATTCATCCAGTGCTTCAAAAACTATTTTCTGGGATATTCAGAAATTTCTGACTTCACGCATTTGGGATTGAAGGCTATAATGGACAAAACTTTATTCCAAATAACTGGGTCAGTGATTCCAGTGTTTATACAACTGTGTTTGCTTGTCTTAATTTATGAAGTAGTTCAATTACTATAGAATTTCTTGGGGATGTCTCATTTTAATCGAATCATTAATTTGATGCTCAGAGGATGTATAGAAATTGATGGTCAGTTCCTGTTCTTCATTTTAAGCAGCGATGGATCCAATTCAGAGCCTCCCACTGAAACTCTCTCAAACTTTGAGGGAAATGCAGGCTCTATTCACAAGTACCAAAGACCTAACTCTTTTTTTTTTTTTTTTTTTTTTTTTTTTTTNATTTAGCAAAAAACCCCTGTAAACATAATTTTTTTTTTTTTTTTTTTTTTTTTTTTTTTTTTTTTTTTTTTTTTTTTTAACATTTGTTTGTTTGTTAGGTGAAAGAATCATAGTCTCCTACTGCCATTGACTGACTTCACACACACTGTCTCTCCCCTCATGGTTCTCATTTATCTGGGACAAATCAGAGGACCCCTTTATCCCTGAAGACCCTCAGTCAAAAACACCGATGATCATTCCTACAAACCATTTCTTACTTCAGTTTGAATGGAAATAAGCTTTGAAAAACTGCATGGGAGGAAAGGCTGGCCCAGCCAGAGCAGGACCAAAATGGACTATGCCTCTTCTACAAATGCATCTGAGACTCTAGACAGAACAACAAACTCAAAACTTCAGAAGATTTAAAATATTTAAGCATGGACTAACAAAGCACTGAAATCAAATGCAAAGTTTTAGATTTTAAATCTTCATTGATTTTATACCTCAGTTTTCTTTTTCAGAAGTAATTTCTCTCCCTGACAGTGCTGCTGGGAATATGTGTTCAATTCTGAGAGGCACACAAGTGTGTTGCTAATACGTGCTATAGAAGCACTACTGATTCAAATCTAATTCCACATTATTCCCATAATTTTATGCCGTCATTTAGAATTTGGTTTAAATTAATATACCACTATTTACAAGGCTTTTCAACCACGCCATTATGCACATAGGGCCCAGATGACAGTCCAATCTGCTCTACAAAAATCTGTAATGTTTCATCTGCTTTTTAAGAATTACTTTCTGTATTTTTAAATTTCATTTTAGCTTAGTTTATGACCTGTTTTCACACATTCCTCATGTATTCCATTGTGAGGCTTCTTGGAGAAATCTACAGGAAAGAGGTACTTGTAGTGTCTGTTCAATGATGTGCAGAGGGACCCAAACTACAAAACATCTGGTTATACTGTACAGGCGGGGGAACCATGGAGGCAAGTTTGCCAGTAGCAGAATTTTAGTCTTGAATAAATTAGAAGGGAGTGATCATTCACAGGCTCTTTTCTAGCAAAATTATATGAATATCAGATTAACATGGGACAAGAACCCAGGGAGAATAGAGCCCTTATGATTCAAAATGCAGAAATATCAGAGGAAACATGTCACAGAAATAAGGAACAGCAAGTATAAGGATGTTATGATTCTGGGGTTTTTTTCCCCTTTTTTTCTGCAGTCACATAAGACAAAATGCCTTATCAAGGCATATGCTTTAAGGGGCCAATTTTGCATCTAATGAAGTAAATGGGAAAAAAAAAAAAAAAACATTGAGTTGAATGATGCAATGTAATGTCCTTAATGAAAAAAATAATCTCATGTTAAGACCCACTTTTGAACCCATTTAGCTTGATGGAAATCTTTCTTTTGATTTCAAAAGCATCAGATTTAAATACCAAGTATTCAAGAAAGAAGACGTCTATAAGCTCTCTTTACATGGAGTGCATCCCATCTAGTCAAAGTTTGAATTAAGTCATGGAGAGACCAGTTCATGATCCTACAGATATGGTCGACTACCCATGTGTTTAAAATAATCCTGGGCTCATACACTGCAGGACAACGGTTCCTGAATATCTTCATGTTTAACTCTTTCTGCAAATAAAATTCTCTCTGACATTTATGGACCCTGCCATTTTGACTTACTGTGTGCTTATGCTAAAATTCCAAGGAAAAGGCACAATTTTTTTTCTCTCCCCATACAGTCTACCTTAATAAGGAACAATTCATTTTACTTAGACTTTTCTTTTTTAATATCACTGTAGCTCTGAGACCAGGCAGAGAAAATATCAACTGGAATGTTTAAGGCAGGAGATACTGGCAGTGGGGGGAGGACACAGAGGGAAAAATATTATGAAAGGAAACCGCTGTGCCTGGTCCATTTTTAAGAAAGAGCAATGGCCTGGAACATGACTCTCCTCAGTCTGAATTTGGAAAGCCCAAATTTGGGTAATAAAGGGATCAGTACTTCTGCTGTTGGGCTAAAGTTTATCTCAGAATTAAAAAAAAAAAAATAATTAAAAAACCCAGAAGATCTGGTGGATCCAAGAGTTAGGTAAAGCTTGTTTTGCTTCTGAAAGAAACAAATTGTTCAAAAAGGCAAATTCCTATCGTCAGGCATGAATTTTCTCCAAAGCAATTAGAATAGCACAGCACAAGAGAGAAAGCAAGTAAACTCAAGTTATTTTTTTCATATTGATAAGACCTTCTACTCTGTGTGTGATGGGAAGCTCATCAGAACAGGGCCACCAAGGCTGGGCCTCCATGCCAATATGCTACAGCTGCGCACTGGCCACAATAAGTCCCCAACACCAGCAGGGAATGTGGCAGCATTGGCACTTATTAGGGCTAACATGTAACTTAGAGATGTTTCAGTACTTCTCCCTCCCTGGTACTAACCATAATCTAATCTTCTTTTAATCATCTAACTACTAAGAGAACCCAGATTATTAATAGCACACCTGAAGCTTGGAGGTCAGGAAATGAGGTTTCGTTCATGCCTAGAAAGGAGATCAACAAAAGTTGTGTTGAAGAAGACAGCAGCAAGAGGAAGAGATGCACTACTTCCACACAACCCCCCAAAGCTGCTGACACTGAAATCAGATCAGGGAACCTGAATTTTAATTGCAAGGATAGGTTTCCTAGATTAACAAGGAGCAGAGACATCCCACTGGCAATCAAGTCCTTCAGCAGGAAGAGCTGTGCATCCATGGGTATGACTTAACCTAGCCTGCTCCACTTAAAACCTGGAGATACCTGAAGCACATGTACAGTTAAGTTGTCTGTGCTTTTCTTTTTAGATAGGAAATTTGGGGGCAGGGAGTATCTTCTTCCACATATTTGTACAACTAGACAGCACTAAAGAGACCTATTTAACATTAGGGCAGAGTATTCATCCTTTGATGCATATTTAATGTCAGTTATACATCACTGTTAGATCAGTATATAAACACACATATGCTCTTGGACAAAAGCATCCATGCATCAAAACTCTGCATCCATACTTTAATGTATTTAATTGAGTAAGCCATTATCACTAATTATGGTTTATATTTTCATAATACTGTTTTATGGTTATTACCTATTCCTTTCTATCTATCCATCTTTAAGCCTTACATGCTACAGTGCTATCTAAAGAGCCCGTTGTTTCACACAAGGACAGAAATCACCACCTAGACTGATCTCAGAGCTTTGACACCACCTATTCTGCCATATCTGGGCTGCACACTGACTTATTCAATTTCACATACAAATTCCACACTTCGTGAAATGTTCACACGTGCCTGAGCACACTCCCCAGGGAGCTTTCCCTGTGCGATGGTGCCCTCCATAACAGCAAGCACTACAGGGAGGGGAAAGGTGGTACAAAAATGGAACAAATATTTCAAGCATTTTGTTAATTCCGTCTAAGAACATGAAAACAATGCATCAATACAGGCAGAACAGCTCAAAAGAGAGAAATTATACAAATTGGACACTTACAGAGAAAAGTATCAAAGAAGGGATGTTTTGAAATAAAAGCTAAATTTTGAAGAACATTGAGTTGAGAACTTTTTGGATCCTCTGAAAACTTTTCATTCAAAGGACTGTCACTGGGTCTTTTTAAATGGAGCAAAAGGACTTCACCTCCAGTGGTGTTGTCATGCTACTGACAGGCACAGCCTTTCTCCTTCTGAGGGGTGACTCCAAAGGCAGGCTGCACAACTCGCTTCGCAAGGTGAGGGTATGAGAGCTCATGGTTTCCCCACCACAGAGCACTAACAGGATACACCACAGGCAGCGCTGAGAGAGCCACCAGTGTGCAAGCATGTGACAGGAGTGTGCAAGGAGAAGTGCCTTGTTAGCCCAGCAATTAAGAATTGTCTTTAAAGCATACTTTATTCAATTGTAAGTATTTGTCTTAATTGAAAAGTCTGAGGCTGAGAATCAGCTGCCTTTTAATTTATAATAGCACCTTCAATAAGAAATGTTATCACTAAATAACTAAAATATTTTTTGTAATGAGGATAGAACGTTTTTTTTTTTTTTTTTTTTTAATAGGGTAACACCTTACTAAATTATATTTACCAATTTTTTTGGAAAATTTTTTTGAAAATTTTTTCTCTCTCTGCAGTTCTAATTCTTTCTCCTTTCCTGTCACATTTCTTCACATCTGGCTCAGTACGCATGAACTGAGAAAAGCATTGTGCTTTCACAGTGAAGTAAAACAAAGGAGAGCGACTAGTTTTGTAGAATCATAGAATATTCTGAGTTGGAAAGGACCACAAGAATTATCAAGTCTATCTCGTGGCCCTGCACAGAACACCGAATCCTGCCACGTGCTGGAGAGCATTATCCAAACAGGCTCATGCATTTGAAAACCACTGCTTTTCTGAAGATGATCCTGTGTGCAGGACACAGGCTTTACACCCTCCCAGCCTGGGGAAATTGCTGTGGGGCATTCAGGGAGAAGGTACCCTTCAGGCACAGGTGTGACTGGGCCCTGGTATTTGCACGCAGCGGTGTGGGAGTGAATCCCACCCTGCACAGAGTCCACATGCAGCCCTGACAGGAAACTGATTTTTCTGAGCACTGCTGGAGGTGCAGAGGCTGCAGCTGGGGCTTGGAGTCAGAGCAGCACTGGTTCCTTGGGCATACTGCGAGAAGCAAAGCTGCCTCCACAAAGATCTGTCCAGTCTCCTGGATTTTTGACATGATACACAGCTTCAGCTGGGGCGGTCACTCCACAGAATACATTGTTTTTCCCAGTCCATACCACCGCCTTTCGTTTTTCACAGGTTGCGTCTGACATCAGGCACAGAAGGAACAGGGTAATGTCTCAGTTGTCAGTACAGTGGCGCAGAAAAACCACAGCAAAAAACCCAAAAAGTAGGACTGTAAAACTTTTTTTTTCATTTACTAGGATTTGAAGCCCCAACTCCTGATAAAAAAATGCTCAGCAGGAATCACTGGAAGTTTTTTAAGGGCTCCAACCAATCCATACAGACTTCAGCAACAATGGGAAAAATAACTTAGAAATATTAAAACAGATCAAATAAAGCTCAGTTCTCAGAAATAATAATGGCAATTTTTGAGCCACAAATAAAGTAATGTATGTTAACATATGTATGAAAGTAGGCAGCAAAAGGTCCACATGTAATTCAAGTCATTCTGTTCTAGGGCTGTAATGAGCACATAGGTAAATTCAACTTGTTACACTGCAGCTCAATCTAACATGCTCAGCCTGACCCTCTCATCTTATCACTGATTAAATAAATATTATACAAAAAAATTTCAAATGAATAAAAAAGAAAAATATGGGAAAAAAAAAAGGAAAAGATAGACAAAGAGACTAAGAAAGAAAAGAAGAACTATTGAAAGCCTGTGCAGACAAGTATGAATCAACTGTTCTAAAAAGCAGATGCAAAATGAAGCTGCTTAAACATATAAGGCACTTCTACATTGTATTCAAATAATGCTGAAATTATAGAGCTGTCATTTGCAGACCTGTCGAGGGTGCCTTTCTTACCACATTATGATTTAGCATTTCTCTTGGAAGGTTGTAGCAATTTTGACATTAGAGTCATTGGACAGAAAAACCACAAAATGTACGCAAAGCATCACCTCTCTTTTTTGCAGTCTTGAAAAGATCTCTCAGATTTTTGCTTCTAAAAAAATTTTTTTTAAAAACCCTGAAATTATTTGTAAAAGTGCAGAAATGCTAGTCTCCAGAGAGAGTGCACACATCTGTAGAACAAATGTAACTGTGAAGATTTAAATAATTCGATGGCATGTAACATAATCTGACATGGCAGGAGGTTATTTTACAAACTGTGAAGGGCTCTGCCCACTGGTGTCATTAGAGCCTCCTTGAGAGGCAACTCAAAGATGTGGATTTTTCTGGAGGCAAACACCCAGGTGGTAGAAACGGAGATTGAGGGAGCAAAGTAACTCTTGACAGCTCCCTTCCCAGACTGCTCAGGTCCTGGTGAGGCAGCAGGTGTGGCATTTTGACACAGAATCCCCATAAAACCGATGGGTAGATCCAGCCTAACACTGGCAGTACGCAGCTGCGTACGAATGGCTCCATAACTGCCTAAGAGACAGCTCTGGGCATCCATCAGCAGGGTCCTGTGCCACACTGGTGCATGGGGAGGGGCTGCAGGTATCCCTGGGAAGGCACACTCCCCTCTGCCCGCTGCTCGCAGCGTTCATGCCTGGCTACAGTGTGCAGCTCCGGGAGCTGACACATGGATAAAGGCGTCTCTGTCAGGGAGCCTGAATTGCTCAGAGGGAATTGCTGACCCTAACAGGTCCTATTAGCACTTACACGCTCCCAAAGACAGCCCACCAGACCAATCCTTTTTTGCACAAGCACGTATTGAAACTTCCATTGCACGCTGTATTGTGTCTACTGGCTTTGCAGTTGATGTTCAACAAACCAAAGTCTTATCTGGAAGGCTGGACTAGCGCTGGACATGAAAAAATATGTGGATGTATGCATACCACCAAAAGATATGACCTGCAAACACTGATGAGCTGTGCAATACATTTAAGGGAGTATTTTTAATCACTTTCTCATATTGTTATAATTTGATAAGATAATCCTAACCATTTAGCTCTAATAAACTCACAGATCATGAACAATGACTGCATTAAATCTATTGTCACTATCAGTAACACAAGAAGCAAAGGCTCAATGGCTCTTCTCACCGCATTTGATTTTATTCACTCAGTCTCTGATTCCACATCAGCTGCCATCTGGACAAAATTCAGAAATCATGACACCTGCTTGAAGAATAAGATGTTGATCAGATGGAATGGGCTGGGACTTTATCTTGAGAGCAGAAATGTGAATTGTTGGTAACACAATCACTTAAAAGGTTTGTAAATTATGTGCCTTCAGCTCAACATATGGCTCATGTGAAATATGCACTTGTGAACTTTTCTCAAAACTTGAGCTTGCATGATATAGTATAGTTGTTTCATAAACACAAGGTATAAATAAGTAAAACTTCACATGTAGACAAACAAGAGAGAGTGTCAATGGCTTTCAGCACCCTTTAAAATAGTGATATTTTACTTTTCCTTAGCAGTATACAAATATTAATTTTACCCAAAATATCCATGCAGACCTCACAATACTGCTGTAAAATCCAGACAAGGAAACCTGAAGCCTTCTGATTATCCTGTCCTGATGTGGAAACCAGGCCCTGCTGCCATTCTGCCCATGCAAGGAATAGTGATGTAGGTCCTCCCTAGGCTGGGTAGAGTATGGCCCCTCAACACTTCCACCCCAGCAGAACTATAATTTGTTTCGAGGAGAGCTATGGTCAACACAAAGAATATTCTATCTGGGAGAGGTGATTCTGCCTCTGGGCTCTCAGGAGTCAGCAGAGAAACCCACAGGAACAACCCCACCTTCTGCAGACCAGTGAGCGGAGAAACTCCTGATACCTACTCACTAATGAGTTTGTAGAAACATAAATATCACTTTGCATACACAAGTGTGGACAATGCAAGTATTTCAAGCCCTGGTTTATTTTGTTTTCTGGGATATATGTCTCTGTGGGCTTTTCACATGTCATGAGGGGATTTCTGGGTACTGATAGTCAAGAACTGAATCTGAAGAAACATGGCTTCTTATTACCCTTAGTGACACCAGCCAGTGCTGCTGAGACATTAATGAATTTCTTTCCATTTCTTTCTCAGTTTTGCAGAAAAAACCACAAAACCCTAGCTGTTCAGAACTTTTTCAGGAGGATGATACAGATTTTAAAAAATTAGTCCCCCACTCCAATGCCAAGTTATGATGCTTTATAGCAGCCAGCTTTGCAGTGCTAAATGGTCTTCTGTAGCCTCATCTTTCTGCCTGCCTACAAGAAATAGTGATAAATTACAGTTGGGGGGGGGAGACTGAAGAAAGAAATATTCCATTTTTAATTGCCTTTTCATTTTCTTTTTATAGCCATGCTTAAACTGTGAGTTATCAGAAGCTGTTCGAAGTCTTTCTTTTACCATTTTAAAATATATTCCTCCTAAAGCCAGATGAAAAATACAGTTAATGGGGTTTTGTGACTCCCACAAAGTCCCCTACAAATTAAGGGACTTTGAAAAAATGTCAGCTGCCCAGCTCCCAAGAAAGAAAAATTAAACAATAAAGGCTTATCGACTTGTTCCTGAGAAGATAAAGCACTTATGAATGAGACCCTCTCATACTCTCTGGTTTCTGATCAGAGCAATTTCCAAGATTCACAGAAAATATTCTGATTAGCCAAAAAATTGCTCTGATTAAATGAGTTTTAAGATTTTATAACTGAATCTCATCCTCCCTTCAACCTGTTTTCATACAATGTGCTGTCTCGTTCAGTTATGCTGCTATCACTACCAATTATAACCAGTGCCATGAAAACATCACATTCATGCAGATCAGCTGATTGTGCCAAGTTCAAGAAAGGACAGCAGGATAGAGATGACAGCAGCTTCTGTTGGCTCTGCTCCAAAGCCCCTTCAGGCTTGTTGTTTTTCTCTTTTGCACACCCCCAGGATTTCACTCTCTCAGAAAAATTGATGCTGGGCCTCTGTCTAGGAGGACCTGACTCCCAGTCTACCGACACCATTGAGGGTTTTTCTATCGGCTTCATCTTGTCATCTGCAGAGCTCTTCATCTTTCATATCTTCCTCTTTCACGCTTTTTTTGATCTCCCTGCCATGTGTCAGCCCGAGCAAAAGCCCTAAATTGCAAACTCCAGTCCCTCATCACATATTCAATACATACATAACACATACAGATAAAAGTGGGATTATGGCTGCCACCTTTGCTCTTCATGTGGCTTCTAGATGGTCTACAAGACCTTAGAGCGGGGGGGCCAGGAAAGCAACCTGTGGAAGACTTCCAATTTTAAATTTTCTGACTTATGGAGTTTTGTCCTATGCCAGCTAGTGAAAGGGAGATAACACAAAAGAAAAAGATGGACTCATACTGTGTTTTTATTGTTCAAGCACAGTAAACCAGGCATCTTTCTAGAATTTTTCTAGATCCCTATTGAAAGCCCATGTGGATTTCTGAATTAATTTCTTTGGAAATTGAAAACTGTTTAACCTGGAGAACTATATCTGTAGCTAGCTAGCTATATTAGGCAGAATGGAAAATTGGTTTAAAATGTTTTACTTTAGCTAATGCCATTATCAAGAGTAAGCTGAAGAAACCACCTCTTCTTACAATGCACAAAGGAAAATGAGATTTTAAAAACACCTTTCTTATTCTTTTATTTTCTCTGTTACTTCATTTTCCTGATATTAGAAATGTGAGGGCAGTTTCATCAGCAACAAGACAGTGGTCAGCTGCAAAAAGGAGGATCATTGACATTTCCATGTAAGCAGCAGAAAAGCCTGGCCTATCATGTTCACTGCAGATTCTTTAAAAACCCTACATAATAATTACAGATAAATAAGGCATTTCTATCTTACTTATTCTAATATTTAAAAAAAAAAAAATCTAATATCAAGACAGTTGAACACAAGGTTCCACTAGGTTTTAGGCTCCCAACCTGCCCAGAGTAGCATATTTTTAGCATTCATCTGATACAACTAACTAAGCAGGGACAGCATTAATTGCTGCGGGAGGCTGACGTGGAAGAAGAGTCACATTCTTCCCTTAACGTGACGCAGTCTGCCATGACTCTGCAGAGTGACACAGCGAACTCAGAATAGCAACTGAACCAAGGGAGTCTTCCTAATGCCAGACAGGGATAACAGAAAATGATGCAGTGTCTCTGAATTAAAAACAAGAAGCAGAGGCTATGCAAAGTCTGTAAAGGCAGCTCATGCTGAAGGAATATTTGCTTTGATTTAATTGATGATAAAAGAAAACCCAGGAGAAGGGTGAGTTTGGATGACATTCAAGTGTGTGTCCTGTGTTAGGAGGAGGGTAGAGATACCATCTGCTTACATTACCCTTCATTGCTAGAACCACAATGGTACATTGTACATATGTACAACTATGAAAAGAGCCTTTGCTACACAAGAAGAGGCCATGGCCAACAAAGTCAAAGATTTGCTGCTTTATCAGCTGCTGGTCCCTGCTAAGGCATCTCCTCTGGAGCGGCTGGTGGAAGGCAGAACTAACAGCTGTGGGGTGCGGCAGGAAGGAGCTAGCTGCACCTTTTGGAGTGAATTTTTCCTATACTCATTCTCTTCCACATAAGAGAGAAACACTGAAGCAATGCAGTTATGTTCTACTTGCTCCAGCAAAAATGACTCTGGACTCTTTGGTCTGTTGAAATTGATGCATTGAAATTCTGAAAAATGAAGGCTTGTTTGTGTCAAAGGTGATAGAAACAAATGAGGAAGCAGAGAAGACATTTTCTAACCTCCAGGAACAGAAAATCCTTTGTCTCTTCCAATGAAACCAGATTCAAGAAAGAGTCAGGCTTTCTGTATCTCATAAACCACCTGACGACCACATCTCTTTCTCACCCGTAAGAGATACAGGAGGTATACAATCACTTTCCTGGTCAAACACTAAAGAGGCATTGTATATAAAATGCACAGACAAGCAGAATAGGTTTACATAATGTTAATACAGACAAATGACATGTACAATGTATCTAGCTGCAATTTAATTAGATTAATTAGATCAATATAATTAGCAGTGGTATATTACGCTATCAAGACTTAGCCTTGCAAAGAACGCCTCTAAAAATGGTTTACAGTCTTAAAGCATCGTAACAACGTACGCAGTATCCATGCTATCACGCATCAATATCACCACTAACACACTATTAATACTGGGAGTTTATAGGACACTCAGGAGACACATAAAACACTACCCTTGCAGAGGAAAATTCTGATAATGGAGCCTGTGAAATTATTTCAACAGTTGAAAAGAGCTCATGGAACTTAATTCCAAACAACAGCATGGTCACGATTATATAGCAGGTTAATTTAACCCATCGAGGCAGGAACAGACATAATGAACAAAACAGACTGAGGTAGCATGACTTACCAATGAACACTTTGCTGAGAGTTCTCCCAAAGTTTTGTACACATAATAAATCACATGTGGCTGTTTAACTACTGCATCATCGACTTGGATACAGACTAGATATCACACTTGGTGAAATCTTATACAATTGTTATTAATAGTGATTTTGCATTAAACAGGTCTGTGGGATTGCGCTTGGACATCTAAACCTCCATAGCGGTAAAAAAATGTTAATTTTCATCTGCTAACACTCTCAATACACCTGGGCTCAAAACTTACCAGATAAACTATGTACATGTAACATCTCAAATCAACAACTGTGACTTCCTATATGCTAAAATCATAGCCTTTGTAAGGAGGAAGGAACAAAAACCCAGCACTTCCAGCTTGCTCAAAATAGCAATAGACAATAAAATTCAGCAATACAAAGTGATAAATTCACCAGAACTCATGTTTATAGTTTCTCCCACTAAGAAGAGAAGTTCGTCATAACAAGTCAATCTGCATATTTATCTGAAGCTTCCACCAAAGTCTACTAAGAAATAAAATCTGGCAAACTGGCTACTTAGTTAGAAAATGCTTTTTTTTCTCTTTGCATTTGGACACATGTGAGAATACATCTGTTCGTGGAAGGGATAAAGTAAATGCCTTTAAGCTACAATGCAGAAGATACAGAGACAAGGTAAAAGTATCCAAATGCATATTTCCATTTTTAAGCCTTTATCAGTGAGCGATGGCTCAAACTGTATTTCCATTTGACCATGGACTACTGAGGAAATAAAATCAACCTGTTTTGTAAAGATCACCTCATAGTTTAGCTGCTACAACTTTCACCTCCCTAGAAGACTGAAGAATCTAATACTCAATTGCCATGTTTCAGTCTGTGTATCTTGATTTCCCACAAGAATTAGGTTCCAGCCATCGTCAAGCATATTAAAAGCACAAACGCAGAAAGTTTAGATGCGGCTCAGATTTTCTTTAGAACAGATACAATTAAAATGTATGTATCTTCCCACAATCATCAAAAGAACTCATCACCTTTTCCACATTTTCCAGGATTATATTGTTCATTATTATTGATACATTAAGGTTTACACTAGTGGTACTCCAAGTCATCTGTACTTGATCATACATTTTATAGATTTTTCATTTTACTTACTTTCAAGAAAAAAATATATGTGAAGTGAATAGTTTGCCTGCTGATCTCTTTGGAATATACATTTATACTTTACTGAAAAAGAAAAGGTATCATTTTGGCCTTATCTGTCCACAGTATCATGTTGCATATGCACTATCTGATTTTGACTCTCATTGATTTTGCATCCTTATTACCTACAATCTACGATCTCATCTTCACTAGATTTACACTCCCAGATAAATAGAATAAGACACAGAGGACTGAAATAGGGTGCCTTGTGACTGGAAATAATCACTTATATTATAGAAATTGTGAAAGCTGAAAACAAATATTATAGCTTTCCAAGTTTTTTTAATGTGCTGATTATTTTAGTGTCTCTGATAGAAAACTTTGCTTGCTCACTTTCTGTGTGATATACTCAGAAGAAAGAAGTACTATTTTCATTTGTGAGTGCAATTAGTAAAAAGCAGGTAGGTAGTCCAGCTGATATTAAATTAAAAACTTGGGAGCAGAAGCCATTTGTGTCAATATTCCATTTTGTCACTCTCTTTTCAAATAGCTAATTTAGGATACTCCGTCACACACTGGTGTTTTATGGTATGTATATTTTATGACAGCTAAATGACAAATTCGTCTGAAACGAAGCTATTCTTTGAAGAGTTAATTATAACCTGTGTAATATATTACAGAAAATCAATATATATTTGGAATGAGTCACTATTGAGTCTTATTTCAAACAGAGCAAACCTATTCTAAAAATTAAAGCTCCCTTTTTAACTCAGGTTTTGCTAAAATAATTTAATTTGAGAGTTAAATAGTTGAAAAGAAATAATTTGGCAATATATCTGTGCAACAATCCCTTTCTAATGTAACATTATGTAGTCTGCTTGTATGATGTACAGCTGAAAATTTCACATTTAATGTTGCTTGACAGCAAAACAATGGACCAGACTGATCTAATTGCTGAATACCTTGACGTATGTGATATTTGGGCTTTGGAAAGCATCATCACATTTTGGGTATTTTTTCCAATCTTTCAAGTACTTTTAGTTAATTAGTCAGAGATCTGAGAATTTACTCTAAGAGTTTCTCAAGGAGTAAATAATTAAAAAAAAAAAACCCCACATTACTTTTTTTCAGTCATCTCTACAACTTGGGTTTTTGTTCTCAGGTAACTACCAGTAATTTCAGCATATAGGTTTTGTCATTACAATTTTTATGCGTAACACTTCATACAGCAATACTATCTCAGTTCTGCAGCTACAGCCATCCAAAGCATAATGAACCAAAATTTTAATATGAAAAACCTCAAAATGTTTTGAAGTTGACTGACCTTTTTCTAACAGTGATTACAATGCTTAAGAAACAGACTTCAAATATATCATTTGTACTAATTACAGATACAGTGGTACGAGAGAAAGGTCCTGGAACAGAGAAACAAAAAGACAAAATTTATCATATTCATTGGTTCTATAGCTCCAAAGGAAGTTTGAAGAAAATTACAGACATACGTAGAGCCATTCACATTCTACTCAGAGAAGAGAGCTTGGTAGTTATGTGTGGATAGTAGCTTCACGTGTAATTATCTCTAGGTATCTAGCATTATCCTGTCTCATCTGGTCATACTTTGGTTGGGTAGGTTCTGCAACTGCACATTCATTCTAAGAAAATAGGTTTTATCACTGTAGCTGCAAAGAAGGCAGTGGTAATGTTTGCAGGATTATGGGCAGATTATGACCAGGATTACAGGAGCAAACCAATATGTCATCTGCATACAATGAACTGAAATTTATGGAGTTTCCAATTTTCCTTCCTTGAAGCAAGTCTTAGTTGCTGAAAAATCAGGCTAAATGTTCCATTACAATTGCAAAAAGAAAAGAGGATAATGGACAGCCTCGTCTAGCTCCCTGGTGTCATTTTAAAAAGGGCGAGTTTAAATTGCTAGTATGTACAGACCAGGTCAGGATATTACACAATATTTTTAATCCAATTTTTATGAAGGTCTTTCTAAAGTGGGGAATGTGAGGGTTTGGAGGTTTTTTGGTTTCATTTTCATGTTTTTTTTTTTTAAGAATAGTTACCAAGTATTTTCATTTTAATGAGTCCGAAGAGTTACCCAGTCAGTCAAGTGGACAAATCTGTATTATCCGAGCTCTTGTTTGGTATGCAAACACGAAACATCTGAATCATCCCCAGTGAAGCACAATGGAAATAAACCAGACTGACCTATGTGGAAATCATTTGCAATGAGCTGGGGAAGTGTCTCAGATATTTGAGTGCCTGTACATGCCCTTTGCATGCTGGAGTGTATTTCAGCACTCATAAACAAATTTTGTCCAGCATTTAAGATCAATATTCAATGATGCAGATAGGTAGGAAAACCAGTTCACTGGGATTGTCGAATTGTGTAATAACAGCCTTTTTGATTCAAATGTTCAGTGAAACATTTCCAATAACAATTCAGTTGTGTATCTATGATTTCTCACTGAGTGTTTACTGGCAGCTCATCTAAGCATGCATCTTTCCCCACTGTTAGACTTTAACAGTATTTCTTATTAAGTCTAAGGTTACACTTTGATCTGTTGAAAGTTTCAATGAAGTGCTTTTGTTTACAAACTTTATCTCCTGTTTAAAGCAACTTGGAAGATTAGAGTGTCTGACACTCCTCTTTGAAAGTGCTATTTATGATTTCTAGATCATATGTCAAAGTTTGAGCCTTTAGTTTTATTAATTGACACAGTTTGGGATACTTCATCTTATTCTTTACACAAAACATGTGCCAGCAGTTTCTCATTTGTATTCTTGCTGGTTTACTTTATACAAAAGCTTTTCTGCAGCCATGGCGTGATGCCGTTTGTTCACTTTTTGTCAGCTAATTCAGTGAGGTTTTTTTACTACACATATTAGTATTCATTGATTTTTGTCATTTTAAAACTATTATTCAAAATTACTATTGTTGTATCTCTCCTTTTTGAGGTCTGCATCATTGTTAATTGTGGTTTTTAATGATTCACATCTTGGATTTTGTAGCATATTATTACCATCACAGAATCAAGTTTCAAATTAATATTTTGGTCTGAAGAAAAGCACTCCTTTTTTCAAGAAATGCTTGATGCTGTTCATGCTGTTTCTTGCTTGTGACAATTGTAAATTTTTTTTTTTTCTGCTACTTCTACAGTGGAAAAACTACCCCAAATACCTTACTTCAGTCTTAAAGTCTGTGAGGCAAGGATGAAACAGATTTGCTCAGTCCTTGGGAATGAAAATTTTCTATGGAAAACAATCCAAGCCCATCTCCAAGACACATACTCTTAAGCTCAATTATCCACAGAATCCTCACCACGGTGGGCACAGGACTACCTTTCAAATGTTATAAATGCCAGGTTAGTTTGGAATAACCAAGTCCCAAATGAAAAGTCAAAAATGTGTGTGTAACACTTGTGTGACATTTTCACCTGGCCCTCCTTTTTCTACAAGATAGATCACAACCTATTAATCAATTTTCCATGTGCTGTTCACACGTGGCGCAAGACAAAACGAACTGAAGTGCTGTAAGCTGGAGACAGCTTACAAGCAGATCACTGAAATTAGTCATTCACTGAAGGCAAATGAGCATACCCTTCTTATTAATCCCGTAAGAAGACCTTCCTCAACATTGCCACCTATGTACTCATAACTGACAGCACTCCCAGCAGAAACTTCGGTCTGTGCATCACACTGGCAATCCCTGGGGAAGAGCCCTCAATAAAGTTGAGTTCTTGAAGTATTGCCTTTCCCTGCCAACCTCACATGGTCTCATCGACAAAAAGCAGGATCCTACTTCTTTTCAACCATATAATTATTTCTCACAAGCACAGGGACATCTGGGCAATAATACTGACTACCTCTGCAAAAGCAGACAGATAGCTGTGCATGCGTGCTTCCCATGATGGATCCCACAAAGATGTTGCAAAAGAGAGGATTGAAAGCTGAGCAGCCCACAAGGGAGGGTCTTTGTTATTTGTCCAAGAGTAACACGCAGAGGCAGCTCAGAGCTGCACATCCAGCCCAGCCAGGTCTTGTGAGTGAATCAGCAACACCCAAGAGACTGCTGGTGTCAGAGGCTGCTGTTTGATCAAGCAACAGTAATATACACATCTTCCCATATGGCTTTCACTCATCAGGATCACTAAAGTTGTTTCCATGCTGTACTCCAGACTGATTCCTGATTGTAAAGAGCACTGGATTTTGGCAGCTGGGGTTCTAGACACTCTTTTCCCCATATTTTTGCTTAGATGTAAGAGGTAAGGAATCTTAGGTACTCACATTTGACAAACATGTTAGGGTGAAGATAGATGAGAGGTCTAAGAAGCTTTAAGCACCCTAGTTTTCAATCATATTGCAGCTTAGCTTTAATATAAAAATCTATTATTTCTAACTCTAAATCTTCTGTTAGAATTTTAACTTTAAAATTAAAGGCTTCTTTATCCTAAGAGATTTAATTTCTTTATGGATTTTTGGATTAAAATACAATCTTGTGGTTGGACTTCTCTTTATTTTTATGATGCTTACTTAAATAAAAGTTTCTTGGTCCTGTACAAGAAACAAAGAGGGAGAAAAAAGAAAAAACTTTACATGTCTCACAGTTTCACATAGACAATATTTTCCAGTAATACAGAAAAGACAGGAAAAGAGGACAGCAGCTATATTATGCATAATAGTTACTGCTAATCGAGAGAAATGATAATGAAGTTTTTGCTACAGTGGTGACATATATACCACAACACCACGAGAATTAGCCAAAACTCTTGTACTGAATTTCAACATATCTCATGTATTAACTGCCCACAAAACCTATATTACAACTATATTACACAAAACCTGTATTACAACTACACACCGAGAATGGACAAGTAAATTTACAAACTTGAGATACCTCATCCTGCTTATAAAGTATGAGAGAAACTGGTAAGATCTTGAACACCCTTAAGCTGGGGATCATATATCGATGTCCTAAATTCACATTTTAAACCAACAGAAGTTCCCACAAAATCTCTAATTAAATGCAAAGAAGTGCTGAAGGACTGCAACTTATTTCATCCATGCCAAGACACCACACACAGCTGATACAGCTTCAGATGCAGTGCTAAGCGAAGTGCTGATATGTTGCTTACAAGTATTAACAGGAAACCACAAGAGCACCAGGAGGAAGGTAGATATTCAATTTGCATAGGACAGGGTCCATACTCTACTTTTATTCACGTTAATATAACAAATTAAACAAGAGAGATCTTGCTAACAAATAGGTCCTGTTTGGGCAGGTTATTAACTGAAGGAAAAATTATATGAAGGCTTAGGGTTAGGTTTTGATTGAAGATTTTAGGCTACTGAATCTATTTAGTAATTAGATGAGGACTAAAGGGAACATTTTATCTCAGAATGAATACGAGTTATTTGTTAGGTCAAAGAGCCAAAGTCCCAGGTGCCATGTTTTCATCTACTTACGGCAAATGGAGGAAACTTGGCTTCTCAGCAGTGGTCAGTAATCAAATGTGAAAATTCAGTCAACTTAGTATTTTCTCAATTACAAAGCTTTTTAATGTATTGTTTTAAAATAATTGAAAATAAGCATCAGTTGGAATAAAATTCTCATTTTAAAAATGTTTCTGCAGCAGAAATGTCTGAAGAAAATTCAGCAAATAGATCCATTCTTAACAGTTTCACTCTGCCTATTGTAAGTGCTAATGTAAATTACACCAGGGTTCAGAGCTACATCATTTTCTCTACTGTATTTTTCTATTTTCATTCCAAGGGCAAAAGGAAGGGTGAAAAGAATCACCAAGAGGGGCCAGGATTGCACAGAACGTGGGATTTTTTCACATTAATTTTTCTTTTAGAAGAGATAGCTTAGAAATTGTTTTAAAATCTTTTATGTAAAGGGATGATTTCTTAAGGTGTAATTCTGCTAGATCAATTATAAATGTGTGTTTACAAAAATTCGGGCATAGAAACTTTGCAATCAGCTCTTGTTCAGTCAATATTATAATGTTCGCTATTGCAATGCAACAAAAAAAAATTTAAAAAGAAAGAAGAGAAGAGAAGAGAAGAGAAGAGAAGAGAAGAGAAGAGAAGAGAAGAGAAGAGAAGAGAAGAGAAGAGAAGAGAAGAGAAGAGAAGAGAAGAGAAGAGAAGAGAAGAGAAGAGAAGAGAAGAGGGCTGGATGGGATACCACAAACTGTATCTAAAAATAACACAAGCAAAAGACAACCCAACTTTACATCTACAGAACATGTGCATGATAGCAAAATCTACAGAACGAGAGATGCTCTGTTCAACTGAGGGATGTCAACTGAGGGATGCCTGCAGCCTCTGCAGGCCGTGGTGAGATCCATAGTGAAGCAGGGGGTGCCCCTGCAGCCCATGGGTGCCCACAGGAAATGCTGAGATCCACTCGCCCATGCCAAAGTGAGAGGAT
>VZRN01003296.1:1347868-1376232 GCA_013397935.1 Dasyornis broadbenti
TTTTAAAGTGTACCTATTTTCCTGAAGATGAATTTTCCTGAGACCTCACACTCAAGAACATGAAGAATATTGCCAGTACAGTTGGCTGGAAATACTTTTGATGGAATAATTTTTCAAAGGAAAATTCAAAACTGTCGTGAGACGCTTTGAAAACTTACATGGGGTTTTGCCAAAATTATTTTCAGAGAATAATGAAGACAAAAGTTCTACGAATGAAGAAAAATGTACTGTTTGGATCTCTTCCAAAGAAATCAGTTCAGGGATTTTTTTAATGCATTACAAGCTTGTGTTTTTCAATGCAAAAGCAGCAAGAAGCAAAATGGTAGTAAAAGGATGGGATTTTTCCAAAGTGACATACCTTTATTGATCAGCAATATTTTGATATGAGTGGAGGATGGGAACCAAAATTTTTCACTGCATAGAATTTTGAAGCTTGCATCTTTTACATTTTCTTTCCTTCACCTGAATTTCTTCAGGTTGGCAACAGAACATTAAAATTCAGGTCAAATGTGTGCCACAGGAAGTTTTTTCATAAGGTGATTTTCCTTTGTCCACAAGCTTCAGCACCAAAACCTTCTGTAAAACAAGCTGAAGCAGCCTTCATAATGTTCAATAAATGGCCAAACAGGAACATGTGTAGTTTAGCCTACAAAACTTTCAGTATATGTTATTTCCCAGGAATCTAATTGCAGACCATGGTGTATTCTGGAAAAAGTCCTGCATAGGTAAAACATCTCCATAAGGTACATAAAGCCTTTCACCCAGTAGCATTGCCAATGGCACAGAGAGTTTCTCAAATGATTTTGATATAATTGCAAATTGGACAAACATTTATATAACTTAGCGAAGGAGCATTCTGGGTACAAATTCAAAAGCTTCATTTCCTCCAGTGTATAAAAAGAAACTTGCAAGCCTACACACAAACCACTAGGAAAAAGAAATAACATTAGGAATAACTCCTGCACAGATTTTTGGCTGGCATCAGTAGTTTTGTCTAAGGATATTTTCTGTCTAATGCTGGCTGCTTGCTGCTTCATAACACTTGACAAACTCTTGGTTCCTAAAATCAACCATAAATGTTTTGAGAATTGCTTCATTTAGCTGGGAGTTTTCAGGAGCTCACCACAGTCTTCAGGGTAGTTTTGTCTTCCCTCTTTAGCTTATCTCTATTTTTATACATTTTCAACTCTGAAAACTTTCTTGGCCTGCCCCCTCCCCTGGACCACAGGCAAGATTTACAATCTGTAAACTGGAAGTTCCTCAGGCATGAGATTTTCTCCTGGAGGGGGCTCTATTTCAGGAAGGCTAAGACTTACAGAAGCAGCATTTCTAAATCCAGTGTTTTGGGGGGAAAAAAGAAGACAGTAGAGCAACTAGGGATTTTTTTTGCAAGTGCACAACAGTTGTGAATTCCTATCAAAGTAGTATGAAGGGATTACCAAAATAGCTTTTATATAATCTCTCTCCAGATCTACAATAACATATGTTTTGAATAATGACCATTCAAGAGACAAGAAATTACATGCATATTTTTAAAAGGGATGAGGATTGTGAAAAAAGGAATTTAGGTAGTTAACCTAGCAAAAATCACATGCTGAGAATCCAGTTGAAGCAGAAAGCCAAACTGACACACCTCCTCCAAAAACTAGCTTTCAGAAGACAAAATATCAGCACCTTGTTTGGAATGCTTTGCTGGATAAATTCTATTTAAAATGAGATACCATACTGTAAATATGAGATCGTGTTCAATGATTGTGTCAGCACTCAGGGCTTCTGGTTCATTCCCCAAAGTGCAGTATACCAGATATTATACCAAGGCTGTATAGTACAGGTTTCCATCACTCAGAAGTGCTACATTTTAAACCAGAGCTTGTAAATGAAATATTTTACTCTGCAAAACCAACCTTAGGACTAGTGTAACATAAACTTGATTCACTGCTGTCTGCAGTACTACTGAAGGTAGAAATCTTAACTTGCACTAATGAAAAATTTATGCCTGATTTTACTAAGAACCGACACAGACTCTTTAATAATAATTCCATGTTCCTAGCAAGATTAACAAAGCAACTCCCAATTCAGAATGAGAAAATAAAATCAGAGAGCTCAAAGTGTTTTTAATATTTGCTTATGAGTAGCTCTGAGTTTGCTTTGATTGTATGCTTGAAGTCCACGTTCTGAGAATTCTATAATAATTGCCTGTATAATATTTGTTTTGCATGCAACTAGAGATTAAGGCAAAGAAGATATTTTCTCTAGTACCTTTAGGTGGTAGTCACGGTAATGCCCCAAACAAATTATTTTTGTAGGCTTCCTGAATATCGGAGTTCAAAAACCGTATCAGAGGACAGCGATTCCTAAGCAGCACAAGCAGAGCTGCATAATTTAGCCACATAGGCAATCTATTTGCCAGGAAATACTGTGTGAATCCTTGGAGATGCTCCTAGGATCTCTTACTCATTCCTAGGACAGCCCTGGCTAGTGTTTCCTTCCCATGAAAACAAAGAGAGAGTTTAAGGTGAAAGAGAAACCTCTTGGAGTTTCCCATTTAATGGGATATAATCTCTTGTCTCACAGAGCAAGAAACTAGCTTTGAAGAATAATTTCTTTATTTACACCAAGGGAGCAAATAGAATCTTGAAATTTGGGTTTGTCAGGGCATTGAAAGACAAACACACCGACTAGGAAAAGGAACTGAATGCCATGCAATTCATGCAATTCATGCTACTTTAAAACAGCAGGATTTTGGAAGATATTTTGGAGGTAGTGCTGGTGCTTTCTTATTCTTTTATTGCACTTAACTTAACTATGCAGTCAATATATGGGTATCTGCTCCCAAGTCACTATTGTGCATGAAAAGCCATGTTGGACTGAACAATATGAAAAAATAACAAAAATAGAAAAAATAAAATGTTTCCCAGGCAGCAAAACTGTGTCTGTTATTTCACCTGTGTCTGTTATATTCACTTTTCCCAAATTTTGTGAATAGGTTTGGCAGGGCCAAGCCTGCCTTTTCTGGCAAATAAGCTATTATCTTTCCAAATTTTATTTTCTTCCAATCATAACAAAAGCATGCCAGCAATGAACAACCTCTAAAAGCTTTCTGAGTTTGAGTGCAATGCTTACAGAAAAAGAAAACCTTTCTGACAACTGCTGTTCTCTTTGCGTATGGAAGCAGAGTTCACACCATTTGAACTTTGATCACCCACAGACCTGCACCATTTTGACCCATATGTTTTATTGAAATAGACTAAAATGTATTCCACCCTATAGCTAGCTATCTAAAAAGAAGTGAATATCATGTACATCCCTTTTAAAAAGTATTTTCTTCATTCATTGCTGCATTTTGGAAAAGTTGTTACTTTGCATTTAATTTTTTATTGATTCCAATATTTATTAGGAGTCTGGACAGGAAAGGAAAAAATTGGTAGATAAAAGTTGCAAGCACCCCTGCAGATGACTTCCCATGTAGGCTGCTTAAGATTTGACTGCTCAAGGACATCTGCTTTACCAGTCAGTGAAAACACTCTGTTACCTACAAATAAGTTAAAATGGCAAAGAAGCTTTGAGAATCAAAAACACAGCACCACAAGCATTGGCTAATGCTGGAATGTGAAGCACAGTCCTTGGAAACAGATGGTTTAATACATCACAATAAATCTCTTACCAGCCTTTGAAACATAGTACTTCAGATAAAAATAAGTTTAAGTTACAATCTGTGGACAAAATGCTGTCCTCAGAGGGAGAAAGGAAATGTTTTTGACTTTACTGAGAGTTGCAGCTCAGAGAGAATGTAATGAATGTTTCTAAAGAAACTGGACAAAAGTTCTTTCTCAACTTATTTCATAACTCTGAAATTCAGCGTAAAAGACTGCATAATAACTTAACACTAAAAACCTCTTCAGCTAAAAATATTACCCTTCAGCATTTATCCTCCTCACCCAGGATACCTGAAAGAGCAGCTCATGATACACCTGCGTCACAGAAGTTAACAACTGCAGGACAATTATCAGAGTAAGGTTATCATTTGAGCTGAAAAGTATTCATGTTACATACAGCTGACACATCAGAATACCTGACTGGATTTGCATAAATGAAAGAGCTACAGACCATGACTGTCACAAAGATGTCACATCAATTGGACCATGCTCCCTTCCTTGCTAGATTTTTATGGGGGTCAGTCCCAGTAAGAAGGAAGAACTAAGGGGAAAAACAAAGGTATTTTGGATGACATAGTACAACTGCAGTCTCAGTTTTTGACAAGTTAAAGATTGTATTTTTAGAATTAAGAACTTAAAGGAGATTGGGTACAAGCTTGTAATTTTGTGATCTAAGGAATGTTAACACTCATTTCTAATTCGTATAAGTTGGCATGCATCTTCAATTGCATCTGCAATGCTTATTCCATCATTTGCTTCGTTTCACATGAGTTCTTTCATTTAAACAATATTCTTGTACAGTAGGGGTGATGGGTCCTCAGCTCTCTCCAATGGCATCAGCAGCATCTTATGTCTCCCTTGGCGAAGTTAACAGCGGGCAGAGTTTGTACCGCATAATTTATCATACTCATGAATGCAGTTCATGAACAAACTGCAGTTTTTACAAGTTCGTTTTCTATTTGAAGCTGTCCAATAAATGTTTGGGGCAAACCAATTTCACTCTGCAAATTGCTCATAAACTGCTCACTGTGAGCAGTACTCCCAGTACTTGCTACTTGTGATTCAGCAGTCAGCCTTTCAGATTGGTCAAGCTGATCACAAGGCTTGCTTTCCTCCCTGAGCATTGAACTAATCCTACCAAACCCCAAGCAGAGGAGAAAATGGGAGGTTAACTAGGTGATAAACCAGGACACATGCCCAAGGGGACTGGCAAAGATAGGAAGGTCAGTAAGCATAGACCACTGAATGTTAACAAACAGTGTCAACTTGGATGTTAGCAGTACAAGAAACTGCACAGCAGTTCTCAGTGAGGAGATGCAAGTAAGTTTATTTTCTTCTTTATTTAGGAAGATAGCCCACAACAAGAAGAAATTCAGGTTTGATATTACCAAAATTACCAAGTTTCCCATGATGAATAAAACAATTTCATTTCATCAGCGTTATAAAAAGTTGCATTTTTCACTACTTGACATATTGCCAGGCTATGCCCTTCCCAGATTATTTATTTCAGACATCAACTCACAACAACCAGGTAGGAAAGTGGAAAGGTTTGTGAAAGAACATGAACACTGAGTTTTCCACAGTTCTCAAGAAAAAAAAAAAAAAAAAAAAAAAAAAAAAAAAACAGAAGTCTGAAAATATTCTTTGATCTGTGTGTTGATACTGTTCTCTACTTCAGGCTCCATGTTCTAGAAAACATGGAAATACCAAACATGCAATATCCCCTCCCACTCCTCAAATAGTTGCCTTAGAATTGAGAGAGAAAATAAAAATGTTATTTCTCCATACTACGTGTAAGTTTAATCACAGTGCATTTTTCATTCCATTTGTCTCAAGGCAAAACAGAAATTTTAGAGAAGATTGAACAGTTACCAATAGGTCATAGAGGTAGGTAGAAAGGCAAGGAAAGGACATAAAGGTATTATTGGCAAAGCAGAATAAGCAAAAGTGGACTCAATAGAAGAAATGTAGGTCAGAGCTAAGGTCTTCACGTCCCTTGAGGCTTGCAAAGAAAGTCTGAAGCTAAAGCAAAGCCACACAGAGTATTTTCCAAGGTGTGGTTGTGCATGTGACCATTGGTGCTGAAGAAGTTTCAAAGAAAGTACTATAATAATAATAACTGTAATTTCTGTAGTGGGTATTGAAGGCGTTAAATTCTAAAACACTCCAGCACATCAAGTTCCACATAGAAAACAGTATTAAACAAGGTCCAGAAGTACTTTTCTTCCAGCCCCGTAAACAATACTGGAAGAAAAAATAAACTTGAGGCTTCGAAAGGAAGTCCAAAAGATCAGGCATTTGCTTCATTTCAGACATATGGAGGTTTATGAGATTGTGTGTGCTCACATCTTGCCAAGGCTTCCACAGCTGGCCACGTTGTTTGCTGCTTCAAACACAGAGGTGGCCCAGAGCTTCCCAGGGTAGGAAGTGACCTCGCTCCCAATGCAGACCTCTAACCCTGACTCTGCCCCAGACTCAGATCTTTTAATGTGTAGTATCCTGTCAATTAGGGTCACTTAGTAGTCTGCAAATGTTAGGGAGAGGATATAATGTGCTTAGGAATAAAAATAATCCATGAAAATATTTTCAGCTGATGGGGTGAGATTTGGAGGTATTCATCATAAGTTTTTGATCACCAATGATGAAGAGAAAAATTCTTCTCCAGCAGAAAACTACCACCAAAAACTTGGTAGTCTGAAAAAGCAAAGCTCAGAAGTGAAGCAAGTATAAAGTAGAGGTAGCACCAATCACTGTTCCTCCGCCAGTTGGTGCCAATAACATTGAGAAGTCAAATACTCATCAGGTCCCATTATACAGGTGATCTGTAATTTTACAGACTGCAAAAATAGCATTCTTCAATTATATTTTGCTTTTGAATAGGCAGTAAAATATTGTCATCACGTGTAAACACATACAATAACTCTTTTAGTTTTTATTTTTCACAGAAAGTTTCAATCTCTAGCTTCTAGATAAATTAAATGAAGTCACGTAAAATACTGTTACATGAAAACCAGCAACACCCAGGTTGCATCAACACAAGTAAAGAAAGGATCATGCTAACAACAATAACAAAACCATTTGTCCAATATTGCTAGCTACACACATTTTCAGCTCCTGTAGATGGTAGTTACTGTTCAGAGACTTCTAGAATAATAATACATTGTGCGTGTAACCCTGTTAGGAGACATAAAATAGGGACGAGACAGATGATCTTTCCAACTTTCACTCACTGGATTCTTCTCAGCACTTGGTTTCCCTATCCCATCCATTTCATCTGGTCACTTGGGATGTCAGCAAGCAGTGATGATACAAGTACACAGTCAGGTGCAGCTATTTACCAAGCACCATGCTACACCTATTGCTTGAATAAATCTGAACAGCATCTTAAAGCAAAGGAGACACTGCTGCAGTAACATTGACAGAAGACCTAGCTATTAAGCTGTCTACAGAGTCTAGTATCAGTGAAATGTTTGACAGCCGCAGGGACAAATATGTATTAGCAACATTGCTTAATCCATGTTTCAAGGGCAGAATTGAAACCATGCCTTCACCCTATGCAGGAACAGATTGCTGGAAGGATACTGTCATAAATAACAGTGCTGGAGGCCATACCATTATGCACCTCCTCTTCTCCCTCATCCTTCCACTTAGCTCCCCTAGGCCAAGTATATCTCATAAAGCAGAAGATGCACAAGCTCCTGGAACATCACAGAGTGCAAAAGAAGTAATCACAGCATACCTATAGTTCCTGGGTCTTCCTTTATCAGCTCAGAGTGGGGCAGTACGTCCCAGGAAAAACTCAATTTGTCCGTATCATGGGAAGAATCTGTCCATTATGAAAGGTCTATAGGTGTCATGGGAGACCTTTTCATATGCTGGGAAGTGAGAAGTTGACTTTCGAAAAGATATGCTCTAGTTCAGACAGGAATTATTTCAGCGAAGCCTATGGCCTGTGTTAAACAGGAGGTCAGATTTGATGATTGTAGTGGTCCCTTCTGGCTTTATAATCTATAAAGACTAACTACTTTAGGGGGTGGGGGAGGGAAAAAGAGAAAGAAAGAAACCAATACCAGTGGTTTTAAACCTCCAAATTCCCCACTATCCAATATGTGCTCAGATTTCTTTTTCAGGTGTGTGCTTTGCACTAAGACATATCGAAAAAGTGGGTTTAATAAACCACAGCATAGAGTACCTCCTTCTTAAGGGAGTAATTTGAAAAGCTTAGCAAGTTTTTCTTGAAACATGCAGGTGATTCTTTAAATTAGCCTAATGGAGGAGACTGCAGAGGAATCTATCAATCAAAATTCTTACAGGAAGGTGAGGAGACATTTTACCAAGTGTTGTGCTTACACTCCTATTCCGTTTTTTCTCACTTCCCCAATAATATATAAAAGATTTTCCCTGCTCTCTACTTGAATAATTTGGCAGAAGATAAGAATTGTGCAAATCTCTGTTCTGTGAGAGCTTTTCTTGAAGCTTTGATTCACCTGGGTTCATAAATCTCTGGGTTTTGCTTTGAGTTTTAAGGACATGTAAGCTACAAAACTGCAAACTGATCTCACATTAAAAGTATGCAAAATTACAAAATTACAAAGCCATAAATGGATTTACATTTGCAACTTAGGAACAATGGGCTGACTTTCCCGTTTGTAACAAAGATCTATAGCCAGGCACATTTTACCATATATCCACAGCACATGTGCCCTCAGATACACATGCAGACGATTTACTTGCTGGAAATTTGTGAGTGAATCCAAAGAGTGAAAGCTCATAGCAAGTAAACAATTTGTAGAACATTCTTTCTCAAAGTATCCTTCATTATAGGCTTCTGGATTATTTCACTTTTATTTTCTCCTGTAGTACTGAATGCTAAATCAAATAAAACCCATACCATGTAAAAAAAGAAATCAGTCAAACTACTAAGACTGTAAGGCTTGCATTTGCAGTAGAATATTTAAACAGAAAATACAAATCCCAGATTTGAATGCATACATTCAGATAAATTCAGAAGGCATGGTGAAATGGAATAACCTCTATTTTCGCTGGACTAATTTCATAACACAGGAAGCTCCTTTCCAGAATAAACCAGGAAAGAACAGTTGTACCAATACCAAAGTATTATATTTACATATTTTCTTAAAAGCAACCTAAGCAAATTGTAATACAAAAATGGTAAATTTATCTTCATTTGAAAAGTAATGCTTTTGTGAGGATAGTTACAGAGGCCAAAAGGTTCTATTTTGCTTTGATAAAACCAATTTGTCAGGGGACAGAGAGAATGAGGTATTTGCTTCTCATTTTCCGTTCCAACTTCACATGTGAAACAAAAATGGTGGGGTCTTTTGACAAATTTTTGGCTTGTGAGAAACCACCCAACCCAATTTCCATCATCATTCCACACTGCAGTGATAAGTTTGAGTTTCTTCTCCTATTATCATTATTGTTACTCTTTTTATCTGTGTGACAAAGATGGAAACCAGGCTTAAGCTTCATTGTTAAGCTTTCTCCTGATGTTGGGTCCCCACAAGTGTTATCCATATGCCTCAAATGTGTAATATTTGGGTTAGAGGCAACTCTAAGAAACTACTAAATGGCAACAGCTAGAGATGCAAAGTTGAGGAAAGATTCATAGCCAGAAACAAACCATTTTCAAAGAGATTCAGAAGCATGAGAAAGCAGACAATTTTGAAAATCCCACTCTTAAAGACTTCTATTGCTATAGGTCAAGGTCTATTCCCATGTGCAAGTCAGGCACATATAGAAAGATGCATGACAATGCTACAGATTTTTCAGGTTTCTGAGCCATGCAAAAAGTTCAGCTGAAGCCCAGGGGCTTCTTCACCTCCCAGCATCCCATACAGAGAGCTCTGACTATACAGATAGAGAGATCCTCCTCTACTGAGCAAGAGTGCCAAAACAGCTAATCTTTCCCTTTAAACCTTGCAGCTTGGAGGTCTGTAGTCCGTTACATTAAATCCATTCCTTCCAAGACTCCCTGTGTCACACACTTTACAAAGATCACATTGCATCTGTCATGTGGCATTGCAAGGACTTATGGTTCCCCGTGCTACGTGTAGGGGAAGAAGACTGTGTGGGCAGAGATGGGGCTGCCTGACCAGAAGGCACCAAATCTTGACCCACATCTCTGCAAAGGGGAAAAGGAAGAGTAAACACTTCTTGCCTGCAAGTACAGCTCCATTTCGCACCTCCCAGCTGTGTGCATGCTCTCAGCATTTGAATCTCAAAGGTACATGCACACAGACTCATGAGTACTAGGTCTCATAGAGCAGGTCAGGGCTACGTCTTCTCTGTCACTCTTAAGATGAGGCAGTAAAAAAAGAAACTTCTTTGAGACTTCTGCTGCTGCCAGATAGCTCTGTGAACATGTCCCAGGTAGTTTTATGAATGCCCAGGAGGAAAAACTTAGATACTTCAGTGCAAGGAGTGTGTGCATCAAAAACACGTGACTGAGAAACATTACTGCCTCCACGTTCTGGCAGCAAAGCTGCTGCTGTTCTGGGGAGGTCAGTGAGGTTTCATCAGATAGCCATGGGCATTGAAAGGTTTCTAAGGGCCAAGGCCTAGAGCCTTGGCTTCACTAGCAGTGCTGAGAATCCTAATGCTAAGGTAATGATCTTTCCTGTTATCATTGTATACACTACATTATTTATTCCCACTTGGAACAGACCTAGTAAACACAGTATTTAAAAAATACTTCCTATATGAGAGTGCTCAGTGGTTTTGGACCTGTGAAGCAAAAGAGAGAAATATCTGCCAAAAAACCTCCTCAAAGCAGGAAGTATTAGGAAAAAGTCTCAGGAAAGCCTAATCCCTCAGTATTTTTAATTCAGAAAAGTTTGGCTGAGTATCCAGGCCCCTGGATGCTTATGTGAGTTGGAATCACCAACCTTTTTAAAAATTCACTTCTCCCTCAGAAGCATTTGAAACTCTCTTTTCTTGCTGCTCCTTTGAGCTCAGGTGAAATCAAAGAAGCTTTATTTCCCCACTGCCACTGAAGGCATGCCTACAGCACAGATAGGCTCAGGCTGGCATGGGTGATGGCAGAGCTCTTGGCAAGGACTCTAGCTCATGTTGTGGGATCCCACCAGGACTTTCAGGTATGTGTTCCCATCACCAGTCCCTACTGAAGGCTGTACCAGTGTGCCTTCATGCCTCTTCCTACAACTCAGCAAATTCCACCGTTTCCTGGCCAAGTAACTCAGTAAATGAGGATCACCAGCAATAAAACATTTTTTTTTTTATGAGAGGCAAGGGGAAGCGGGTCTTGGCAAACCATGCTCTACTATCGCTGGCCAACTTTGCTTTCCAAGGGTGGCAAAGTTCTGGCAAAAATAAATATATAAATAACTAACTGCAGCAATCAGCATGAGCGAAACAAACAGAGGAGAAAGCTTTGCCCAGCAGCAGGCTGAGAGGGGCTGATAATGAATGACTGATGATGATTACATGTAATTTCTTACTTCCTGCGAAATGATAGATACCGGCCAAGTCAGCCCCACAGCACCAGAGTGTCATAGAGCCAGGCTGGAAAGCCAACTTGACAGCAGACCTCTGCTTCCATGACATGTGGAGCATCCAGCTTCAGGAGGTGAGCTGCCCTGGGCACCTTGCACACAGCAGCTCCTGGGCCACCACCGTGGGCAGCATGGCCCCTTGGCAGGAGCAGTCAAAGGAAAAGAATGGCAGGGGGATGCATTCAGAAGGGAAAGGAGAGGAGGAGAAACCCACATAACAAAAGTGCTTATGATTAATGAATTGGAGATGAGAGGAGAGTTTACATATGCACTTGGAGAGGAGGAGAGGATGTTCGCAAGCCTCCTCCATGACAAATGCAGGCAAGAAACAGGGAGGAAAGAGCTATTAATCAGTGATACCAACAGATTTATTTTTTTCCCCCAGGAGAAGCCAGTCCAGGTAAACTGCTTGAAACTGCTGCTTCCAGCTTGCCCTTTAAAGAGGTCTGCTCAGCAGGCCCCACCACTCTCTGCAATGAGCCAGTGCCCTTTAAGTCCAGCACCTTCTTTATCTCCTCACACAAAGTGGAAAAGAGTCCTAAAGACAGAGTATGAGTAAAATCCTTCATCTTCGTGTTTAAGCCACTGTTGTTATTCACAGCGCACCTTACAAGCATGGCCACCTGCCAGTCAAACAAATACCACTCTGCTGAGTCCCCTAAACAGCCATCTGATCCTTTCCTAACTGTTGTTTAGAGTTGTTTAGGGGTGCCCATGGAGTGATGATTAACAGCCCCAGGCGCTGTGCAAGCACTTGGAATATGCATTTCTTTCTAGTAGGGACATTTTTTCTTTCATATTTTTATTGGTTGTGTTTTATTAGTCACATTGCTCTTCAGCCTCCCTGCAGCATTGGCAGCAATGCCATTAGCTCGAGATGAAGGTGCGTGTCCTCCCTTCATGGCTGAGGTGAGGTACCACAATAAAGGCAATATCAATAAACAGTACATTGCAGGGAATTAATAAGCAGTGCAGAGTTGTCGGCCAATAGTGACTACAGAATAGGTAACACATTTAATATCAAGTCATTTCTTGTTTTGGTTGTTTAGAAAGTATTTAGGAGTCTCAATAGAACATAGTAAAACAGACTGGAGAAGGCACACAAAATATTAAGGGAAGTCCGCAAATATTAATTACTTAGTAAGAGCTTGTAATTATCTGACAAGTAGAGCACCTTGCTTGGTCTGACATATGTAGTGTTACTCCCTTGCACCAGCCACAAGAAACATTGTGGAAACATTGTTGAGTGATAAAATATCCTGGTCTCTTACCTCAGTATCTGAGAGATTCACATAGCAGTGCAAAGCCTCTCGGCATCCCAGCAGTTAGATGAGAGTTTCCATACCCATTTTATAAATGGGCAAGGACGGGTAGGGACTCTTGGAAGGTCTTAGACAATACACTGAGGTAAAAAAGAAAAGCATAATCATGCACCAAGGCTCTCATACAGAAATAAGGCTATCTGGGTTTTTACTCTTGGCTTTGTGAGCCTCATTTTTTCTTACTTAAAATAAGGCTGACACTACATCTCATCATCTCCACATAGGTCCCACATGATGACTATTAACACATCATCCACCTAAAAGGCACTTCCATGTCACTGTTGTCACAGTTTAATACTAAGCCATGAACATCACTGCCTACAGGAGTGCAGTCTCAGGTGCAAACTCTTCAGGGCTGAGGACGTGCTTTCCCTGCACACAGGTGCAGAACAGAGCACAGAAGGAGGTTGATTTTGCCTGATATTTTTAGGTGCTGCTGCAATCCAGCCAACAAAGAGCATGAGCACTCACAGAGAATTCTCCACATACAATGGCTGAGGCACATGAATGGAGAAGACTTTATACACCACCTGCAGATTTGCAAGGACAAATAAGAGATTCTCCCACAGTTAACTCCTTTTTCTTTTTTTTCAATTTCCGGAACTTTCTGGAATGCTTTATGGCTTGCTCCTTTTATTAACTTGTTTAAAGGCATGAAGGAAGAAATTATGTGAAGGAAAGAACAGAAGATTAACATATTTCCAAACATACTATAAAAAAAAATTTAAATCACCTGATCCCTACCAGAACTTCACTGACTAAATTGTTAAAGGGGAGGGGGGAACCCTGTACAACATCCCATCCAGATGGTAGTTCCAGTGCTCTGTGGTCAGCCTGTTTATTAATGAACATCTGTTTTCCTTACAAAACAGGGTGGACTTTCTACTATAAATTCCCCTTTCATATATTTCTTGGAAAATGACATTAGGAGTTATTCACTGTCACGGAGATAAGCCAAATTTATTTTTAATTTTCAAAACTGCATATTAATTATAACATTTCTGTCACTCACTAGATTATTGATGAATGTATCACTAAAACATACAGCTAGTTGAATATCGAAAAAACAAAAATATGACTTTCTCTTTGAAGGTATTTGGCTCCAGTCCCTTTAGTTGTCCTTTCCTTTTAGCTTTCTGCATAACTGGATGAATGCTGCTGGTAAAGATGATAATGGACATCAGACTTCAAAGCACTATACATACAGTGCTAGAGGTCCCTAAAATAATCAGTATATTTCAGCCTCTCACTGTCTGGTCATGGGTACTTTTTGAATAGATAAATGGCCTTTTTGTAATTCAAGGTAAATTTCTTAGTTGTAACCATATCTTATAATTTACTGAATGTTATACATTGAATCACATAGACTATTGAGATTTAGTAACCTAAAGGGCAATTAAAATTTGAAGACAGGCTAGAGTTATAACTACAGAACCATACGTAGGGTAATATTTTTACTGCAAATGAGAATGTGATGGAAGATTTCAGTCTTGTCTGACAATTTTGAAACACTACATAAAAAGAACTTGAAAGGGAATGTTCGGATGCAACCACATGAAAAATAAGGTTTAGATTTAAAGCCAAAAAGATTTAATTGTCTATTAATGATATTTACCTTCTAAGGGTCTGGAAACCCATCTAGAACTTTTTTTTCTCAATACAATCTCTCTTTAAAAACTGTGGTGCTGAACAATAGTAATCTTACAACATCTTTCTTTTTGTGCTCTGACATTACCCTAGGAAAGAAGCAAACTTGGAGCTGGTATATCTGCTTATGAAAGATGTTTCAAAGATGAAGACAAATGATTTTTGTTTGAGTGTTTTTTTTTTTTTTTTAAACAGAAAAATTTCATGGCTTTGAAGTTATAAGGAATACATGTGTATGCATAGGTGTGTGTGTGTACAAGCATGTCTTTGTTTCTATGTTTAGCCTGATATTCAAAGCAGATGACTTATCTGCAGTTCAATGGCTATTACTGTGACATACAACAGATCAAAACACTGTGAATAAATGGCATATTACTTTTCTCCTGAAAGCCACAATACTGAAGGCAGTGAAACTGTGCTACTTAGGAACCATGGCTCCTTGCTAATTTCAAACTATGTAGCACAGCTACCATCAAACTCAGCTTTTCATCTTCACTAGTGGTATTTCAGCTAAAAAATATGAAAAATAAAGGAGGAAAAATATACCAAGCAATCAAATGCATCAGAGAAAATCCAGACAATCCACATGATTAAGTCATTACATTGTCTGTGTTGTCCATCCTGCAATCTGCTCTTTCAGAAAAAGTGGACATTACCAAAGGGCAAAGGAGGACAGAACTGAACTCAGGAGAGAAGGCCTTGGGAAGGTGTTTGACTTTTTAAACTGAGGAGTTCCTTTTTTTCTGACTGTTTTCTGTCCCAGGAAATGAGGAGCTCAACAGGAGCTAACTAACCTCACACAGGTAGAGAGGGACTGGCTCAGGTGTGGTTGTAGCTGGAGATCCCTGCCAGGTCAGATACTGAGCAAACCCCAGACACCCTACAGAGGCAACCAGGCAGCTTCCAGCTTCCCCCTGTGTTTGCCATCCCCTCCTGCCCACTGTTCTCACTTGGGAGGATTGCACCATCCGAAAACAAGCTGCTCAGCAATGGACAAGAGCTCTGCCTCTGGTGCAAAGTTGTTGCTAGAACTGTTTTGACATCCAACCTGAAGATTTGAATAAGCACCTAAATGCCCCAATTTACACCCACATGGACTTCAAGGACCAAAGTTAAACCTGGGATTGTTTTTATCTATTGATGATGAGAAGGAAAGAGGTTTTAAATATCTGGCCTCAAATACCACTGAAACTGCAAGTGTGAAACCACATAGAAAGATCTTGAGGAAGGCTTGCAGCCGAGTCACAGAGCAGAAACTGCTCTCGGGTCTGTTCCAAGTCCATTACAGATGACACAAGTCTTATCATTTTTCTGTGCCTCACTGCCACCTTTGGACTGCTCTGTTCAGGCAGTAAACAGTTTCCAGAAGGAATCATCTCTGGCTGTGTCTGTGTTGCTCTGAGTTCAGTGGAGCTCAGCTGAAGCACTATTGTAACTATCTGTTTCTCTGTTGCAGCAGCAAATCTCTAATTATAAGCTTAATTGAATGGCCTCAAAAACAGGGTAGAGCATCATCTCCTATGCATATACATTTAATAAAAACAGGACTGTGAGACAGAGCTGTTACAGCTTGCATCTTTCAGAGAAAAATTAAACACAATAGGATATTTCAGGATTTTCAGGGTCAGCTCATAACACCCCTGCACTACTGTGTGCAGGAGACATGCATTTTAAGCCCCAAGGTTCTTTCAAAAATCCTGGCCTCAGTAGTTAACACTGTTTTATCACCAATCAAGGGATCCTTTCTAACCTCAGGGGAAGTCAGTGTGATCTGCTGGATAACACAGCGGCCTGGAACTGCACGGATTTGCTTCTAATCCCAGCTATGCTATTAGTTAACTGAGATGACCTTGAGTACATCATCTCACTCTGCAAAGCTTTAATTCCCCATATGAAAATGGAGACCCTGACAGTTGCTTCATTTTTAAAAAACTTGAAGATCTACTAGTAAAGATGTCTCAGGTAACAGGCTAATATTATCATTAATAAGTCACAGTCCTTATGTAATATTCTCTGTGCCAAAGATTGAAGTCATTCAATTTGCAGAACTGCCATTAATTGCTCTCTTGCTCTTAAGAAAAGCAGAATAATACTTGGAAAACTCTTGCAATAGAAGTAGTGGGGGCAAAATCAAGACCAGCTTTCATGTGAGGCTGGTGGAATTTATTATTGGTGCAATTGCTTACAACAGAAGGAAGGCAGGTCCACTGACCTGAGGAGCTTCCTTCCCATGCTCTTTCAGGAGTGTCCTAAATGATCTTTAAAAATTCTCTTTTCAGGTCCTCAATCATCAAATCTCTAATTAAGCTGAAAAATATTTTGACCCTTTGCTCTATTTCAGTATCTTACTCAAAATAGTGTAATGCATTTTAATTAAATGTAGGCTTTAAGGTGTGTGGGTTTTTTCTTTCCTCACTGGTACCTTCAATGTACCAGGAAGCTGTAAAAGAAAGTAGCCTGTTTGGAGGGCTTTTTAAATGAAAAAGATTAAAATTTGGAAACTCATATGGGTGCAAAGCAGATGTTTGGTAGGTAAGTTGCAAGCTCTTCTCCTTAGTCTGTAATTAGAAGGGAAATGTTCTTTAATGTTCAGTAATAACATTCCAGCTATGCTATTTTGCAACTAATAATCATATACAACAGCATGGGGCATGATAGCTAGCAAAGTTTTTCCAGCTAAACGTATTGGCCACATCTATCTGCCTTATTTTCCAGTGCCTTGGCTTTTAAATCCAGCCTTTATGCTGGAAATTTGATACTGAGTGGAGCCAGAGTTACTTACCTTTTTAAGGAGATACTTTTGAAGAAAGACTGCTGAGTAGCTCAAATCATTCCCTCACAGAGCCGTGTATAATAGATTTCTTTTTCTTGTCTGTGTCAAAAAGAAAAGCTGGAGATGCGACTGTTTGATTCCTTTAGTCCTGAAAAGCCCTAAGTTCTTTCCAAACTCACACAGTGTTATGCAAACAGGGGGAAACTGACAGGAAAAAAAAAAAAAAAAAGCAGAGGTCATCAAGACCTAGCAATGTGCATCAATTTTGCTCGCAAATGAAGGAATAAATTTATCATTGCCACTGCTGCATTAGTTACCATAGACTTGCACCATTTCCAAGATTTCTCCGGGGGTGAGAATACTGCTTTCCAGAGCCAGCTTCTCCATTAGGCTTTTAACCGCAATGCTTCCTTGTTTTCTCGATGAGGACTTAGATTTAGAAGCACAGGGAGGAGAAGCAAACACACAGAAAAAACATCAACCCTCTAGCTAAATTAAACTAAAACCTAGGTGAAGCCTCAGTGGGAAGCCTGCTGCACAAATTGGATCTCCAAATGCAGAAAAAATTAATTATGTGATGCACAGCAATGAAGTAAGCAACACCTTGAAGTTAACCTGGACAGAGCTATTGATTCAGCAAAAAAATAAGCACTTTGCTTCACCCTCTCTGTTGTTCTAATGTTAGCTTGGACTGTTGCCTGACCATTTCCAGCTAGCATTTAGTTCATTTGCAGCTGTTCTAAATGTGCACTCTTCCCCAACAGGTCTCGCAAAAACCTGATCCCACCCGAGCTGATGTGTTGGTTTGGAAGAAAATACCACGTGTGCAAAAAAAGGGTTTGTTGTAAACACAGCAGTACAGACCTTGCCACCAGCCTGGAGCTCGGAAGTGCACAGATCTTAAAACCTCTAGAAAAGCAGATAGAACTGCTCGAGCAATTTTGCTTTGAATCGCTAAATAACTTGAATCCACCTCTTCCTAGAGATCCAGCCATTGGTATTGTCTTGACTGACAGAGCCCTGAACTACCTGGGAGCAAGCTCGTCCACAAGACACTTCATGTGAGGGGTTGTCAGTTCCAGATTTTTTATTTCCCTCCTTGGTTTAGCAGAGCCAAGATTTATTGACCTTCAATCCATGCCACAGAACCTTGCTGTTTTTCTTGGCTTTTATCAAGGAGGCTATGGAGGCAGACTGAGGCACTATGGAACTTTGTGTTGGAGTACTTTTTTAGATGTTGAGCTATTAAAGTCTCTATTTTTTATAATGATTGCTCTTGTGTGTCTGAAGTTTCAGTCAAGTGCCTTTATACAAACCAAAAATAATCAATCAATATATTGCTCTTTATGAATAATGATAAAATTCCAATACTTGTTGGTGGCTCATTTTTTTACTTCAGCTTCCACTGTTTTACAGGAACATGAAGGAAATTAAGACACATTTAAGAGAAAAAAATTTACCATTTGCTTGTTACTTGGCAAACTAGTCAGGGCCCAAGCATTGTACATAGGAGGTTCTATTCAAGTTTCTCTTTTCCTGTCCTCTACTTTGCAACAATGAAGATAAAGTAAAATTTTCCACTGCCTTAATTAGGAAGGAAACAACTTTGTCGCAGAATGAAAATAAGGCCCTCCCCACCAACACTGCAGAGTCCTTTCAGCTGACTCACAAACAGGCCTGAAAGAGCATGATCTCACTTTGCAGAAAATCCTAACAGCTGACATCTTGTGGATTGAAGTGTGTCAACACTGAAGCATTATTCTTTACAGTAGGAAAAACATTACAGTCATGAGGCTGGAATGAGGATACGGAACTCTAAGTATGGTGATGCATTATTTCACTTTAGGAAGAAGTGAAAATATAGATTGATTCCCTGAAAACTTTTCCTAGGAGTAAAGTCTGTTAGACTGTGAATTTTCTTTAGAACAGAGAGAGTCTGTAGTAGAAGGGGGGGAAAGTAGTCAAAAAATCTATGAAGCCCATTGAAGATTTCTGTCATATTTATTAATTCTAGGCAAAACCCCAAATGAGCTAGATTCACAAAAAAAGTTAGACTTGTCACTGTAAACTTTGTCTTTGCTATTTTTGCAATTAACTTTGTCACCTAATGGAAATGCCAAATATGGGTTGGGTGCCAGCAGTCAACTACAGGCGGAATTCATAGAAAATTGCATGGTCCACAAAAAAAGCCTAAGAGAGCTCAGATGAATTGTGCTCATAAGCAAAAGGAGTGGCATAAGACCTGCTCTTCAGATGAATTTAGGGCTTGGCTCTATAAACTGAAGCTTAGCGTTTCTCTCCCCTGGAGTTTTGGAGCCCTGTAGCATTCCCTGGATGTTGAAGAAGCAAGTAAGAAATCAAGCCTCAAGTACTTTCTTCACCAAAGCAGAGTTTGATTCTCCTACATCCTAGTTTACCACTCTAAATAGGTTATATTAATTAAGCTAAAAGAATAATTACCTCAATATTATAATTTCTGAGCAGTATAATCTATTAAATGAATCCCTACCATATTAAATCCTAGCTGCAGATAGAGTATGTGAGTCCTACTAGAGCTTAAGCACAGGCTAAGCTCAAAGTGTTTTCACATTATCAAAACAGCTGATTTTGCATAAAATACAAAAATAATAGCTAAGAATCTATATAATTAATCTGAGGTTTTCTCTAGCATTAAACAAGAGCTCTGAGGTTTAACAATTCAGTCGTGAGTGTCTACAAAGACAGCTAAACACAGTGATTCTCCCTCTCTCCCAGTTATGATGGTAGTAAAATGAAAGTATAAAACCCTGAAACAGAATTACTTTCTGGCTTGTACTTTCAACTTCCAACATTTGACCTTGGATTATCTCTACTAGGAAATTTTCCTTTGCTAAAAAGCGCTCTACACCCACGAGTCACCCATGACTCTCTGTCCCTCTGAACACCAAACTATCTGACTGTGTCAAACATCATGACCCTGAGCATGGTTTGAACTTCAATTTCTCCAGTTCAGTACTCTCATTTCCAAAGGGGAAGGAAACTACCATTCTCAGTAAATAGCAAACAAACCAGTTTTCCTATCCCTGAATCACTGACCAACACAGGAAACAATGGATTCTCAGAATTTTATTTGAGACCTGGAATAGAAGAACAGCACAGAGCATTAGATATGAAATGGACTAAGAGAGCAAGGAGCATATGGCCAGTGAAAACCTTGATGGTCTTAATACATGATACTACATCATTATGATTAAGGTAGCCAGTTTAGTTAAATACAGTTAGGTGCTTAAGTGACAAAAAACTAGAAAAGTTAGTCAAAGTTGTCATTGAGTTCGATGTCTATTTTTAACACACACAGTCCCTTGGTGCCACTAAATTGTTGCAGGTTAATTAATGACTGCATAAATGTAAAAAGCTTTACATTTCTTTTCGTTTAGGGAACGCAGACTGTGTTTCAAGGAAAACAGAAAGCTCACCAACCTCAGTTATCCAAAATGATTCAGAGCAAAATATAGACATGAAGTCCATCATTAATACAGTAGGGCAAGGACATTGAGTATGACTTTGTTCAGAAAAGAGGGCATACCATTCCCAGTGAATAAAGTTAATCAATTCTCTAGGCCTTTTTTTTTCTCTATGAGTTACCTGTTAAGTCCCAGTTGCTTCAAGTGTGCTTAATGTAGCCCTTGGATTCTTCATAAACATATGGCACAAATATTAATGAGGCACTGTTGCCCCACTGTAATTGGTCATCTAACCAAATGGCTTTGTTTGCATTCCTTGATTGGATTACCTCATTTTCTTTACAGAAGTGTCTAAAAATTGATTGTAGCTTGGTTTTTTTCAGGAGGTTTTTTCATTACCAACCCCATCTTCACCCAAACTACCTATCCTAACTTGCCATCCTTAAAATTATTTCTGAGCCCTTATGTTCCTATGCAACAAGATCATTCTTTTTCTCCAGTTTTAATTATCTACATATGATAATGAGCAATGCTATGGTAACTTTAGCTAAAGTGACTCTCATGGATGTTATTTGCACACTTGTGATTAACACTTTTTCCTTCTTTGACTTCTGTTACTCAGCTAAATAGTCACAAATAAGAGCCTACAAGAGGGTGTATATTCCAGTAAAACAAGTATATATATTTTCTTTTTATTTTTCTCTTTTTTTTTTTTGTATATTCATCTTGCTGGAGGCAAAAGAAACCCCTAACATCTATAAAGATCTGAACCACAAATGACAACAACCATTCCTCCTAGAGTTAAATGCTAATACTTTTAGATAAACAGAACTTATTTATAATAACACCATCTGCAGGATTCTGATAATGTTGGGGGAGGAGATTAATTTATCTTGCATTTTAAATAGAGATGGCCGCTGGCATAAAAAATCCAGATCTAGCTTTTAGCCACCCAGTTATCAGGGAATTTCACATTCAGGGTACTGCATCCCTCACCAGAATGTCTCCATAATACCAATGGACAAGTGCTAGGAGGTGACTTAATGGTAGCCCAGATCAGTTCATCCTTCTCCCCAAAGCATACAGTATGCCCAGATGGAGCACGATGCAGAATTCCCCCAGTAATGAAAAGATCTAAGAGTTAGGACTGGATTTTATTTCTAGGTTTTTAATTAGCATATCATATGACATAGGGGTCTCACCCTTTTTTTTTGTAATCTATTGAGATTACTACTGTACTTCATTGTCTCAGGAAAAGCGTAGGGAGCTTCGCTTCTGGACAGAGGCTTTCAGACCCAGCAAATCTTGACTAAAAGCCTACATGATACATAAATTATATATTCTACTCCAAACCTGTTGCCATCCCTTTCTGTTTCCTCACTTCTTTCAGGGTCACTTGTACAGCACAAACAATGGAGGAGCACCTTGGACAGGAAACCCCATGAGCCACTGCACTGTGCTATCCCTTGCTCAGTATTTCACTTGATAAGCTGCTAACTTTTATTATCCAGAGTACTGACTCTTACAAGCTCAATAGCTACCACAACCATAGTCACTGAAACAAAAGTGAAAGGTATGGATGAGTAGTAAAAGAAGTCCTCTGTCCTCCACCAAGGCAAAGGAGACCTGGAAACTAAGTGATCCACACAATGCTTTGGAGACACCAGTTCTGTCACACCCTACAGTATTCACAGCTGCTGCCTGTGGGGAAAGGAAAAGAACGCTGAGGCTTTAGATCCTAAGCCCTGCTTTCTTTGGAATACGTACTGCTTTAGCCACCTGAACTGTGACAGTAGATGGTGTATTTAATTAAAGAGATCTGAAATGCCACAAAAATACATGATGCAGATAATATCAATACTTAATTCCATCTATAACAATTTTTAATGCAGAATCACAGTATATTCTGAGTTGGAAGGGACCCACAAGGGGCATCAAGTCCAAATATTAGCTCTGCACAGGACCATCCCCAGGAATCATACTGCGTACCTGAGAGCATTGTCCAAATGTTTCTTGAATTCTGTCAGGCTTGGTGCTGTTACCAGTTGTCTGGGGAGCCTGGTCCAGTGCCCAGCCACCCTCTGGGTAAAGAACATTTACTAATATCCAACCTAAATCTCCCCTGACGCAACTCCAAGCCATTCCCTCAGGTCCTGTCACTGGTCACGAGAGAACAGTGCCTGCCCTTCCATTTCCATTAATGAGGAATTTTTTCAATACCTCCCAGAATATTCTTCCCCATAACTTTACTGGGCACTTCTTTGTTCATTTTGGAGAGGAGAGGAGAGGAAGACTAAAAAGATACGATTCTCAAAAATGAAAATTAGTCATGTTAAAACAAGTCAAAACAGAAGTCAGTTATCATACCAGCATGTCCTTCCTGCAACCTTTTAACTTATTGACTACATCCCTACCACAGCCCTTTTGATTAGAAAACTTGGATTCAGTCATTAAAGCAGGGGAAAAATGGCACATTTCAGTAATGGGTGACTGCATATGAACAAACATATCATATGAACAAAGAGGTATCAACAACATAAATCCTTGAATTTTATTAATATTTGAGTATTTAAGTGAAGTTGAAAACCAATATGCTTTTTACATTTTTTTTCACTTAGTGCCTAGAGTCTGCAGGTATGGGGGGAAAAAATGGATCTATAAATAAGCTGCATAAAATTCTTTACATTCATCTCTGAGCTGGACAAGAGCGTTGCAGAGGAAAAATGGCTGCTGTTCGTGCCAGACAGGACACTGTACACTTGTATATACAATGCATGCCTTGAAAACATAGCCAAGCTAATTTATGTACTGGAAGCCACATCAGAGTGTTAGTGCCACCAGCACCATCAAGGTGAATTTGCTCCCAGGTGTCTGAACCTCGCTCAGGTAGCTCCCCACAGCGCTCCTCGTAGCCACGCTGCCCAGGCACCCACACACACCTTTTGCGAGATGCTGCAAGGTGTCTGAGAAGCAAAGCTGGTAAATAGATGCAATGCTGCAAGAGGAGAGATTGAAAGACAGTTGAGAAAGGCTCTGATGCATTTGAGGCAATATCACGTACGTGTGAGCACTATGTGTGAACCTGATACATGTCAGGTAGCATCACGTAAGTAGCAGAGGGTAGGTGTGCCTAAGGATTTTTCAATAAATAACCAAATATATCCACTTCTCCTGGCCACCCCATGCTCCCTCTCCAGATCTCGGAAACAACAGCAGTTCAGGAGGGCAGGACCTCCGTCGCTGCTGCACAGTAAAAGGAATGGATCTGAGAGAGCAGCAACAATCATAAGGGAAATGAGGACTGGAAGAAAGGGAAGGCACTTGTATTTGTGTTTGGTTTCCTAAGAGCTGTGCACGTTTGTGAAATTATGTCCCTTGAAAGTGTGGATTGGAAAGGAATGACAGCCCTTGGCTGATCCCCACAGGAGAGGGGAGCGGGGTGCTGCAAAATGCAGACCCACTGGATCTCTACACACCCTTAGCCCAGGCAGAAATCCATGGGAGACTACAGGGAAGTGAGAAATCACCCTGACAACACATTTCACCTGACAGTCTGACATTGTTTATCAGTGTAATAAAAAGTGCCAATACTTACCACCTGTCTAAAATACGCAGTAATAATAAACAGAGTTACAGGGCATATTATGGTCAATGATGAGATATTAATTTATAGCCCTGGAAGGAAGGAAGGAAAGCAGAGGGTACAGTGCCTTATGGGGGCAAAGCTTGCTGGGGATGAGGCCAAGGCCTTTTCTTCTCTGATGAGAATGAATGGAAAATTGCACTGAGATTTTTTTTTTTTTTTTTTTTTTTTTTTTGGTAGCTTTTCTTTTAGTCTTAAAATAATATCCCTGCTCATATGATCAAGTTACAGAAACAAACAGCCAGGATATTACCTTTCCATTCCTATGTCAGCTGGTAATATCTGCATGAGAGCACGTGTTGATTTTGTACAGGATTACAGACAAATTAATCCAGGTGTGTATATAGGGGGAGGTCCGGACTCCCTGGGGCCAGGACAGTGGAGGATCCCCATGGAGGTCTGTCAGGGCAGGTGCTGTCAGCCAGGACCCATTCTACACCCCACATAGTAGCTAGGAAACCAGGGACACCAGGGCAGTCCCATCCCTGTTCACCAGGCACCTCCCTGAAGGCTAGGAAAAGGCGAATCCAGGCCATGGACCCATGGGCGATTCTAGCTCAGGGTCCATGGACAGGCAGGGTCAGGCTACAGGGAGGTGGAGACCAGCCCTGATGCAGCATCCCTGGGACAGGGGCTGACAGCTCTGGGGGTTGAGATGGGATCCCGGGCCATGGGCAGGTGAGAGGGCTCCTGTGGTTGGGCAGGGAGAGGCATGGCTGTGGAGCTCTCAGGACCCTGGCAGCCAAAACACACAGTGCTCTCTCACCAGCCTCTGCCTCACTGCCTTAGCTTTTCTCTACTATCTGCTACTCCACCTCTGAACTAGAGCTCTTATGGGATGTTTTCTTCTACTCACTTTGGGCTGTTTTCCCCAGGGAGAGTGAGAAGCCATCCATGAGCTGCCAGTGCCACCAGCACCACACTCCCAGCAAAGGAAGGAATGTCTCAGGATGCACAGGGCTCTCCCAGTGCTGCCTAAAACCTGAGTAAAGACTCATTACTTCTGATGAAAATTTGGATGTGTGGACACTCTGCCAAGCAAAAACATAAAAATTCTCTGTGCACAGAAGCATTTTTACCTAAAAAGCCCACAGTCACCGTCTACCTGTGAATAAGAGCTTTATGAGTATCCCAGCATGACAGAAACTGCAGGTAGTTGCTGTAAGTGATGTATTTAAATAGATCTATTCTCTTTCTTAATTTGAAAACGCAACAACTGTCTTCCAGGTCAGGGTTTCTCTTTTTTATCCCTGGAGTTTATACAGAAACTTGCTGTGGTCAGTGAGGCCACCCATGTAGAACATAACCTCACAAACATCACTGATTCTCTGCATAATACAAAGAAGTTATGTTGTGTTTTGCCTTTAGGTTAACATCACCTAAAACCACTATCATTTGAAAAGACCACACTATGTATAGAATGGTAAGGGCTGACACTGAGCCTCTCAACAACTGCATGTTTTTTCTGTATTATGGTACTGGTTAAGAACACAGATAGCTGGGAAATTTTTGAGAAATAAAAAAGCTTATTTTTGGCCATGAAATTTCAATTAGCTCAAGCTTAATTTAAGGTCATGGCCATCAAAGGGGTTCACTATTTTCCAGAAAATTGTATGACTCGAGCACATCTTAGGAAATAACTGTAGGTTTAACTTAAAAGAGGTGAATGTCTTCCTATCATATCACCAGCTTCCTACAGGTAGCCCTTATCCACCAACTTTAGACCTGCAGTGAAAGGGGGAACGATGTAGAAACATCATTTTGTACAGCAGCAACTGAGTGCTCCCATATTTGTGGGGCCATCTAGGATCAGACTGGGATTTTGCTCGATTGTCTTGCAGCACAGCTGGGAGAGGAAGGCAGATGAAGGAGCACACCTCCCTCTGATTTGTGCCCTCCTGGTGGAAGGTGAAGATGGACTTCAAGTGCTCATGCACAGGAAGGAAAAATAAAACCAGAGAAAGGGAAGGGCCAAGTGAAAAGGAGACCTCCAAGGGCTGCTTGCAGGGTGAGCAAAGAGGACACCTGTAGCATTTAAAGAAGTGGGGGTGCCTTGAAGCCTGGCTCAAGCTTTTTGCCACATGTTCCCAGGGTCAAGCAGATTTATGGTCGTGTTTCTAGCCATGTTTTGGCTAACTCAACTCATTCATGCATAGATTTTAGCAGAACAAACAACTCCTAGCAGTGATGTTAAATACAACTTATATTCAAATACCTGTGGCCTGATAAAATCTTCCTGCAGTGAACAATAATTAGGACATTATAATACAACTGGTAGTCCCAGAAGAGAGAAACACCGGGATGGTACTATTTAAATGTAAATACAAATTTTGTTAATGGTCTTGCAGAAAGATTGGGAGTTTCATTCAACTTTTGGGTCAGAAGTGTTTTACTACAAAGAACGCTAGAGAACAAAGATGCATGAAAACAATTTTCCTGTCTGATTATTTGGGGCAGGGATTAGACCTATTTATTGCTTCCCTGTACATTTGTTCCATCTTTCTCTAGCATAATATGTGGTGTCACTCTTGGAAATGAAACGAAGTCTCACATTATGGTGAATTTGAGAGCAAACGAGTTCTAAAAATCCTGCTTGGAAATTTTCTTGACATGCCACATGAAGTCAAATGCAAGATTTCCACATCACTCCCCCCTGCCCTTTAGCTCTCAAAATTATTTAGAACCAGCCTTACTGCCTAGAAAACATCTATGCTCTCTCTCTCTCACACACACACATACACACACGCAACCCCACACTGCCACACTGGTGTGTGCATATATCTCTCCAGCTGTGTCCTGGAGGTTCCTGGGAGCCTGAAGGGAATGCTCATGAAACATGACTTTCACAGATTCTCCGTCCATCTGGAACACTAGGGCAGCATATGGCGGGCAGCACAGTAACTGTTTGTGGACATGTCAGACTTTTTGCCTTGTGTATTACCTGATTAAGGTAAGACAAGACGTGCTGATATAAGCCTCTTTCTCCCACATTAACCCTCTCCAATTTTATTTTTCAGTTTGAAAAGTAAGTATGTTTTGGCCAGCCCTGCAGGGGTAGTATCCCCTGAAAGGTACAAGAATGTTAACATAAACACATTGCTGATACAATTATACAAGCTTTGCATAGAGAGAGATTTAAAAAAAAAAAAAAAAAAAGGTGTGCAAGGGAAGAATGTTTTTTAATATAAATTGTAGGGTTATCCCTGGGGCTGGAGAAAAAAATTACCGGTAAAAAAAAAAAGATTAGGAAATAATAACTAAAGCTGCATGCTTTATTACTTCAGGTAAAAATATCTTATGAATAATATAATCATTGTCTCTGGTTATTGGGTATGAAAAAGATAAGTGTAATCAGTGTACTGTGATACAGTAACATTAACACTTTCACATTGACTAGATACAGACTTAGAAATGAGTTAAGAATCACTGGGTCATCTAAGTGGAGGATTATTCTACACACAGGCCCCTAGGTCAATTTAAATTATTTAATTCATCTTGGTGACCGCAGGGGCCTAACCATCCCTGTGCCTGCGTTTTTATCTTGCAGTCCTCTTAGCATAAGTTTAATTCTGGGGGATCAGAAAGGCTAGACTAACAAGGCAGTGCACCAAAATGCAGGCACTGGCTCTTGTAGGGTTAATGATAGAACCACAAAGAGAAATGACTCAAATTATACCAAGGACGTTTTATTACCCAGCAGCCTTAATCAGTATATATATATATATTTTTTACACGTTATTATACCAAGGGTCCTTTCAGTGCTCATTGGCTTGTTACAGGCATTAAAGGAGGGGATGATGCTTTGCAATTACTTCCATGTCTTACCCTGAGTCTCAGTATTTTCTTTGAGAAGAGCTGGGAGGAAGAAGACAGATGCAGCTGAAAGCTGTTCAAAAAATACTGGAAAAGAAGGTGAATAAGTTTACTGGCATGCTACATATTCACTCATTTCTTTCACAGACAGTTAAGATCACCAGTCATTTAACCTCAGACTGTATTTGGTGCCAGGGCATGCAGGGTTTTTGTAAGCCAACCCCACTACTTGTGAACACCAGGCTGGTTTCATCAGGCTGGGTCAATATGTGTAATACTCACACTGATGTGTTTTGGAGCTGTGAAAATGTAGCACTTTGGCTCTTTCTCATCAGGTGAAAGATATTTTAAGATAACTAGTAGTTAGTAGGAGTTCTCTAAAAGTTTCAGCTGTGGTAGCTTTGTAGGAAAGAAAGAAAAGAAAGAAAAGAAAGAAAAGAAAGAAAAGAAAGGGGAGGAAGGGGAGGAAGGGGAGGAAGGGGAGGAAGGGGAGGAAGGGGAGGAAGGGGAGGAAGGGAAGGAAGGGACGGAA
>VZRN01003296.1:1376286-1439717 GCA_013397935.1 Dasyornis broadbenti
GAAGGAAGGAAGGAAGGAAGGAAGGAAGGAAGGAAGGAAGGAAGGAAGGAAGGAAGGAAGGAAGGAAGGAAGGAAGGAGAGAGAAAGAGAGAAGTAGGCCCAAAAGAAGGATGCCAAAGCACTGATGATACAAATCAGGGAAGAGTTGGTGGTTACAATCTGTACTGAATTATAGACAAATACAGTCATGCTTCAATTTGAATTTAAATTATTGGCTACACAATCAACTGTAAGATCATCTTGATCTCTGAGAAAAAAAAAAGATGAAAAGCCTGCTCTCAAGTAAGGTGCAACTCTGTTGAAGAAAACAAATCAATGATTCTATGGGCTGATACAATAAGCAGCCAGGCTGTGAAATTTCTGAAGGCCTTGTGCTTATTTTCTGGGAAGTTAGGAAATTCATGTTATCCATTTAGTCATACTTCACAATGGATCAATAAATTTAAGCTTCGCATTGGTTCCACTTGTGATGTGAAGCTGATATTCTCATAGATATTAAGGTATTTCCCCTTGTGTGGTGCTCTTTGAGCAAGTAGATGGTAGGAAGTTACCAGGTCTCTGCTGTCCCCTCAGCTGTGAAAAGCTTCAGCTGAAGTAATCACAGTTTAGTGACCAAAACCCAATTTTTTACAGGAGATATTACCTGGGTTGAATATGTTCCTAGTATGATATTTAAGAATGAAACAAGTAATGGAGAATTGACATTACAGGAGCTACCTGACCTCCTTGTGTGAAGCATTATACTCCAAGTTTGGACTGCAGCAGCAGTGAAGCAAGCACCATCCAAGGCAGTGTTAAATATGCTGTTGAAGGTTGCCTATCAGGTAGGATTCAAAACTGGATACACATTGCTTTGCAGCTCCACGAAGAAAACTATGCCCAGGAAAGGAAACTATGTGAGGAAAGTTGGCTTTCTTAATAATTGCAATTTTCCTTTATCCAGCTTATGTTATTCAGTTCACTTTAAATTCTAAGCATAATAACATCCCAAACCTGATGGATGATTAACCAGAAACAATCAATTTTTCCTGGTTGCTGGCTGCAGATCTGTGCAAGCTCAAGGTTGTGTGTTGAGTGACTCAGCCTTGGCTTGCTCAAAGCAAATTCACAGAAGGTTGCCTCTTGGGACCTATAAGTTTAAGCCACAACCTGATTCAAATAAAGAGTTAAATCTGGTAGTTTGTTTGGTTTGGTCTTTTATTCCCCAAAAGTAGAACAGAAATCTCAGGCACTTCTGCAGTGCCAAAGAAACTCAGATCTGGATAAAGCTTCCTCAATTTTAAATCACAGCAAAGTTTCAGATCTGGTTACCAACATCTGATGAAAACAAAAAACAAAAAAACAAAAAAACCCAAAAACAAAACAAAACAAAATCGACAAAATCACCTCGTTCTGGAGTAAGAAAAGAATGGGTTGTTTTGTTTTGGTGGCATTTTGGTTTGTTTTTTTTTAATATTAACTGCTGAGAAATCAGCCTTGTCACTGTTCCCAGAGCTAGTGTTTCTCCCTCTCACAGATTAGCCTGGGTTCCTCTCAGTAGTTTCATACAGCTTGTTTTTTTTAGCAATCCAGCCTTTTCCACCAATGTCAGAAAAAGGACTGTTCTAGTCTCCCTGTAAAAACCTGTTTATATGCAGATTTATGCAGTCTATAGGTAATGTTTCAGGGGAAATTCAAGGTGGAAATTGTTGACTCCATATATATACTGTTCAATGTGCACCTGAAATAATGGTTGATCAATGCTATTGAATACAAGTTGATAAGAGCTATTTATTTAGTACTTATTCTTTCCTTTTAGTTGGAGATTCACAGCAGTAATGATATTTTAAAATAAAACCAGTTTCATTTAAAAAGATTACTTTTCCAGAATTTATTCAAATTTAGGTGCTATAAGATGGGTCCTACAAAATACTACTCTTTAGTCAATCTGCTAGAAGAAAACAAACATTTCCTGAAATTAAATCAGAGTTGCTAGATGCCATGAAAAACAGAGAAACAAACAAAAAAACCCCAAGAAATTTGGAGAAGACAGTACTTTAAGTAGAGAATTGTGGAAGTCTTGAAACAAAATGCCATAGGCCACCTGAAGAGCATGTTAGCCGGAAAATTTTGAAGCACCTATTGAAAATTATTTTGAAAGCATCAGTAGGTCAAATATTCATCTACTCCTTATCCAAGATGCTCAAGAGAATCAATTTTTTTTTAATTTGCTATCTTCTTTGAATTGACCAACAGGCCTAGATGCCCACAAGCGTAAAACAGCCTCTTCTAAAACATTACAGAGGAAATGTTGGTAATTACCCAAGTGCAGCAAAGGTCCTTGTTGCAATCAGTATTTTCCTTTTATTGAAAAAATTCTTTGTTTTCCATTGCTGAACAGGTAGAATACCTCTCCAGTGAAGCTTCAACTTTAGTCCTCTTATCCCTCAAATTAATGGAGGAAAGTGAAGTTTATTAACACACTGGAGCTTGTAACATTAGAAACACTCGCCTGTGTTTGCAGCTCCCCAAATGCACAGCCTCATTTGCTGCCCAATCAAACTCAGTAGTTGTAACAGTTACCTATGCAGGTCTTACTCTAGAGTTTAAAATTCCCTACCTACAATATATATAGTTAGTCTTAATAAATAAATGACTTGGACTATGCATTATATATCATTCAAATCCATGAGGACACAAATTATGTATAATACATTGGCTGTGTAATTTATTTATTAAGCAAAACGTGAATTTTCCATGGTTGTGTTTTGAGGCACAGTTTGTCACATACAGCTAAATGATGTATTCTTATTAGTCCCACTCAATTACCAAGTCATCCCTCTGTGCACTGTATATTTGTTAATGATAGTGCCACAACACTGCATCTACAATACCTGTGATTTTAGTGATTCATAACCACTCACTAAAACTGTGAAAATGATAAATTGACTGCTGTTGATTAAATGCCGCCAACAGTGTGTTTCGCATGTGTTTGTTGCAGTTAGGAGTTAAAGAAACAGCATTGCTCCAATCATTTAAATATCTAATTAAGCAGAACCCTGTCTAGATAGAAGGAGCTTGTTGGAATGAAATATCATTAAAAGAAAAAAGAAAAAATAGTATAGCACTGATTTTTTTTCATGTATGTACATAAAGACTTTTCATCTCAATCCCACTGGTCATAAATATGTCATGAACAAAACAAGACCAAAAGATAAAAATTAAAAAGGCTGAAGAACTTGGATTCCTCTAGACTCACTGCACAGCTGCACATGGTTGATTTGATGGCTTTAGCTGATACCCGAGATTTGCTTGAAACAACAGTGGACTCCAGTAACATTAAGGCAGCCCTTAATGACAGCCCTTAAGACTGGGGCAAACAGAGAGTGGAGAAGCTATATTCCAGTGAAGCAAATAGCACCTCTCAGCCTCCCACTGTAGGGAAAAAATGTTTGCACATTTGTAGCAAAAGAATGGCAGAAGGAGGGGAAACTATCTCTTTCAAACTTAGATTAATTATTTTTATTGCTTTGCTTAATGCTTTTTTCCTGCCTTTAGATTAATCCTGTATAGAGTTCTCAAGCTTGAAGAAGAGCAGAACAAGTCCAGGAAAAGTGGGTGTTTCTGTGCCAACAATTTGACTTCTACCTGAGGATGCTGGAGTAGACAGAACAATAAAAATAAACACTTGCCAACTTATGTCACCATATTAAGATGAATTGGAAGGGACTTTTTCCCCTCCCTCATTTTGAATTTGGAGGTAAGTAGATAAAGACTAGAGTAGATTAGAGATGTCTCTTTTTGCTAGCCATTCTCCACACAAGAAATGCTTCCATATTTCTGTACCTATAGAGTGACTTTCAGTTCAAATCACTTTGCACACTCTGTGGCCAGAAAACTGCCTGATTAACAGGAAAAGCAGGGTGGGGGGAATATCTGGTGCAAAGCCTTTATCTTCTGTTGTATGCTTTCTCTTAAACTGAAGAACCATGCCATGTCCGAAAATGCTTCACATTTTAAATCTGCAAAGAACACATATGTGCATTTTATTACAACTCAGGAGTGAAAGTCTAAGCCAATTCTGCCTAAACTTTGACTTGTGTCCTCAAGGATAGTAAATATTTAAGACATGATGCTTACACCACAAAATCTCCTCCTGCAGCAGTGTCTTAATGTTATGGCAATTATTGACTTTTTAATTTTGTTTTCGATAGGTATTCTCTTTCTACAGAAAATGTGTCCATCCACATGACTTCCTGCTCCTATACTGCTGGACTCCCAGGCAGAGTTTTGTAGAAGTCAGTACATTAGGAGCAAAACAAAGATATTTGTCTTTCCTAGCAACTGCTTTCCACAAGGTGAACAAATATTGCGATAAAGAAAGCAGCTCCAGGCAGTGCAGCCCTGACAGGGAGAAAATAGTTATTGAGGTGGTTAACACTATGGCTAAAGTGACATGCCTAAATTAACAAAGAAAATAGGAGTAAAAATTGTAACCTGCATGGAGTACCTCTGAAATTTAGACCAACACCCTATGCTCAGAACAACAAACCACCAAATCCTCTTGTAAGTCAATGGGACTGTTAAAAATACTTTGCCCTTAAAATGTTTTTTTATCTGTAGAATTGAAATTGTGCATTCCTCTTTACCCTGCACACTTGTACACCACAAAGACTAGAATAGTAAATATTGTTCTCTTACAGAGAGCTCAAACTTTTCCCTCCAGTCCACTCAAGAGTGATATTGGATAAATCACTTACCTGAACCATAGAAGCCAGAAATGAGACTTATCTATGCAGGCTCCACCCTTACACCTCCCCATGGGTAGCAGTGCTTTTATCCCAACAAAGCAGAGTGGAACTTGTTGTTCCATGCTAAATTTCACCTAGCAGCAAAGAGGTTATAGCAGTATAAACTAGCTACAAAATGCAGCATAGCAGCAAGACTCTTATTCCCTGGGATTCATGCAACTATACAATCTCACCTGCCTAAAATAAGCAGTCCTATAGCTGACTGGTTTAGAAGGACCAAAGGACCAGTCTGCTTAAGTTTATTGTTTGGCTACATGTGGTAATGCAGGCAGAACAGCACCGACCTTAGCACAGATTAATTCACTCTCTCAAGGAAAAAGAAGCCTCTGACAGAATCCCCTGGGTTTTTTTAAGAGGCTTTGTTTGTGAGTAAACATTTTAAAAAAAATTAAAACCTAGAATGAAAAATAGCTAAAAGACTTGAAAATTGTTGAAGAAGGAAAACCCTTCTAGTCTGGACTAAGTGTGATCAGAGACTTTTCTCAGAACAACATTTCCACTACAACCTCCACCTGATCATTTTGCAAAATCTTCATGAATAATTTCTTAGGCAGAGCTGAATTCCTTCAGTACTCCAGAGGATAAGCCATCTCTGAGGACAGGTAGGCAAAGTACCAATGAGGAGCTGGCTACTCACCGTAGACTTTCAGAAGCCCTTGGAAAAGGTCATATAATCAAAAGAGTAACCAACAAAACCAAAATCTCGAGGACATAGCTGACAACTGCCAAAGAACCCCTCTGTTAACTTACTCATTGATCTGCCACAAACAGAGAGTAACTTGATAGACAGCACAGAAGTAGGAAAAAAAAAGCAAATAATTATCCAACAAAACCCCAGACATTTCTGGGCTCAGACAAGCTAAGGGAGAATGTCCATGTGGGAACAGGTGGGTGGCAGTTCATGTATACTGGTATGTACATGAACATTGTCCATGGAGAGGGCAGGGAGAAGAGAAAGCTCAAGGGTGCTAGAAGAGCTCCTGCTAGGCTTAATTTATTCTTCCAAGTGGGTTTTGCACTAGGAATTATCCAACACATCCCCCAACTTTACTGCAGCAGTAACTATCAAGCAGATATAGGAAAAAAAGGCAAAATTTTCCCCAAGCCAGAGACTGGAGAGACTGGGAATTAATGTCTTTTTACTGGATTTTTTTACCCATGTTTACCCCAACCAGACCCTAAATGCAAACCCTGAGTCTTGCCACAATAAAAATAATAAATCTATTATGCACCAATGGAAAGAGAGCTGGAAGCATGGTTGTATGTCTAAACTGGCAAGAAAGCAGAGCATAATGTAAGTCTCCTGATTTTTCATGACAGATTCACCATCCCAGCAATTAAATACTTCAAAAAGGCCAAATCTCATGTTATTTTGCATCTGAAAGCCTGCAGGAAAAGAATAAATAAAAAGCATTGCACAGAAGTGCCACACATTAATACTTCAAACACAAAATTCTACACTATAACAGGATCCTATTGAAACTTACCTTTCAGACAAAGTGCCTAAACAGATCTTAACTATAAATAATTGGGGGAGAAGGGAGTAAAACAACAATTTTGACAAAATAAAAACCCAAAGTATTAGGTGTCATAGAAAATGCACATGTCATTCTTCCATAAATAAAGTTGCTAAGCAGATTTACTGTGAAACAATTTACGCTGTGTTATGTAAATGGCAAAATTCTTAAGCCCGCTTGGTTGTAAAGAACAAACCTGTGAAAAGAACCCATTTTTACCATCAGTCACACCATACATTTAGCAGGTGTCTATTTTACCCACAAGCCTTGCAAATATGCAAATAAATACATACATTGCCAAATGTTTTATCTATTGTAATAAAGTTTTTCTGCTCGTTATTTTCTAAAAGAAATGAACAATTGCTTTACTAAACCTGGATGGATGTCCCTTTCCAATTTCTTTGTAATCATACAGAAACTTGGCAGTGAACCAAAGCATTTACTCTTTAGAGAACACAATGTTTTAGCTACTACTTAGCTACTCCTTCTGTAAAACATTCTTGTCAAGGACTCTATCATAAAGTATATCATGAAGTACACTCATTATAGAGAACAAACTTCTCAGCTGGCCTTTTGCTTACCCACTGCAAAAGCAGCACTGAAAGGCAGGTCAGAGAAGCATTGATATTGCTGGTTAGAACTCTGCTTTTTTTGTGGGTGTGAAAGCAGATAAGTGTTAAATGAGCAGGGTGGCTACAAGTTACTCCTTGCATGGTATGTCCCTGAGTCACATTATAGCTTTCAATGTCTATGATTAGCCATTACTGCCAAATATGTGCTTCCGTACATTTTCCAATATTAGCCCTTCTTCCTTCATCAAAAGGGAAAATCTTGACGTTTTCCATCCCCCCAAATTTCAAATAGTTATAACAGGAAGATCAATCCACCATTCAGTTCATTCCTGAATGCTTCAGGCCCAGTATTTATTTTCTGTGCACATCCATAGGAACAGAAACATCAAGTGTTCAAATGCCTCTGAAAAGGGTGACTGCAGTCATAACTTGACTGGTTTGAAGCCAATGCAAGAATAAGAAATTATTCTTCCATACTTGCTTGGTCTGTATGGTGGTGTCCAAAAAACCAAGGATGGCTCAAAGGTGGGCAGAAGGCGCATTGCTGATGCAATGAGAAATAAAATGCCAACAGTTCAACTGATCATGCTATCACAACACATCTTTGATATTAATTTTGAATTCAAATCCAGTACATATTTCTCTACCTACCCAAACCATGCAAATGAAGAAACCAGACAGCACAGAGCCTCCCCATTCTCTGATTCCCCATCAACAGCTGACTGGGACACACCCAAAGAGGCACCAGGTTTGCACCTGCAACACAATGCACCTGCTAAGCATAGACGAATAACATCTGAACAGTAGAAGTAATCCACTCTGGTTTTGCTTTGAACTTACAAGACTAAAAAAAAGCCAGAAAACATTTCTTTCCACTGGATGTGTTTGTCTTCCATTCTCATGGCTGTCCTCTGTCATTCTCTATTGTTGCTCAGCCTCTGTGATCTGATGTCTGAATGAAATTTCCCCTTGTAAAACTGTAGGAAATTATTATGCAAGGTACTGCTGTGAATTCAGTCTTTCAATCAAGACATTGCATGGTTGCTAGTGCTAGATTGTTTATTTAAGAGTGTTAGCTTTTTAAGTTAGGCAGTTCCTGAAACTTTTATGGATGTTGTTTTTCTAATCTTCTTCATTATTTTTCACTGATCACTAAGGATGATTGGCTGGCAGCCTGTATCAATCAGCCTGAGCAAGGATTTGCACAGTACTGTATTTCCAAAAAAAGTGCAGTGAATATTCAAGGTTCTATCCTCTCTGGATACCCTAATTAGTCTGTCTGATTGGATCTTGTCTTCCATTTTCAAGCTGTTCACTAGCAGAAAAAGGTGTCACTCAGTTCCAGACTGGCTTCAAATAAAAGAAAAACTTCAACATGTATGAGAAAGAATAGTACCAGCAGAAAATGGGGCATACAAATGAATAAAGATGTTAATTCTTAATAAATAAATATAAGAGTCATGTTTTATTTCTGACTTATGTTTGCAGCCATTTACTGTCTACATGGAAGTAAAGTTATTGTCTCAAGTTTTCCAGTGTTAATTCTCTTGTGTTTTTGGAGCTGTTGTGGCAACTCTGCCCCACACAGCTGACCACTCACTTCACTCTGGTGGGATGGGAGAGAGAATTGGAAGTGTAAAAGTGAGAAAACTAAGTAAAGAAAATGCCATGTATACAAAAAAACAACACAAGGAATTCATTCACCCACTTCCCATGGACAGGCAGGTGTTCAGCCATGTCCAGAAAAGTAGGACACCATCACACATAATGGTGACTTGTGAAGACAAATGCCAGCACTCTGAACATCCCCCTTCCTTCTTCTTCTTCTAGATCTGTATGATGAGCATCATGATATTGGTATGGATTGTCCCTTGGGTAAGCTGGGGTCAGCTGTCCCAGCTGTGTCCCCTCCCAACTCCAGTCTCCTCTCTGGTGGGGTGGGGTGAGGAGCAGAAAAGGCCCTGACTCTAAGTTCTGCTCAATAATAATGAAAATAATCCTTGGTCATCAACACCATTTTCAGATCAAATCCAAACCACAGCCCCATACCAGCTACTGTGACAAAAATTTACTCTACCCCAGCCCAAACCAGTACAGGAGCCAGAAAGCTCCGTTACCAAATTCTGAACTACAACAAAAACTTACTGTATTTATTGCAGAAGAGGCATGAACAAATGTTATAAAGGAAGAGAGCTGTGAAGTGGAAACCATTTAAGAAGAATCAATACAGATTAGAAACTGATTTACCCCACAAAATTTTGTCGAGCTGCTTGGGGTGCTGGATGGGTGGTATTACTTACATCTTTACATTTAAAATGTATTTAAGGATATTTTCTGTTAGCATAGCAAGCCTACTTAAACAGTATGTTCACTTATTGTATTGCAAAGTATTTGTTATATTTTCTCTATATTTTAATAAAATGCTGTTTGCATTCAGTGCTTGAGCCTACATAAATTTATAAAGGAAACAAAGAAGAACCTCTTATTGATGTTAATGCCTTTAAGGAATTCCTGATAACAGAGACACTAAGTTTCCTGTTTACTGATACTTTCAGGTTTCATCAGAATTTTTTTCAGAAAACAAGCTTTAAATCATTACATAGGTATTTAGCCTTCCAATTTTCTCAGTCTAAAGTACAGGTGATACCTCATTAAAAACAAAAGCATAAACCTAAACAAACAAAATCCCATACATTTCTAGTGCGGCTGCTTCCAATACATGCGAAGTTATAAAAGGAGTCCGTCATTTATAAAAGGGAGTAGGCTTCACTTCTAATGCAAGAAGTAAACTTCGATTTCAGGGGAAATTTACCCTGAGACAACTGTATTAGTCAATACATAAAATAATGACAGTTCCTAGGGAGTAAGGGAATTAGAGATTAGTGATGTATCACAGGCTGCCAGAATTAGAAACACAGGGGCTAGGTGAAATTTTATTCTAAGCAATAAGTTCAACTAACCTGGAAATTCTCTTTCTCTCCCTCTAAAAAAAAAAGTTGACTAGAGCCATATGGAGCAATCTTAGCCATATAAGGACACAAAAGAGCTAGAGAAACCTCAGGACTGTTCATTGCAGGCCTCCATTAAATAAAAAAAGAATAAAGAATAACTAGTATTTTGTTTTCTTTACACAGTAGTTTTAGAGAGATTATGGGGTTTTTTCTTTGTTTCTGAGCCTTTGCAATTCACTTTTTGCTCAGTCTTTTGCAGTGCAAGAGTGAAAATGCTTTTCCTTGAAATCTAAAAGCTGAGAGAGTCACCCATAATCTGATTCCAGAAGCTGTAGATTTAAGGGTCACACTAAGGTTGCTACTTTTCCCCTCAGAAGACTACAAAACCCCAGATACTGAGGACTCCATAAGTCCCATGACATGGTTGTTCCAAACCCAAACAGATGCAGGTGTTAAACAGCACAGCAGCTGTTACACATTCAAATAACTTTCTGATATCCCAAGAGAAACAAAAAGTACCAGAACACAAAACCTCCAACCATCATCCTCCAATATATGTTGAACCTGAGTAATAGCAAGGCTCTCTGAGAATCTCAAATCGCAGTTACATTTCAGTGCTTTTGTTCTTATTTTTCCACAGTTCTAAGTATGTAAGTTCTTACCATGCTGCCCAAATAGACCTATGACTTAACATACTATAAAGTTATGCTTTGAATCTATTTTTGGCGCTCTTCCATGCACTTCTTGCTCTGTTTCTTTAAATAAGAAGCACATTAATTACTAGGATGTATGTCAAGCAAACACACTATTTTGAGTAATGCTGCCTTCTTGATAGCAGATTTCAGTCCACATTTCAGTTGCAATCTACAGAAATCCCCCACAAATCTGAAATTTCAGAAAATCTGAAGTCTACCAAATCCAATTTCAGGTACATGGGATATGAAAACAAAGTGTTTACACCGTGCAAGCTTTTATAAATTTCTGTCCTTTGTAGGTGAAATCAGGATCTGGACTACTGAATTTATTTTCCCCGTTTGTCTCTTGTGAAAACCAGTTCTTTGTAGGTGTCCATAGCAGAGACTAATTTGTTCAGATTCAGTTGTTCGAGCTACTTTGCATCAGTTTAGGTAAATAGCAGCGTGCCTTCCATGTTTATTGTCTCAGACATTTTTTTTCTTCTTAGAGAAAGCTTTCAAAAAAAAAAAAAGTGCTTTCTTCGTGAATCTTCGGCCTTACGTAGTGGCCTGTCCTCCCAGTGTCCTTCCCCAGGCCCCGAGTCATGCATCACTCATCTTGTCACATTGAACTCCAGATGCTCCTACCCTAGAGAATGCTCTGACTCTGGCAATTTTTCTTCATTCTCACTAACAATTTGGTAATGAAATATTGATTTTTAGTTAGATTCATATTGATGCTATTAGGTTTGCATTGATAAATCATGCTGGCCTCCTGTCTGAGAGGCTAGAAAGTGCTACACTGAACCCTGGAGATTACAATCAACTCATTGATGTGTTAATTTGATGGATTTTTTCGTTCTCTTAGAAGAAGTAGGAGGGGTAGGGAAAGATTTTTCAGTACTGCTGTTGTAAAGTTTTCACAGTGAAATCAGGGACAGTAATTGTGGGTATTTCTATGTGCATTTACTTTAAAAGTATCTTTCTCCCTATTTGTCCAGAACATAAAAAGAAAGGAGGGGGAGAAGGACTCTGGGGTTGAGAGGATATGACACACCTTGTAAACAGAGCTCCAGACTCCCACACGGAGTGGAAAAAAATAGGAACAGTTAAATCGCAATTAAACCCTTCAGAGGTCGTAGTCAAAAAACAGTTCCTTCTGCTAAACAGGTCTTCACTAAATCCCAGAGCTAAATCCCAGGTGAAGTGAAAATATTGTGGACATGGGAACCCCCTCTGCTGGTCCTGTTCTACCATGAGCCACAGCGGTGGGATGGCTTCCCCCTCCCCTCTCCACTGAAGTGTCACTTAGCAAACGTCCACACGCATCTGCAGCCTATTTAAAACAGCCCCTAGCTCTGATTTATGGTACTGTGCAAATGTAATGCCTGTCATTAAGGGACAATACGTGCCAAACCAAAGGATTACATTATGATTTCCTTCAAAGGCACAGGGTTTCAAGGGGATGCAGCAACCACTACAGCACAGGAGGAAAGGCTTTTAGAGAACACTTAAGTCAAATTTTGCTCTATCATTATTTTGTAAAACAAAACCATTTCACATTTAGTGATTCTTTACTTATTTTCCCTAAAATGTTGTCATCCCCCCTTCATCTGCATGCCCCACCATGACCTACAGCCCCAAGGGACAGTAGAAAAGCCTGTTGAACAAGGGACCAATCCTGTAAGCTTCATTAATGAAACCATCTCCCCCAAAAAAATAACTTCTCAAGTCCTTAAACCAGATGCATTTTACCTTTTTTTTTTTTTTCTTAGCATTCCCACCCTGTCTTTTCCTGTCCTTCCAAGAACACCAGGGATCAGCATGCCAGGTCAATGACATCTTAACTGAGTTCGAACCTTGTACAGCCTATGGTTGACCAAGAGAGTTACCAAAAGAGCCTCAGTGAAAGACATTGCAGCTACCCTTGATTAATAATTATTGTATGGAGTTGGGGGGAGCAGAGGGTGTGTGAAAGAAACTCCATTATCAACTCTTCCTGCCCTTCCAAGAAGCTTCTCGCCTCCATTCAAGGTTGAACTACTAAAAATAATAATGCCACTTAGGACAGTTTATTATTACCTTAGCTGCTCTGTTTTGGTGCCAGTTGAAAGAAAGAAGGGGAATTTGCACAAAAATAAAAAATAAAGCTTTTTACGCCATATGGAAATGGGAACCTTTTTGCTGGAACTTGCTTAAATAAACTACTTATGTACTAGGACATTTTCTAATTAGCTTCATTTCAAGGCTCTCTCCCCACCTCCCTCTCCTTCTTTGCCCTCCCAGATGAAAGCATACAAAGAATCCTGTCCTTAAGAAATATGTCCTAGTACATAAGGAGGCAATCATCTGTACCTTCAAAAGATGATGTCAGTGATGAAACTGTTAGTTAAATTCTGTTGTACTATTGACATCTTAATGCCACAAACCCAGCTGGTACGAGATCAGTAACGTAAACAGTTGAGTTCAAATTAATCTCTTTGAACCTCACTGCTGAGCTGAAACCTCTGTTTGACAGTCTAAACTGCCAACTTCATCTTCTTCTCCCAGTTATACAGTAGGCTAAACATGAAAAAAAAGCACCTTGTTAATGTGAAAAGGTTTTGCATGTAGCAAGGAAATTTAAGCTCTGGCAACCATTTCAAGCGCAGCTCTTACTCTTTGCACACATGTAGTATTTTGCATTACCACATATGCTGTTAAACAATTTACTCATTTATTTAGATTTTTACAGCACTTATCCCATGCTCCAAGTGCTTTTAGAATTATTTAAACATTCAGTGCAACACTTAACATTTAAATTTACAATTCAGTTAAGAATACTTAGGTTATGGTAGAACAACCAAATTTAAAACTAATTTACTCTACCGAAGCACCCTCACAGAAAACCCACAGGGAGTTAAAGATATCATCCCAGCTCCACCCCACTTGCCTGCCTGAAAAAAAAACTGAGGAAGAAAGGAAAGGCAAGCAAGCCTCTGTAGCTCAAACCAATACAGACTCTGAAAGGGGAAAGGAACTATATTCCAGAATCAGAAACCCATTAAGAAAGTGCCCTGCCAGCTACTCTATTCCTTTAAAGGCCAATTCCAGCCATTCCGTCAATGGCTTACCACATCCCAAACTACTTCATCGTGAGTTATAAATCTGTGTCTGCTGAAGTTCACGTCAGCTCTCTCCTATGAGCTCAAGGCCGCTCAGGGTTTATACCCAGAGTCCAGCTACCATGGCTAAGCAAGTTACCAGAGATCAGCTGAACCCAGATAACTCTCTCTGAGAGCCCTTATAGCCCTTCATAAATATGAGGTAATTCAATTTAGCCTGCAATGAAAATAGATTAAGCTAAGTCAAATCACCTTACATTTGTCAAAGGCGAGGAGGACACACGCGACTGCTTCTGCAGCTTAGCTGATGCATGGTAACCCGTTAAACTGCAGTAACTCAATTGCAGGCCTGAGCCCTAACCTGCAGTCATTCAGAGGGGCTGAACCTCCTCTTGACATGAAGCATGTCACTTTTCAGTAGGTTTTTTTCACTAACCTTAACAATTACAAGTGCCCACAGCATGAGCGCAAGTCTTGCCCCATGGTTTCACCGAAGTCTGATTTAACCAGGTGTGGAAATGCCTGCATCAGATTGCACATTTGAATTAAACTTGAAGTTTTTAGGTCTTCTCCCCTTATGACTGAAATGCTCCTACTGCCAATTCAAGAAACTTTCATGGTCTGCAGGAGTCCAAGAACTAAATGCAAAGCTTTTGAGAGAGCTCAGAATTTCTTTAAAGTTGAACTGCAGTTGCACTATTACAAGCACAAGAATTACAGGAACAGTGAGAAGAGAGGGGGAAATAAGATTAAGGGCTAAGGTCTAGAAATTGAATCTTATCTGGCTGATTATGTAATATTTGTTGATATTTTCATGGACAGGCTGACTAGGAAGAGCACAGGTATCTTGAGATCTGTATGTTCTACATGATAAAGAGCAGCAGGTATATACATATATACCTACCTACACGCTTATAAGTAATAAGTGATATTCTGATTATTATTTACTTTTCTAATTACTTCCATATCAGATTTCCGCAACATTTCTTAAATACTCTTGAGCAATTCATGGCGTTTTTCTGTCACCCATAATGCTCTAATATGAGATTTCTTCCATACAGTTCAGAGATAAAATACACCGTGAAACACCCCCTAGAAATCTTGGGAGATATGACACTTGATCTTCACAATTTCCACACTTTGGACCTTCTGTACACATCTTTTCTTCTTTGATCATCTCTTATTTTCACCTTGCAAAGCTTCAGCTAACCTTGCTTTCCATTTTGCTTTTAGGTTGTCGTTACATTCCCCACATGAGACCCTGACCACCAGAAGAGCTCCAGGCTTGTTGTATAGATGTCTGCCATGTCCATGGTGGCTTTTCAGTGCATGCAGTTCACTTTGCTCAGGAATGGAAATCTCACCAGCTGTGGCAAATCTTAGCAGTATTGTAGGACACAGTGATAGGACAAGCAGGAATGGCTTTAAACTGAAAAAACATTGGTTTAGCTTAGATATTAGGAACAAATTCTTTACTGTGAGGGTGGTAAGACACTGGAACAGGTTGTCCAGAGAAGTTGTGGATGCCCCATCCCTGCCAGTGTTCAAGGCTAAGTTGAATGGGGCTCTGAGAAACCTGGTCCAGTGGAAGCTGTCCCTGTCTATGGCAGGGCTGTTGGAACAGGATGGTCTTTAAGGTTCTTGGAGCCCAAACTGTTCTATGATTCTATGTGTGTTCAGTTAACAAAGCCTGAGGGACCCTTTGGGGAGATACAGGAAATGAAACCATCTGTACCAGTAAGATTTTACTTCATTTAGCCTGAACAGAGTATGAGATCCAAGGACCCTGTCCAGAGACTGCAGCAGGGAGCAAGGTTTTTCCACCAGTTCAGCTCCCACCTCATTCCACAAGGCCATCCTGTCTCCCAGGGGAGACCAGGGACTAAGGGTGTCGTTGGAGCCACTAGCATCAGCTCTTTCCAGGAGATGTCTTGGTGTGGATGCTCATGTGGCTGGCCTTCCCCTGACCCTTCCCCTTCCCGACCGTGCTCCACAATTAGATTTCATTAAAAGACAAAACCTCTCTTCCTCCTTCTCACCGTAGGGGTCCTGAGCGGGGGGAAGGGATAGAAACATCATCTACATGGAAAATAATTTCCTGCTTGCCAGCATATCTGAAATTGATGCAGCCAACAGCATTCCTTGTGAATGTTAAATTAATTTGGAAAGTCTTCATGTATTGTTCCTTACCATGAAAAGCACTCATCACTTCTCACTGGCTCTCTGCCTCGCCTAGGAACAGGGAGGGAAGTTTAACAGGCCACAGGAAAAATTGTTCATAAGGCTGCAGCATGTGGCTTAGCATGAGAGCTGGGAAATTCCTATCCCCCAAAATACTGGGCAGCAATGACAGCTTGTCTCAAATGCAGAGAACTCAGAATTTATTAATGCTGCTGTACCAACTGTGAAAGGGAGATAGAATTGTCCTTAAAGGAAAATAAAGGTAAATAATTACATTCTTTTGGTTTCACACTTACTTAAAGCCTGCTTAGAGATTCGGTACCTAAAAGCTCTCTGGACTAAAAGCTGTACAGGTATGGAAAACAGTATTATCAAAATCTTGAAAGAATATAGAAATATTTAAAATACCTAATAAATCTTTTTCTGATTAGTTTGAACTGTGCATGGGAAATTGTACCGGGTTTGCTTAAATGCTATAAGGAAGCAAGAAGGATTCAAATTAAATTCTGGAGAGCAGGTTTGTTTCTTTGTTCTTTTAAAAACCACTATATTGTCAAAATTTGATTCTATATTATATTTAATTTTCCATTGCTGCTTTACCTCACTCTAGATGCCTCCAAGTGTAGCCAGTTTCTCTTCCAGTGCCTCTCAACTATTAGCTCTATTTATATTTTTTGTTATTGAACTTGCTCACGCTTTCCACCTGCCTTATATTTCAGAGGATGAGGTTACATATTAAACCATTCTGTCTTTTACCTGTCTAGTAATTTTGACTTGACTTTTTTTTCTTTCCTTCTCAGAATGGATTTTCTTGTTATTAAATCCACGTTCCACATCAGCCTGCTAAGTTGAAGATTGACCTTTAATTTCATTTTGCTTTTAGGCTTCCATTTCCTTCCCTAAAAACTATTTATGGTATTTAATTTCTAATTAGAAGTAAGTCTGAGTAGCAAAAATTCTCTAACCTTTCTAACCTCCTGAGCATTTGGATCCAGAGGTTTGGGCAGCCACAGCCAGGCTGACCAGCTGTGGAAGCTGGATTCAGACTCCGGCTGTGATTTCGGTTGCCTGAAGGTCACAACTTTAGGAACAAGCATTTCCATGAAAGTCATTATTTAGAGAGAGCTCAGCTATTTTATTTCAGATAGCTTATAGTACACTAACAAGAGGAGCAGGACTCTGGTTTTCCCAGCAATTACTCAATTCCCATGCAAGAGAGAAAGGTCTCCTAGTTCACCCACTTAGGAACTAGAGTATTGCCTCATAAAACAGAGCAGATCTCCCCTGTTATTGCTCAACTCATTCTGAAGTTTAATTATGCAATATCATGAAAAGATGCATTTTAAAAGCCCATATTTTAAAACTGCCCTCAATAGCACTCATAAGAGACCAGATTAGAGTTAAAACAAAATGGCTGAAACAGTGTTATCTCCTTTATTCCACAGAATGTGGAAGTCTCCTTCCAGGTGAGGGACTGTTAGAAAGCCAGAGGTTTGGCAGACCTGGACTATCCTTCACCTTATCCCTCCAGATGATATGTGCTGCCTAATCAATTGTAAAACACTAGTTAGAGTAGGAGGCGGCTTCTCCTTCCTGACCTCAAAATTTCCTCCACATCTGCTGAAATGCTACAGCACATATTAAAAAGTACATGTTTAATATGTTCAACATCCTAAATAATCTTTCTCACTCTTCCCTCCCCCACTTTGTACTACCGTTTGCATATGCCTGCTCCAGCGGCACTAGTGGACTTGATGACTTTTCCAACCTGTGTTTCAGATCATAATATGGGTAGCTGTTTTTTCCAAATAGGGGGTTTTCAATTCCTGCTTTGAAAACAGAGCTTGTACCTATTGCAGACCAAAGAACAAAGCTGGAATGATTGCTCTTCAGTCTTTCCATTTGAGACTTTTTAAGACTAATGCTGCCTCACAGCTCTACCTGAAATCAACTCCTTTGCCAGAGACACTGAAAAGTAACTCATACTCCAAACGGCTCCCTGGCAGGCATGGCAGACTAAATCTCGGAGTAAAGTGGTATCTCCATTTAAAAGCAAGAAGAAAGACACAGCACAATTAAATGGCTTGCCTAGGGGAGGACCAAGAAATAAACCACTTCCTCAAAGGTTCAGATTTTAAGGTGAAGCTTTATTATTCATATTTGCCAATGAAAGCATGATAGAACTGGTGTTTAAGTGGGGAGCTAGGGGGGTAGGAAGGCCTAATCTGGATAATCCAGTCCTAAAGATTAGTAAAGGTAGCTAAAAAGGAAGCATGCTCCCCTGCTTTCCTTTTCCATCTCCACAATAAGGATTTCAAACTGGCTTTACTCATTCCAGGTGACCAGGAAAGCCAGGAAACATGGATTTTAATAGCACGCACCATCAGGTATATAGATCAATCACAGGGACATAAGAGAGACATATTGATGGCTCTGCAGATTAATAAACTGAAGGTTACTTGCCATTAGAGATGAGGGAAAGGCTACTTAGGCAGCCTTCCTAAGCCAAGACACTTTAGCAGCCATATTGATTTCCTGCGAACACCTCAGCAGCAGCAACAATTTTGCTTCACAGGGAGGGCCTGACCTTCAGCCCAAGGTTTGCCTTCCCAGAGCATCCTGTATAACCCCAAATGATGATACATGATAACAGAAAGGAGCAAGAAAGATCTTAACAGGCCCCAAGTGCCCAGAGGGTTTCAGAAAAGGGCTTCTCACACATGTGTTTTCAGCCTCTGCTTAAAACCAACAATTCAATATTCTGCCTTGGCCTCAGCATACAAACACCCAGGTAAATCTCAGAGAAGCTAACCATTCTCAGGGCTCTGTAATGTCACTCAAATATGGGAAGTGTTTCTACAAAATCATTAGTTAAAGGGGAAAACATTTTCCGACTCAAAAGAGAATTAATCCTGATTATTATTGTTGTTGTTGTTGTTGTTGTTATTGATGTTATTATTGTCATTGTCATTTTCATTGTTATTGCTATTGTTATTGTTATGCCATCTTTTTTCAGCTTGCCCTTTGTAGTTCGGCTATCCCAGAAACTTTATTCCTTCCCAACTTCTGGAATAATCTTTAGGTAATGAGCTTTTTTGGGGGTTTATCACATGTTAGATGAAAGACTAGAGAGATGAGTGTATCAAGTGTGTCTGATTAAGTCAAAGAGTATTAACAAGGGGGTAATGAAAAGACATGTACCTGTGATTATCACACGCAAAATCCACTCCCAATCACTCCTTCCCACTGGTAGCCCTGGTCATGAAGAAAACCATGCTCACAGATAAACAAAGAGTATCATAGCTAACTGCTGAATGAAAGTAAATGCAAACTAACCAGAAATCCTGACAATTTGGTCTAGTGGGCCTATTCCATGAAGGTGAACTGGTTTTTTTTTTTAAGGGTTATATTTTAAATATTTTCAAAGGGAAAAAATCACCCACTGTCATGTATATTTTCCATCCATGTTGGCCTTGTATTGGATCACCATGGAAAATCAGGTAGATTTTTTTAAACAGAGTTTGCTGCAGAAGTGAGGTAGATTGAGAGATCTCCTTGTACCCAAGTCACAGCCCTTTAAATGAGATTTGAGCATGGCCTCCTGGACATGCAATGCCTCTGTGTTTGCTTTGTATGTGAACCAGGTAGAGGTCCATAAACCGTATTAACTGCATTGCAATTTTCTAGTAATTACCAAAAGGCAGCCTGTCCCTTTGTGCATATCTGCTGGGAAAAATTGTATTCATCTGTATAACCTCCATCCCACATTTTAAAATCTTGCTACTTATTCAGATTAAATCTTACTGTCATTGTTTCTAGAGGCTATCAGGCCTTGTTGGGGAAGTAGTTAACTTGCTTTTCCAGTCTATTTTCTGTGCTAGAGATAGGGTTTTGCAGAGCTGCAATTCAGAATTAAAAAAAATAAAATTCATCAGTCCATCAGGATTTTACGAGACCATCTAATAGGTGACACAAATAAGATGCATTGATTTAGCAAATGAACAGAAAACAAACAAATGAAATGCTTATCTTCCTGTTTTAATATGTTAGTTCACTTTTTTCTAATATTTAAAATCTGACCACCTGCAAAAGATTATGAGGAGCCTCTGTGGATTTGCAGGAATGCTTGCATTACTTGGAACAAATGAGGTACTCTCACTAGCACACACTACTCCCTGTCATTCAGCATGCTAACAGCAAGAGACAGGGTCATCAGCAATGCAATTGTTATTATTTGGTAAAGGCTGGTGGTGACTTATGAGTTGCAGAATGCAGCTTCCTCATTTGTTTAATGTCGAGAGATTACAGTCTCCATTTACTATGGTTTTATAACATGCAGGTGGGAAAAATCTCTTTTCTGAAAGCCTGTCAGTAACTGGTGCCAATGCTCAAATATTCCTGCTTGATTCCTGCAAACGAATCTGTGCCGTGTTCGGGTAGAGCACGAGATCCAGATCCCATCACCAATGTCTGCTGCCAGCTGCTGCCATGGGCTCAGACACAGTGCCCATGGATAGGGACAGTGGCCGCAGACGGTGGGACAGGAGCCCAGGATCAGCCTCCAGGAGCTGCTGGGGTGCAGAGGGGCTGGGTGGAGGTGGCTGGGTGAGCAGTAGGACTGCTGCACTCTCACAGCCCTCCAGCATGACTCCTGGCCCTGCTGTCTTCCTGTTTTGGCTTCCCCACCGAGTGGGATAAATAGAGTATTTCCTGATATTAGAGGGGTCTTGCACTGAGGAACTCCTGTGTCCTGGAGAAGAGATCCATCTGTACACTTTTAAAAGGCTGGGGAGGATTTTATGGACATCAATACAGCGGCTCTGAATTGCAAGGTATTTGAGGCATGGGCCCTTCCAGCATCTTTCCCCTGGGTAACCCCATGTCTGATGACAGTATGGATGGCTTCACATGAGTGTCTCTGTTTGACTCACTCATGGGATGCCAGTCTCATCCTCTGGGCTGCCAAAACCAAGGCTTTGTTTTGGGGGTTCAGGCTGAGCTGCGTCTTCATGCTTCAGCTCTGCATTGCTTCAGATCAAACCCAGTCTGTTGAGCAGGTTGGCAATGCCAAATCAGTTTGCCAGAGGGCAAGGGTGGGCAGGCAGAGCTCTGCCATGAAGGATATCATCCCATGCTGCTTACCTACCTCCGTTTACTGTCTCAGAAGGCAGAGTTGGCAGCACAGTAGTGTCTCTGCTGCATCATGGAAGTGGGAACAGGATGGGGCACTAACAGGATTTCTATCAGTGGACACTAAAAATGGAAAGTTAGTAAGACAGGATAAATTTCAGGCACAAAAAACCCCACAGTTCTTCACTAAGGGAGCTTATTTCCTATTTCCCGGGAAGATGGAAGTAAGACACTCTCACCAGCAGTAAAAGCTCAGCACAGGTATGGTTCCTTCCCACAAGCATTTGGAGAGTGTGGGTAGACATAGGTAAAGATACTTAACACGGGTGCTGACAAGTCATGTGACAAGGACGATTGGGGGACTTGCAGTCTAACCCTGCCCTGCAGACTGATGTGTGAAAATGGACTTGGAGCTGAACAGGCCCCAGCCAAGGGATCGCTGGTTGTGTTTGCATTGTTACCGTGAACCTAGAAGAGGATGTTAAAAAGGTGAGTTTGGGGTTAAATTCAGAAGTTTTCAAAATTATGCTTCAAGCTGAATTCACACTCAAGAAAAAGAAAACTGAGGTGGGTGACTTGATAGCCAGGGAGTATGCTTGGTGACCCTATCTTTTTGCTCGTTCATATTTGCTGTTAATAATAATGGTACCAATGTGAAATATATGCTCTTAGCACATATTCTTTGAAATATTGACTGCTGTGAGTTCCTGATTTACCATGAATATAAGTATGTAGGCATAAGCATGTCTTGTTTAGGGACCTTTCTTCTTTTGAGATGTGCTTGTGTTGTCCAGATTTGCATCATCACAACACCTGCCACAACATGAAATCAGAGTGACAGAGAGTGCAGCCTGAAAGACTTTGGGTCAGCTTAGTGTAAAAGTCTCCATGCTAGAGTGGGGGCCCAAGCCAAAGCATTCTGATTCCCCTAAGTCCTGAACTCCAGTGAAACTGTGATCCAGGTTTTGCAGCTGTAGCTGATCTCAACTTAAAACCTCAGTCTAGGTTAATCTTAGTCACATCAGCATTAAGATTCTAAATAAAGGCTTTCATTTTTCCCTCCTCATCAGAGTCTAAAGGTGCAGCGTATTTAGTGTGGTTTTCCTCAACTCTATAAACAAGGGAAATGCTAATTCATTCCTTTCTTCCAAGCAGGGAGCTGGGGTATGCTTCCATGGAGAATTTATCCAGTGTAACACAGGTAGTTTGTAAAAGGACAAGGAGCTCTCCTGAGTTTTATATTTATTCACTAGACTGTTTCTCCCCTGTGGTTAAGAAAGTGTCAAAAACAATATTCAGATTTCACACCCAAGCCTGCAGACCACAGTAGCTTCACCCAAAAAGAACATCCATTTTTGCCTTTAAGTACTGAATCTTCTTTCCCATTGCTGTTTGTAAAGGCTGCAGCATTGATCTAACCTGCTGGTAAAAGATGAAAGCAAAGTTAAGAGGTTGGTGAGGGATTTAGTGTTCTGCCTCCCAGACCTTGTTAGTAGGTGTCAGTCTGGACTTTTGGACACAGGTGATGACCTTCATTTAGTCATGAATTACATGTTTGGGGAAACTGGAGTCTATCGTAGTTAGCCATGAGATAGAAAGGTCAAAAAACCAGTTTTATTTGCATGCCAGGAGATCAGGAGATCTCCCTAGTAATTATAAGATCTGCTGATGCAAGGATAGTTTACTTGTCCCTTAGGAAAATAGTGGGGTTTGTTTGAAAAAAAAAAAAACACAAAAGGGAAAAAGAAAGCATGGTTTAACCTACTTCCTTATAAGTTAGGTTGAAACAGATTATCTATCCCTTCCCCCACATACAGAATTCTGCACTGTGTGTTTAATTATCTCACATTTATTTTAGACTTTGTGTGCAAAGATATCCTAAGTTAAAGCAGAAAAATCACTTCACCCATCACTGAAATTCAGTCACCTCTGGGATGAAGAATGGCAGTCAAGGGGACAGCTAGTACATGGTGACCTTGGCCAAAAACTCATGCAGAAATCTGCTACCACCAAAAGTGCCGTGGGACCTAGCTTTGAAAGATTTTCCCACAGTAAATTAAATGAAAGTGTATTTATCTGCTTCAGCAAAATGAAATGTTGAGTTGACTCAGCCAAGCCTCAATCTCTCATTTTAGAGGCTCTGGTCATTTTAAGCATAATGCAGAAAAGATCATGCTCTTGCACTTCCAGCTTAAAGCAATAATATTAAAAAGTTGTAAAAAAACAGTGACCAAGCAGGAGTTTGAATTTCTCAAGAACTTGAGCTCTCCAAAACCACAAGATGATGGAAAATTCAGAGCTTCAATTTTCCCTATTACTTTTGCTCATCTACACCGTATCAACAGTTAAAAAAAAAAAAAAGAAAAAAAGATCTCTTTCATCAGCACTGGGACAGAGACTCACTTTTATCTGGGGCAAGATATTAATACACACAGGAAACGTGCTAATTCAATGTTATTGCAGTGCAATGCTATTCACCACACCAAGTGAACCATTTGCAAAGTTACTTAAACACTTATGCATATAAGATTCTTCTCAACAAAAGGTTCTCTTGTTTCAATAAGTTTGTGATGGAGAAGAAACACGACACTGTTCTTCTGAGCATATTCTGCAGAAGTACAGATAATGGGCACTGTGACATTACTGGGTTTTGTTACAAACACCAGATTTTCTTTCCTTCCATATTTTTAGGCCCTGGAAAGACAAAGTTTCATTGGAAAAGCAGATTTAATAAGTGATTAGAGGGTAATCACTATTCTCTCATAATATGCAAAGGGCAATTTTGGGTTGTGAGGTAGTCCCTGGGTCATGTGAATTTAATTGTCATATCCAGAGACTTATGTCACATTAAGTGCGTCCCTAGTGAAACAGCAGAGTTGTAAATCTGTGAGATAGATATATATATATATATGCACACTATTTTTTAACAGAGCTACGGGAATAGTCCATTACCTATAAAATAAAGAAACAACGTTAAATATGCCAAATCAATTTCCTCATGAAACCAGCAACAAATACTTAGCTAGTTACTACAAGAGACTCCAATGTTCAGGTCAGGTTCCTCACACTGTCCCCTTTTACACCATTTCAGCTTGCACTTGCAATGCCTATAGAGAAAGTGTCAGGTTAAACAAACCATCTTGGAAGACATGAGAATAAAATCATCTGTTAAGTTTTTTCTTTGAATAAAAATCATTTCAGTAAGAGAAGCTAAAACAAGCTGAGAGGGACCACAAGACTTCCTGTACACAAAATCCACATTGACTGTCTTGTTTGGGAACTTCTGGATCTGAAGCTGAAATTTTTACCCACATGAAGTCAGCAGGGATTCTGTCCTAGGTCTAAACAGAACACAAGATTATTCTAGAGCCTCTGCAGCCTATATCTTGCAACATCTGCTCCTCACCCTGTACTTACTTTCCACTCCCACTACTATTAACCCTCCTATTAACCAGCAACCCACAACTCAGCTATCTCCCTGAAAACTATTTTTTCTCTTTTGCCTTCTAGAAGCCTTACCTGATCTCTTTCCTTTCTGAACTATGGTTTAAGTAGAAGGAGCAAAACTAGCTAACATAAAAAAGCATTTTACAGATACAACGGCATACCAGTTCATCACTTCAGATACTATGGCACACCAGTTTGTCAACACACATCCCAAGATAGAAATCTTAAAGGTCTTTTAGTGGGCATTGCTGAAAAGATAGTTGCCATTTCACGGCGATTACATTACTGTGATATCACCTTTTCCACCTACAGAAAGGTATTGGTTACCACAGGTATCTGGAGCAGTGTTTGAGAAATGTTTGCTGTAATGAAAAGGAGTAAAAAAAGTGACTGAAGAGTGCAGTAAAGAAAAAAGGCCATAGTGGAAGCTGAAATCTAGTATGCTTCTGCAGCCCTGATGCAAATTTTTTTGCATTATTGTTATTATTTTAGCATAAGGCCTTGCTCCAAGACCAAAGCTGCAGCCAGGATTTTCAGCCTTAACACTGAGCTTCCTGGCTTTTATGGGTCTAAAGTCAGCTTTTAATGTTACTCAAGCAGAGCCCAATGTAGCTGAATAGGTTTAACAGTGTGCTATAGCTAAATGGAGAATCTCCATAGCATTTACTTCAAGAGGCCCAGAAACTCACCTCCCCTCACAGAACTCCAAGGCGCTCTTTCAAATGTGCCTCCTAATAATGTGCTTATTCCTGGACTCCAGGGGCAGCCACTTTCATAGAAGGTTTATGCTAAATATGATTCTTATAATAGCAAAATAACTCCTGGTTATTGTTTCACACAAACTGGAAATTTTTTGGGACCCACTGTTTTGCTCAAGAGGACAGCAATGTCAGCCTCACATTTTGCATCCATTTGGTTGTTAATGAGCAGACCTAGTGTTTCCAAGCTGAAGCTACTTCAAAAGTAACGCCAGTTTACCAAAAGTGCATGTCGGGACATGGGGTGGTCTCACAGCATTGAATGAAGAACCAGGCACTGTACATTGCACAGGGCGTGGCGAATACTTTACAGACATGCAGCTTTAGGTAAAGGAGAACTGATTTAGTATTTCTATTTGGAATCTTCCATGCTCAAAACCCCTGAATTATTGTAGAGGTTGACCTACGTTAAGATTTCTTTCTTGTTTTAAGGAACACTCTGCAGGCAGAGATAACTTCAAAAATGGCTCCACAGCACAGAAGTGGCTTGAAGTATGGTGCTACATATATTAAGTGCTAAAAATGAACAGCTGGCTACATTTTTCTTTTGAAAAAACTCTTGTTTCTTTTTCTACTGGGTTTTGTTTTGTTCTAGCCTCTAGTTATGTATTTTGTGAGTGTAAAGCAATCTCTCATTCTGTAAGGCCAAGTGTGTTTAAAACACAAATCATGATTCAGCGTGGGGATTTGAAGTTGTTCTTGAATCTGATAATTATTGGCTTTGGCTTCTCACTGCTTATATCTGAAAACATAAGCCTCACTCAAAAAGGGAACGTTGTCCTCTGTAGAAATAAAACAACTAATTCAGAAGTGGCCTGATGCTTTTACTGAGGTGAAGGTACTCAACATGGCATATGCACATGAACACAGCACACGTGATCAAATGCGAGCACTTCTACATCTATACACCTGGTTAGCTACATTCCATAGGACTGTTCTGCTCTGTTGTGGAGTCCCAGGATAGAAAGGCTTGGTTGCTTTTGTAAGTAATGAGAAAGGTGGAGGGAGGGCACTCGGCAGGAGGATGGGAGGAATAGCACGTATTCTTGCAAAATGTTATAAATGTTGCATTTAAATAGAAAAGTCTCAAATTGCGGAGCTGGTCCATGTAATAGAAGGATCAGTAATTTTAAAAGAGTGCCAGAAATGAGCCAATTTCACAAGCTATTTGAAGGATATTTTCATGTAACTTTTAGCCAAAGCAATGTTCCAAAAAGTCTGAAAATTGAATCCTAATTAGTTGCAAGTATCCCTCTGGCTCAAGTTGACTATTATATTGTGCTCCATGCTCCCGAAGCAGATGAGAGCCATCACACCTCGCCAACATATGACAAGGAGAAAGGTAAACTCACCATGCCATTGCTTTCAGAAGAGTTTAAAATCAAGAAAAGAGAGAAAATTACACAAATCTTGAAGGAGAATTGCCATTCTTTCCACATAATAACAGTCATCTGGGATAATACGCCTGTATTTCACTTGTCAAAGCATGCTGTTTACTATTTGGTCTTTTAATAGTGAATTTAGTGAACATTAAGAGACATTAAGGCAAACTAAGAATTTTGATGTTATATCAGCTCATTCCCCTGCCCCCCAACACACAGGTCTTTGCACTTCTTTGTGTGTTCTGAAGAGACCTTATACATCTTTTTGTTTAGGTTTAGCTGACAGTGTAGAAAGTAACATGACTAATTTAAATCTTTATTAAAAATATAAATGTATCAAATACTAAAACTGCCTATTCATAAAGCAGGGACCTTTGCTCCTGCACATGATGAATAAGTTTGGGCGTTGCTCTAGGGATAAGAATACTCTTTGAGTTTTTGGTTAGTATTCCCCCTGCCCCCACCACCAAAAATTCCTTGTGAATTTTTTCTTGTTGTTCTACAAGAAATGAAATGCTAGTCTCAGCTCCACCTCTACTGGGTCACCTCCAGGTCAGCATATTAGAGAAATCAGCAAAAGAATGAAGACAGTCTACTCCAACTGCAGGGCAGGATGACCCAGTTATTAATCAATCTGATGGCAGCATTTGAACAATGACAGTCATCTGTCAGAAAGCAGGAAGTGGCTCCTCATTAATACACCACTCACCTGCCCTGAGCTACAACTCTTTTATAGTAATATCTATCATTCACCTCCAAGGTGTTGCTTCTTTCTCTGGCTACATGAAATAACAGACACTATTTTCTGCCCCCTTACCAGTACTTCATTTTCTTGGAGATACTCAATCAGCATTGCTTTACAAAAAGAAAGGAAAAGAAAGGAAAAGAAAGGAAAAGAAAGGAAAAGAAAGGAAAAGAAAGGAAAAGAAAGGAAAAGAAAGGAAAAGAAAGGAAAAGAAAGGAAAAGAAAGGAAAAGATCATAAACTAGCAAAAACCAGAGAAACCAAATGACTTCTAACTAATTTGCTAAGACCTTCAAGTGTTCAAATTAAAATAAAAGTAAATTGAGTCATGTAACACAGTAATATACCACAGTTATAAACTGGCCTCTTTCTTCCAAGTAACAGGTCAACACTTATTTTTGCCAATGTGATTTCACCACAACAGTCCCAGCAGGTTACCTCACACCATCTTTATATTGTCATATACCTTTTAAAATTACTCTGTTTTGCTCTGGCAGTTTCCAATCCACATGCAGATGTTAAGCCAGAATAATATATTAAGCAAATAATTCTCTCATAAAATACTGCTTATCAGCACACATTTTTGTTACTAGATACACACATGCATGGAGGTCAGACACAGGGCTGATGACTAACAACAGGCAGACCTGGTTATACCATTATCTATGCCTTGAAAGAGGCTCACACCGATTTCCATCACAAATGGAAATTGGCATTCACTCCCCAAAAATCTGACCACAAGACATATCATTAAAGGGAAGGTAATACACACTTGCACAGTTGCAGTCAATGTCATAAACTGGATCAAAAAGCTGCAAGGCACCTTCAGATGTATTTCTTGCTCCCCAGCCTTTGATTCTAGCTCTTCACTTACTGCACACTCTTTAAAATCTCCTCAGACTCAAAAAAGAGAATCTATGTGGCCTTTCATTAAAGAAACTCTCCATGGTATTTGATATAAACACAGTGGGTACTATTATTTTACCCAAAGGTCCTACCCAGCTTTCAGCTTCATATAATCTGCTGCTGCTTTTCAGCAGCTCCTCCTCGCCCCTCAGCCCATGATCTTCTCCCCCTTATTCCCATACCCACCCTGCTGTTGATTTTGTGCAGTTTATATGAAAAGTTTACACAGGGCAGGAGTCCTTACAGGCATTGTATTATCTGTGGTGGATGCTGTAGCACCTCTTTCAAACCTAGAACTGGTGTGAGGCAGCTCCTGAAGTGACAATGAACCCCACAGTGGTCAAGGGGGGGTTCAAGTTTCTCAGGCTTATCAAACTATTATTAATCATATAAAGTACAGCAATGCCGGAGCACCAGCCAAAATGAGAAGTCTTGGTGCTGGGAACAAGATGGCTGAGGCTGACTCTGCCTCCTGAAAATCTTGCAAAGAAAATGGACACGAGAAACAAATTGATGGCAGGAACTTCCAAGCACAGCAAGCAACACATTTGCTGCCAACATCACATGAGAGCCACAATGTCCTTCTGCAGGATGCGCTCATAAAAGGGAGATCTACCCCCAGCTGTTTGGGGTCTCCTGTACCAAACCCAGGTGTGGACAAGCCACCTTCCTCACACAAGCCAGCCACCGGTGAACAGAGCAAGAAGTAAAAGGCAGCAGCTGTTTAGCAGTCACTAGTAACAGGTAGTGCTTCCTCCACGTGCTTCTGGAGGAGCTCTGCAATATGGCAGCTGGAGAGGAGGGGGTAATCACTGACTTTGAGTGCCCCAAAAACACTGAGCCAAACCCCATCACAACTATGTCTGTCTGCTCAAATGGACTGGAAATTTAGCAGAGATACAGAAGCGCTGGTATTTCTGGCCCCCTTTCCACTCCTGCAGAAAGGACAACATCTCACAGGCTGTCTGAGCCGCTTCCAGTTGGGCATTACTAGCGCATGCTAAAATCGGGAAAAAGATAGCACTATAAATGCTTTCAGTACTCAAAATAAGAGATTCGTTTCAAATTTGGGAGTCCAGATCATTTTTATTTCCCACCTTCTTGTTAGCAGGCATGCACTGTAATTTTACTAAAAGGTGCAGTTTCATATTTTAATCTTGGCAATAAATCAAGGCAGCATTTTCTTCAATATGCAATTTATTAGCATTAGATACAGCAAAAAACCCAACACAAAATCCCAACCCCAAACCTACAAAAAATATGTAACAAAACAGATAAAAACCCCACAACCAACCAACCAAAAAAACCCCCAAACACAACATATTAGAAACACTGTTTTCTATTTTTCTGTCTAAACTCTGTTTTTTTAGGCAATTACAGTGCCTGCTACTTACCCATAATGTTCTCCTTTTAGTTAGAGTGCTCTGTGGATGATTTGATGCTGATAATGTCTAGTTCTGGGGGGAGAGATGAGAAAGGAAATGTTACTCCTGAACTCTGACCTCCATGGATGGCTTTCTGGGGAATGCGCTCCACTAATTGTCTTCTTTTTGAGCTGCAGTGGATGTAATTGCATATATAAGGCCTGTGTTTTGCTTGCGCTACTCTTTTACGGTACAGGACTGTGTCCACAGTGGTGCATTAAAGTAATAATAATGAAAATACTATCCATCAAGTAATTTCAATGCTCTTACCACCCTGGGATGGAACTATCCTGCAAATCCTGCATGGTTACACCTGGGCTCCATCCGCCCCCATGCCATTAGCCCTCTGTTCTGGACTGGACAGGAGGGCAAGCAGCACCCGCCTTGCAATTCCCAGGCTTGCAGCTTTCTTTCCATCTGAAAGAGTATTTGGCAGTGTACTTAGTCCTCCTTCCTTTGCTTTAAGCACACGTGCATTTTGGGGTGTGCACATCTTCAGCACAGCTGGAGCAGGAGCTGTCAGGGAGAAGCTCATGAGCCCCTCAGCTTCACCCTCCTATGAGGGAGAAAATATTACCATGTTACAGGTGAACAATCAGGCACATTTAAGCAACACACCAAGCGCTAGCATGTGAATTAGTTTAAAACTAATGAAGGCGACCACACTGTTATTGAATCTTCCTCTCACACTGCAAATGTGCCTGCAAACCCTCCATGGCTGGCTGTTTGTACAGAAGGGCCCCAGGGCACATACTGGGACTGACTTCTCCCCTCAGAGCTTTTTCCTCCAAATAATGCTTTTTCCCCAGGAAAAAAAAGCAAAACCAAAAACAAACAAATAAAAAAATTTCACCTAATTTACCAACAACAATAAAAAACCCAGCTTCATTTTATTCTTTCTTTAACCCTCATTTCTTCCTTCTCTTGGACAGGGTTACTGTTAACACTAGTTCCTGGCTAAGGCGACGTGTCTCATATTTCATTGGGGTTTTCTTCCCTCACTGGAAAACCCTAGAAATAAAATATTCATAACAGACTATCCACCTATTTTTCCAATATTGTATTCTTCACTAAAGTTTTTTCTGTATTTGAATGAGAAATTTGTATTAAAAGTCCTGTTTTCTCTTATTTTTTTTTCCAAGTGCATATGTTAATTTCAGTACATCTGTGCATGCATTTTTGTACTGAGCACCCTTTTTATATTGCACATATAGATGTCTAGTCTCCTTCTATATATAAAAATGACACAACAGTACATCTCCCTCTCATGTTCTTTGTGTTTATAGACATATATATACATATGTATGCATGTTTATATACATATCTATATGTGTGTGTGTGTTCCCCTGTGTATATATATGTGTGTATATATATGTATGTGGATAATACATACATAATTGCCCGGGCTTTACAAACGGATGCCAGCAAGCGAATACCTGTCTATTGCTCTGTCAAATGTGACTCGCTGGGAAAGCTATTGGGTTTATAGAACAGACAAACATTTCAGGCACGCCATTCTGGGGTAATGAAGCATGGCAACAAAATATACCTGTGCAACATTTGATAAAGATGAGCTGACACACCAGTCCAAATAGGTTCTTTTGTGTGTCTGCACGTGTCTACCATCATTGCTTTCATCTTAAAACAGGAAGGTAGCAATAGCAGCAGCAGCTGGCAGGAACCACAAGAGGAAGAGCAGCTCACACAATTAAACATCGTTTACCTCTGGCCTTTATTTCACTCCTCTCTCCCCCTAATTTATTATGTGTTTTCTCCATCTCTATGCAAAAAACACGAGCTCAATTTTTCTTTCTTTCTCCTGCTATCTAGCTCTTTTTACAGAGGGACTAAACAAGACAATAGGCAAAATCCCATGGCATTTAGCTTTGGATCTTAACTTGAAATGCTTCTTAGTGGGGTTTTTATGGCCTTTATTGTTCTTTGATTAATGTAAAGTAAAATTAAACCCTACAGTTACACATTAGAACATCAACTAGAGAGAAGGCAAAACTGCACTGTGTACCTCACTTTGCAGAAAACATCTTTTGTTGTGTTTAATCTTCAGAGCAAAGGAAGGGAAAAGCCTCACCTGCTGTGGGGACCAGGGAAGGGAAGGGAAGGGAAGGGAAGGGAAGGGAAGGGAAGGGAAAAGAGTCACAGACTTCAGCTGTGGTGCCAAGCACTGCAAGTGACTCAAGTTACAGCACTCTCCTCGTTAGGGCCTGGGCAATAGCCCTAATTTAGGCACAGCTTCCATTAAAGTCAACAGGTATTGTCCTGGTATATGGAGCCAAACAGGAAGGTCTCTCAGGCTCTGCCTGACTACCAAAGGTCTTGCTCTGAAGAGGGCTGGTATCTAGACATAACCAAACTTTATGGTGGTTTTTACATGGTTCTGCACCAGTTTTTACCAATGAGAGATAGCTGCATAAATCTCTTCCAGGGTAAATTAAAACTAGATTTTCATTGCACAGAGATGTTATACATATGAGTATGCTTGCAAGTATTTGTATTGGACTCAAATGAAAACTTAAGTAATTAAATATTCTGGCTAGCATCATCTACTGAACAGGCTGAGGTCTTTCATTCTACATATATTGCATATGGCACATATGTGGTTACATTTCTTTTTCTTTTCTCTTTGTTTTAATAAATATGCCCTGCTCTCATCTCTTCTCCTTGCACAAAATCTCCTTGGTATGTATGATTTTTCACTTTGCCAGCTGCTAAATTCATTTCTACGCCATGTTTCCAGTGGTTCTTTTCTTCTTCTTTTTCCACAGATGTTTCTGGGCAGAATGCATAGCAGTCCAGCTGAAGTAAAACGTTCAGCATTATGGTTTTTGAGTGGGGTTGGAACAGGGGAGTGAGATAGAACGAGTTTGGCCCCTCATAATATCTATACTGAAGCAACACAGAACTGAAATGGATTTTTTTTTTTCCCCAGCTAGTAAAACTCCTGCTAAATCTTAAAGAGCATTCACAGGTTTGGCATTGCATATTCCTCAGAGCAGCAGTATTTTCATTATTTACTACTAGTCACTGTGGCTGATTATAAGTGCCTCTTAACATGCTTATTCTTTTCAATTTTCATCAGTAGTCAGAGCATGGGAACTTGAATTTCAACCTCTGGTTGTCCCCCACCTTGCACCCATTTCATGAAATCTATTGTATCTGTAGCCAAGTTCACAAGTTAAATGACACATATGTGGCCTTTCTGTTCATTTTATCTGACACTAAGACAATTCAATTGACGTTCAGCATAAAAAAAATTCCCCAAAATTACAGAGCATCTCTGCCAAGGGTAAGAATAGGTCAAGAGCCAAAGGAATTTAAGCAAACTGTCTTTTATACACAGGAAGCAGTTAACATATGGAATAAAAGAACAGGGATAGCAATTGATGAAACATTTGGGAGAAACTTAGATAAACAATCATAAAAAAGATTTAGACAAGTGCTTGGAGTAGCCAAAAAAATAAATAAAACTGGTATAGAGTGTGCTAGTCACTTCATCGTCCTTCCATTCTGAAATAGCTGAAATAAAATAGCAATGAGCAGATAAACTGCAAAATATCATTATGATTTAGTAGCCATTTCTTTCCATCAGAGCTACTGTTTTAATTTTCATTCTTCCAAATTACAAAGTAACAATAAAATATCCTTTTCAATTTATGGCAATGAGACCCTTTTAATTGAATTTCAGAAATGAGTTGATTTGACTGATGGGTAGGTAATGGAAATATACTCTTTACAGTTGGAAATGCATTTCCAGTGAAGGATTTGAAAAAGCACGACAAAATAGATATTTATAAGCAGGGTTTTGGATGGCTTACATACACACACACACAAAAATATATATGTTGACCTTGAGGCATAACAAACAATATTTCTGTTTAATCCTAAAAGCTTCTACCTATGAAAAAAGTTCATGAGCACTTTGACTGTTTATTTTAGTAACAGCCAAATGTACAAACACTATGACCTCATTACAACTACACTTCTTCTCACTGTATAGAGATATGGGATTGACTGTGGGTTTTTTCCTGAATGTTAAGCCAAATCTGGAAGTATTAGTGCCTTATGGGCCATCTCACTCTGCCTGAGAGTTAATGTGGAGTAGCCTCCATCAGCCGTCACTTTTTGCATTGCAATGGCAAAACTCCAGCTGACTTTAATGGAGCCAGAACTTCACCCCAGGTGCGCTATTACAATTGACTAGGGTCTGATAGACTGATTCCTGAGATGCTCTGGATTCCAGATGTGGATCTCATAAAATTGTAGATTGTGGTGTGTGCAAAGCTTTTTTTTTTTGCCTTTCACCGCCATCCATTAAATAAATAATAATAAAACACAGTGCTTGTAAGCAGTGCAATAGAGAGTATACGCTTTTTTCTCATTTTTCTTCCAAGAAATACCTCCATCTTCTTTCTCCACCGCTTATAATCTCACATTTATACAGCAAAGAGAGAAAAACCAAAACAACTACCGAAAAAAAAAAAAAAAAACCAAACAAAAAACAAACCAGCCAGTGAGCTGCAGCTGGTTTAATGTATATGTAGAGCTGAGTCCATGTGTGCCTGCTGAAATTTTATCAGCAACACCTACAATAGAAAATCTAATCAGAAGCCAACTGTGTTAACAGAGACTGAAAAATAAGCTAAAAAGCTAGGCATTGTAAGACGAGCAAAAGAAGCCTTCACGTGCAGGTGGACTTGGTGTGATAAACATAGGAAGAGGAAAGGAAGAGAGTTCTCCCACTCTAAAAAAACTCTGAGGCCTGGAAACCACATGATGCCATCAGCAGGGCAGGTGTTTCCTGTTGTGGGCCTTGCCTCGGGGAAGGGAGGATGGCTGCCCTTCTGTAAGTAGGAATTTGTGCTGGCTCTTCCAATCTCCTTTCTGTTCCCTTTTGCCCTTATAAATATTTGAGGTAAGTCCATCTACATGCATCTCCATGTCTACCAGGAATCTAGGGATTTCCAGGGAGAGAAAAAGAAAAAATCTCTATTCCCAGCAGCCAAGCAGCAGTGTCCACTCAGTAAGGACATAATAACAAAATCTGAGCCTTTTTTTCCCACTACACACAGTAGCAGCAGAGAGAAATAGTCCTCATGCCTCACAAGACAGAGATGGGGAGACAGGGACCACAGAAAACATGGAAGAGGAAGATGTGCAGTCAGTGGAGTGATCTTTCTGCTGCCTTCAGCTTCTCAGGAATTGGGAAGCTGAGGTAGAACACAAGTGACAGAGGCGAGGTAGGGAAATGATATTCAGTGATGCAGTGAGGGCTGGTTTTGTCGGGTTTTCTCCCAGCTTGGTGGAGCACATATACGTGGCACCTAAGTTAAAAAAAAAAAAAGAGATGGGAGGAGTGTGGTCCATGAGTGTGAACAGTGGGAAACGTGCTATGTAGGACAACTTTTAAATATTTCCTAGCAAGAATAGGTTGCCAGAAGCAGAGGACTGCAAGAAAAACAAGCAAGGCCTACAAAAAGGAATATACAAAAGGGGGATGCCTGATCTTGGGGTAACGCTACACAGAGCTGTAGAACCTGCCCCTACTCAAGTCACTGAGTGCAAAGCAGCAAAAGCAGGCTGCACATCACCAGGTGAAATCCCAGAAATTGGTAGATTGTGTGTTAGATGTGATTGAAAGACAGAATGACAAAGAAGGAAGAGGTTTCACGAAGTTACATGAAGCAGAGATGAAAGTCACTGTACGGTGTTAAAAAACCCTAACACCCCCAGTATGTACGCTATCCAGGAATGCCAAAAATAATTATCCCTTTTTGTGAGCAATGCAGTGGTGCTTTAAAACTCTCTGTAGCCACTGTATTAAAAAACATGTCTGGTCTTGTATTTCTCAACAAATATCCCTGTTTACAATTCCTACTGTGGACACCAAAATATTTTGTGTGAATCTGTGTTTGTGTGGAATTATCAGATGCATCCGCACATGGAAGGACAAACATGGACAAGGTCAAAGGAAAATATTCTTTAGAATAGCCTTTAAGCAGGCAGAGGTATTAGGCCTGATTTATGAATGTATTTCCACAATTCACTTGAAAATTTGTAATGTCTGTGCAGCCTGGCAAGAAAAAAAGGTGAGGGTAATGTGAAGGAATGCTTCTATTCCACTTTATTGTAAAATTATCCCATGTTACCTGCTCTAATCCCCTGAAAACAAATTAAATCCTCACTAAGCTGACTTTAAATCAATAGTTTCATTTAAGAATAGTGTGACTTAATAAAAATAAAAAACTAACTGGTCCAGCCAATTTAAGAGGGAAATAAATCATTGCCCAAGGAAAAAAGCAGATTTGACTTGTATATGGGCCAGAGTTTTGTTGAGGGGCTAACCTGCTGTCTAAATTAACTTGGGGTATATTACAAATCTCATCAGCCTCATTCAGAAATCTGCTCCACTGTACTAGGGAAGAAGATTGCCAAAAAAATAAACAACAACAACAACAACAAAACCGCAAAAAAAAAAAAAAAAAACCAACTGGAGATGTTACGAAATGAAAAAATATTTCTCAGAACACTTAGTAAATCATATAACTAAACATGCCTTTGAATTGCCCTGAAACATCACCTCACACTCCAGCATCTCCCTTGTCTAACTTGTTTGGAGAGAATGTTTGTGAAGTAAAAAGGATGCCATATTTGCAGCTAGGGCAAGAGCAAAACATTAGAAATGGGAAAGAAAGGAGCAGAGCAATGAAAAGAAAGGCAAGCTGCCAGCTGTTTAATTCATTCATACAGCAAAACTAGTTAAAATAATAACTGAATAAATTATTTGTAAATCTATAGATTGAATTATCCATGCAATCTTTGCAGCTTGGTGAAGATAACACTTCAATGTTATTAAGTGTGGACATATTTATCACTAATTTACCTTTTAAATGTTATGAAACTTGCATAATAAAAGTCTTAAAGGTTCAGAAGACCAGAATATAAACAGGGGCTACAATGAAGCGGCTTACTCAAATCAGTGCAAGTTATGCATTTCAAGCCACTGACAGCAGGAGAATTTAATAATCCTGACTCCAGTTGACTTATTCTAAGCATTCCCGGATGAATACCTTTCTCTGTCACCACGTTTCCAGGCAAGCTTTTGAAAAGAATCTTTTAAATAACCTGTGTAAGGGCACCCCACAAGTTGGCAACAAAGGACAGGACTGGCTTGTCCAGAAGCTCAGGAAATGCTTTAACTATTCACCCGTCTTGTAGCCCACTGTGATAATCTGTAGGGGCTGACAAGGTTTCTGGATTTGCCTTAAACACTTTGGAGTCAAGGAAGGGATTGTGGTGAATCTGTGAGCTTATGGATCTGGCTTAGAAGAAAGAACTTCTCATGCAGCATTCCTTTACATTTATCTGATTCCCCCAACACAATCCAAAAAGATGGTAATATCTTCCTCTCTTTTTTCTTACAACATTCGTGGACCAGTAGGAATAAACACTAATGATTCTGGCGATGAGAACACTAAGAAGTCATGGGATTAATGAGGAAGAAAAATTAGAGGCACATGAAGGAGCAGAGGACAGGGTGAAGACTTCAGCCTCTGTATTCTCCATGCTGCACTGACAACACAAGCTTGCCAGCCTTGGCAGGTCCAACATAAAACTACCTCACAGAAATGATTCAGTGCAGAAGGAAAATGAACGGTGAAATCTCCAAGTTTATAAAAGTGGGGAAGTTGTTCTTTGCTTAGTTTTATTCCTAACACAAACGTTACCATAAAAATTAACTATATTAAAAAAAAAAAAAGCAACAACAACAACAACAACAAAAAAAAACCAAAACAACAAACAAAAACCACAACAGATGCTTGAGTGCCTAGATTTTCAAGGAACTGGAAGAGATGGACTTGGAGGGCTCCAGAGGAAATGAAGTATATTGCAGAGCAAAATGCTCCAAACTGCCCTGAACCTGCCTGACAGAATACTATATGGCTGTGTTTAACAGGTAGTTTGGAGTTGCAGTTATCCATATTTGTATTCCCCAGTAAGTGCTCCTAGGCTGTGCTATCCCACTGTGATTTTGAGATATGGGGTCTTAAGGGGAGCTGGATCAAGTAGTGTCTCACAAGATCATCTGCACTGGGCCTTTTTTTCTCTTGGTTATAATTTTTCTTATCCTTCCTAGATTCTGAGCCTTCCTATTTATTTGTTATCGGGATAACCATCTGTGTTAGAGCTAGAATGAAGGATCATTGTACATGTTACATTTGTATTTGATGGACTCCTTCTTAGTAGATAAAAATACAGTAAGCGGTTGTACACAGTATCAGACTAAAAATACAGAAGTTAATTTTCTTTCTGGCTCTGAATTATGTAATGAGCTTTAGGATGAGCTTCATATTCCTGAATATTTATGGCTGCACTCTCCTTACTGGAAAGGCATTCACTATCCTCTAAACTTTTAATTTCTTTTATTTCTAAATTCCTTAGAAATGAATGGTTTCCTTCCTGCTAGTCAGAATTCTCCAGGAATCTGTGAAGAGAACATCCAAAGCTGCCCAAATCATTGGGCCATTCAGTTGCCACAAATTAATATCTTCAAAGCATACTCTCCTTTTGGACTTATTAACTTTTTTTTTTTTTTTAATTCATCATCTCACAACCCCCATTAGGACTCTCAGAAACCAACAATATCAGAAATCGGTGGTATTTTTTTGAAAATTTTCCCCCAAGCCATAGGTCATGACATTTCTGTTTGCAAAGGCTTTCTGTTTTATCAGTCCTCCTCTTGTTTCAAAGCTGAACGTTCAGTAAAATGTGTCTGTTTTGCATTTGCAAGGTACCTTCAAATCAACTGTTGCTTGTAGTAACTCGCACCTTAAATGTGCAAACTCAAGCCTGTTAAAGACAGAAATGTGAAGAATGCAAATCAGGTCAGAATCATACTGACAAAATGATAACACTCAGAAAGCACTTGTAAGGTTGTGCAAAAGGTCCACACCTTTGAAGCTGAATTTTGAGTACTTGCCCTTTAAATTCTATTATAAGTTTAAGGCAAACCTCCAGGTTCCTTAACATTCAGTTTTGACAAGTGAATAAATTACTAAGAGAATATAATTCATTGGTTTAACAGAAAGGGAGAATAAGTTAGCATGTAAAGACAGTAGTAAATGATACATTACCGACATCATCGTTGTGGTGCTACACATGATATTGTCCTGGGGCAGAAGCTTATTTCTTTATTTTTACCTAGTACAGAGACAAGGACACAACTTCTTTGACCAAAAAAAAAAANTGAACTAATGTAGTGAGCATACCACATGCCCATATGGTATATACACTGCGTAGGGAAAAGAAGCAAATAATTGCATTTTAAAACCAAACTGTTGCTAGAATCCCCGCTTTGTCTAAAGGTCTCCTTGTTACTTGCGTTTAAAGATTTTTTTTGTTTCAAAATTGTAAAGTCCCATTATTAGCAAAAAGGATTTGCAACCCAGTGTAAAATTGTGTGCTTAGCTATTTAACAAGATTAACGTATCTGGGGTCACTCCATCTTGCTGGATTCACTCTGCTGGTCAGATTTTCAGGATACATTTGGGTGTAACAACCAGTACATAACAACCGGTTGATAGCACTACCTATTAATCTCAGAGTGCTTCATAAACTAGATTTTGTAATCTGCTTGCTTTTGCATTTTAATGTCCTTGGCATCTAATGCACTATAATATTAGTTTTAAATCTGGATAACATAAACTACAAATGCTCAGGTGTTCCTGGTCACCTGGATGATGAGAAAATAGAAGTATTCATTCAAACTTCTGGAGATTAAATTCGCTAGAGTTGCAAATTTCTGAGAAGTTCTAGCACAATCTGTGGATGTGTTTAGCTAGTGTGGTCCTGTGTCCATCCCCACAGAGGGATGCTCCCTCTGCAGGTGGTCAGCTTGGGAAAGGTTGTGTAGTGATTACAGAATCCCAGACACCCATTCACATGACAGAGAGTCTCTTGTGTTACTTGTACATGCCTAATGTAATTGGAGCTGTATTTACAGCTTGCAAATAGCTTCTCCTCAGAGAGCTTGATTTGGGGGGCCAGGCAAAATTTTTCCATAATAAGGGTGTTTGTTGTTAATTGGAATAAGGAAATGCTCTGAATCTTTAAATAATACCTTCTTTTCATGTTTGTTTCTGGAATCACAATAAATATTTGGGGTTCTGGTTTGCTTTTGCCCACCATTTTCCTGTCTCATTGCCCGCCATACAACTGACTATATGTGAAAACTCACCAAGAGACCAAACAAAGAACTATAAATCTTTCTAGCTCATGGTAATCTCATGAATTCCTGGCTCCCAGCTGATCTATCAAGAGGTCATTTGGTTGAAAGCCAACTTGCCAGACCTCCTTCTCTTGTCACTGTTTTAATTTCCTCTTTTGCTTGCTTTATTCTCAGTACTGGTACATTTAAAAAGAAATAGCATTTGCATCTTTACAAGGAATGCCATTTTAAATAAGACATTCTTGGTCAAAAATAAAAAAGACTCTCTGTCTCTCTGAGGATGTGTCTTGACAACTTGGTTTTAGTGTTTGGGAACACATACCACTTTGTTCAGTTCAGTACAAGCAGATAGTTTCAGACTACTATTTAATACTACCCCAAGGAAAAGAGGAAAAAATAAGAAAAAAGCAATGGGAACACAAATCATTGGCTACTTATCCCAAGCCTGGATACTTACTGCAGACAGCAGTCTTCTCCCTGTCTGATGGCAGAAGTATTTCAAACACACACACAGTGTCTTCTCTTGCAGATTTGTGTATAGCCTGACACACAGAGAATCAGACACAGGACTGGGGGCAGCAGTCCTCCAACATTGCAAAGGACAAACTTCTTGCCTGGCCGGTTTTCTTTTAGTTTTATAAGTGGGAAGCACATCTTGGCCATGATTAATCTAAGTCTGGTTTTGGCTCTCTAGTCCTTGGTCTCTTTCCCAAGCTGGCTGTTGACAGACTATGGAGTACTACACATGGGTTTTAATCTTCAGGAAACATAAAGCATATGTAGCTGGCTCCAAATCACCAGCTCTGCCATACCACAGAAGAGGAAAGATGAGGTTTAGTACAGAAGGGTGGGAGTAGTGGAAGCTTAGAGTATTCAGTATAAACCCAGGCACTGCCATGATCCCACTGAGACTGAGACTGAGACATTTAAAATTACTTGACCAATGTCTCAGGTATTTGAAGCTAGGCCAGCAGCTGCACGGTCTCTACAAATATCAGAAAGATATCAAAAACACAGCATAATGTTGTCTCTTCCTCTCCTCAACCGCAAGTATTTCCATTTGCACTCAGCATGTGCATTCATTCCAATATCATGTTTCATTCTTACCTGAGATGCAGCTGGAAATCAAAACAGTCCTTCAGGCAGAAAAAAAAGCAAAACTTTTCTGCAGATGATGTCACTTCTTTCTCTCCTCTCCCAGCTTTTGTTAGTGTTGTTGTTCTTTGTGGTGAAGGAAAAAAGCCCAAAGAACTCATTTGATTTGCTGCCAGTCAGAGGATGGCAATGCTCTAATTTGCTCGCATTCAACTCCAAATTCGGGTGATGTGAATTGAATCCTGTCCCAGATTCTGCAGCTCAGGCCTTTTCTAGACTACAACTCTCTCCAGTCAACAGTGCCACAGCCCTGAGTTGGTAGCACCACCAGCCCAGCAAAGACCACTGTCGCCTCCTTTGACAGGCTCACAAAACAGGGACTTTTTAGCAAGTTACTTAGGAATTTCCCTGTATCTAGGCCAGCCTTTGACAGAAGAACTGCCTGTTGATATTTGCATCGGTCACAACACATTCCACAATATAATCCAGCAACTGGCCCAGACTTTCTGTAATTAGACCAGAGTAATCCTGGCTCCCACAAAATCCATGTCCTTTCTCCTTCAGCAGCTCAACAGGTGAGGAACAACCTCACTGATCAAGTTATGCCTCTGCCCTACTGTTATTTGATAGCTTTGGGAAGGGGGAGAGGAGGAATGTCAATAGTTTATAAGGGCATTCCTGGAAGAAGAAGCCAGGAAAGAAGAGATTTGTGGGAGTGTCAGAGCACTGTCAGATCAACTACATGAAGTACAGGATTTCGTACCTCCAGCCAGCAAACATATCTTAAGACTTTTTCACCCTCATGTCTTTATATTATAGCATTATTGCTCTTTAATAAGTTTCCCCATTGTTGTGACATATGACAGCAGCACCTGTGTTGGTGGATGAAGCAAAGAGGGAACAATGCCTTGTTTTCTGTAACAAATACCTGTCAATTCTAGATTGACAATTTCTACTTAAGATAATTTACAAAAGGAACGGTAAAACACCCTCTCCTGGGGTATTATGAAAAGAAATAACGAAACATTTGATATATGCTTTTACAAATGGAACAAAACCTAAAGCTTTATGTTAACAGCATAAAAGAAAATAATAGAATGAAAAAAATTTACACGTGACCTGATTGACAGTTACTACCAAAAAAAAAAGTTTTATATCTATGAATGTATTCTTATCTATAAAATTAATGTATTCATATGGAATCTGGGTGAAAATCCTTCTCTTTCTCTTCCGGACTGACCTAGAGGAGCCACAAACCACTCCAAAATTCATGATATGTAAGTGGTGAAAGTGGCTTTGGCCTCCAGGACCAAGCTGTTACTGATTCACTCACTCATTGAACACAAGGCCATACATGTGGTTTCTATCAGTGCAGCCAGTATGTTTATAGCATTTACCAGAGCAGTGCAAAAGCTCTCATAGAATGAGCTGGCTATGCTTAGGAAGGGAACTGCTTTAGCACTGCCTTCTTTTCTCCGCTTTTGGGGAGTTGCTGATGGAGTTTGGCTTTCTCAACATGCTGACCACCCTCAACTGGACCCAAAAAAAGTAAAAAACATTATGTGTCTTCCTCCAAACACCCTGTACTGTCTTGGGCAGTAGCACACAGAGGAAAGAGAGACAATGAGCCCCCTTTCCCGGCTGCCATAAGCGCTCCAACATCACGTGAAGCGCGGCAGCCCCAGAGCCTGCAGGAGCGCGCGGTGCCTAATGGACACATTAAGGAGAGGCCGTGTTTGCTGGAATACGGGCAGACAGACGGCAGGCTTCAGAACGTATTCTCTTAAACACATCGCTTCTCTATTTCCTACCTTCGGCAACGTAGAAAATGGGACTTCATTAATGTTATTCTAGACAAAGAGCGGCAGAGAAATGTAACGTTTAAAAAAGCCTATATTTTTAAATTGAGAGAGACCAATTACAAAAGCTATAAACACTTTAATCATTTCTCTGAACATGTGGAAATACATACATTGGGAACCTTTTTCATAGGAAATGCTGAAATCCTTTTCTTAATGGCACATTTTCTTAATGGCTTTACAGTTTCTCAGTTCGTTTCAAAGGGCTGTTATTTGTTATGTGGACATAAGTTTAGATTATGGTTTAGAATGCTGAGAGATGTTTGAAAGAATTATCTTGTGGATGGTGGCAGCTACTTTTGCGTTGCCTTCTGTTCTTGCTTTGAAATATATGGGGGTGGAGATACAAGGGGGTGGAATGCCTGTGTGCTAAATATTCCTCATAAAAATGTGGGGTGCAATCCTGCCCCCAGTCAAATGAAGAATATATCTGGTATTTCTTCAACTTACAGATTCTATCCAGGTATGTTTCTTTATTAAGTACTAAAATAAAGTTTATTGAAAAGGATGCATCTATTATTTGAAAGTAGTTATTTTTACCTTATGGTATGAATCTTTGATCTTTGGGAGTATAACGATAGTGTGTGCAAGACTGAAAGAAAAAATAAAGAACAAAAATATGTTGTATGAAAAGAAGTCATGACAGAGGCATTGCAGATGATGAAGTCAGAAAATTAGAAAACATTGATAATTTATGGAAACAGAATACTCTTTGTAAAAGATTAAATGTGGGCTACATGAGTGGCTTAGAATCATGTGGAGGTCTCGGATGAAATTCCAGCGCTGTTGAACTCAATGGGAATTTTTCTTTTCGCTGTAACAAAATCAAGTTTTCACTTTCCCCTCACTTAAAAAACATGTGGAGGTGCACTGGAATTTCTTCTTTGGAAACAAATCTTGCCTGGTTTAGACATTTGCATTCCTTTCCTGTCCTGTATTCTGCTCCATGTCTTCCAGAGCTCCAAGCCTGAATTCCTTCGCTACTCAAGTATCTCACAGAGGGAATTCTCCCCCTAAGTCAGAGACTGTACTCATTCCCCAAATGCCTAATTTATACAAATTGCATTGAGTAACTATCGACACTCCTCCACCTTTGGTAACAAGCCTGTTCCAGTGACTCTGAGCACTTATACAGACTTGGGAAAGCCTGAATGAAATTTTTGGGAGGTCCAGCAAATAAACCCATGTTAAAATCCTCTTGTCCATATTTAATTCTTCTGGAAACACTAGAGTATTTAGGGGTCTTTGGGATGGAAAGGAGTGAAAAATGAAATAACAATGGCACATTTGCTGACTAAATCATCCTTAGTGTCTGAATTTGCCCTTACTTCAAGGCAAGTAGGGATTGCTAACACAATGCCACACAGAGTTTATGTGAAGCAAGAACTGCAGCTTCCTCTGGAGCCTTTGAGCTCAAGTGGGTGCCAGCCTTCACCATTCTCCATTCTGGTTTTCATTTCACTGAAAGGAGAAGGGATGTGATTGCCTGAAAATGTTACATATTTTTAGGTCTCAACACTTTAAACATAGCATTAATACATTAAGACATTACTCCACTCTTACAAATATTTTGCTTCTGGGTTTTGATGTAAAGGAATACTTTGAGTCATTGATCTGATCTCTTCTGTCATAAATCCAGATATTGCACTAACACCTCTTGAAATGACAAAGGCACATTTGACGTGACCTCTGGGATACTTCCTGAGAGGCGTCACCACTTGGTCCAAACCACAGAATTCAGCTGATGTGGACACAGGTCAGTTAAAATCTGGGGTTTTTTTCCCTTACTGCTCTGTCTGATTTCACAAAGAAAGAAGAGCCTTTTTTGCTGAAATACTAAAATCTGTAACTTTTATATTTTCCCCAACCAGCACACAGACACTGGAAGTTCACCTGGCATTTGGAAGACAGCTACAGACCCCTCCATATTACATAGTATTGGGGAAGACTATATCCCCTTCCTTGCTTTATTTGTTTTGATCGAAGTCTCACATTACCTATTCTACTTGCTCACTGCAGTCCTTGAAAGACTTATTCTAAGCAGAGGTAGATGCAAATTGCCTCCCCATCAGCATCATGGATGTTGCTTGTCACATGCAGGCTTTCCACATGCCCAGTCATCTCAATTATAGTGTTGACAGGAAAAACATTACCCAAAAATTTTAGGATAATTCATATAATTTGTGCAATTAATCTGCGGTTTACACATTGCACAAAAGTGTTGGAATGGTCTCACTTGTTGGACGACAGCAGATAAATTCCCCAAACATCAAGCTCTAAAGAACATATTCAAACAATGACGTTGTTCTTTGTCTGTGCGGGTGAAGCTTGAGCCTGGAAACCAGATGTCTGCCATGCTTTACACCCAGAGAAGGAGAAGACGTGTGCCTGTGTGTGTGTGTGTGTGTGTGTGTGCCTGTGCATGTATGTGTATGTGCGGGAGAGAGGAGAGAGAAAACCTTGGAAAGGAAGAAGTCTTTCTGTCTTTTAACAAAAAAACCAAATTTTGACAGTGTGCCTCCCATTGAATAAAATATGTTTAAAATGTGGTGAATTTGCCTTCCTCATTTAGCACAAATGATTCCTATATTTTAATCCCAACCTGTATTGCAGGATATTTTAATGACTTTTCTTAGCTGTTTGAAACAAGCTAGGAGGTCAGCAATATTTCATGTTGTAGTTCTTCCCAATACATTTGAAGTTGGATTGCACATTGCAGCTGTGGGTTGCACATCTTAACAACTGTAACCTGTGCAATATGAACTACTTCAAAACAATGCGTAAATGGTGCCTGAAGAGCCAAAAGCTTCCTCTTAGGCATTCAGATAGCTTGGGAATCTCTGTGAAAAATTGTGACTGGAGCTGCACGCAGCTCACAGAGAAGTTACAGGGAGTTCTCAATAGTGATTTGATGGATATCACTTGGAGAGAGAAGGGAGTCCAATGGATGTGGGATGGGGGAAGATTCTCATGCCATCTTATCCTGGAGCAGCAATATCAGTCATAGTTTGGTGCATGAAAGCCTGTGCAAGGCAACTGAGGATGAAACATTCATTTGAACACTAATGCCCACACTCATTCTGCCTCTCAAAGTTGAGAAGAGCACCTGGCATCTTCCAGGAGATGACCAGTATGACCACATCCACCAGATTCAACAAATTCATGCTTCCTACCTGAGGAATGATGTAAGGTGGAAGGAGCTTTACACAAAAAAGGAACACGGAACACTCATATAGTAAGATTTAAGCAGTAATTGGACTCTCAGAAGGGCCTGTACCTCTGGGACGTCTGTGAACATCTAGAAATGCTGTGCACAGCCCAGAGACATCTTTGTCAATATACAAGGGTAGAACACCGAGCTCCTCATGTCCAGGAAATCTCCATAGCCATCAATAAGATTGGATAGCTTTATTGCTTTCATTAGCCAGTGTCAGATTTTTATGCCAGCTGAGGTGCAGGTAAAGAAAGGATTGGCTTGCTAGAGATATAGTGCTCATGTGATTAGCCTTTCCACCCACCCCAGCTCGTGATGCAATACGTACTCACAGGACTGTCTTACAGTACTGCTCAGACACCACAAAACCTGCAATTTATCTCTTCCCCCTGTTGTCTCTAAAAGGCAGGGAAGTGCCATTGCACACATTTCAGAAACAAGGGAAAAAAACCACTGAGAAACCTGTGAGACAGAATCACCCCAGAAATTCACCCAGGATGAAAGAGGGTGCTAAAGTCCCTCCTATGAGACTGGCCAAGACTATTTCTGCTTGACATCTGTGTGTGATTTGCTAATATTCCCAGAAGTGCATATGTTAGAACAGCCTTCCCTCCCACCACTTTGCAAGCATGCTGGGAGGCCCTTCCACTTTGAAGGTTTCAGGTCACATTTAGCCTAAATCCATCTTTTTGCAATCAAACAGAGAAACACCTGTCAGTTTTGGGGAGCACACTTCAGCTTTAGGAGGTGAGGGACACTGAATATGGAGAGAAGAACAAAAGAACATCTGCTGGTGCTTGCCCCAGGGCAGGAGATCAAAGATCACCCTTTTTCAAAGGTGGTCATACTGTCCAGGAACATAAAACAAAAGACAAACTGTGATTGATACGTACATTCTATCACTCCATAGACCCCTAACAACAGAGAAAATATTTATTTATATTTTTCTATATCCCTTTACTTATTGTTTCTTTGCTCTCTCAGCTCGTCTTTTGATTTCGGCTTGCTTATTATTCTTTTTCATTATTGTATTCCTTGCACTTTGGATTCTGGTTCATGTTCACATTCTTGTTTTACTAGAAATGCAACATCCTGGTGGAATTAAAACCCAATTGGATTTAAAGTACTGCTTAATTTGAGCTCCAGTGTCCTACATGTTGGCTAGGTGCTGTGAACATTGTAAAATCTAATAATATTTTTCACCTAAAAAATATCCATTAATATAACACTAGGAAAGAGATGTGCTGAGAGCCAATGGAAGCCAAAAGAAATCTGAGTAAATATTGTCAAAGTGCTATTTCTCCCCTCAGTTCCCACCTTCTCCCTGTGCTTTAGGTACTGCAGCACATGTGGAAGGCCATTGTAACACTAGGAAATGCTATACAGCTGTGATTTCACAGAACAAAACAAATAGTTTTACCTCCTCTAATATTTAATCCAGATTTGTAGTTTCCCAGTGCGCCACTGTAAAATCACCCGGTGTGGCAGGGTCCTTCGATAGCGCAGGAGTGCCAAGTCTCAAGGTGGCTGAGCTGAGGGTTATGTTTCAATTTGGCAGTGGAACACCGTTTCCATAGACAAATTAACATTGTTTCATTTCATTTTGACACCATAATGTCTTTTCCATAGACCTGCACTGACATTGTCGTGAAATCATTGCATCCCAATCAAGTGAATGGGAAATTAGCACCATGACACAAAACATACTGAGAAAGTAACCACAGCTTAGTTTATTTGTCAAACTGAAATACCTCAGCCACCTTCAAATGCATTTTCTGTAGCACCAGAAGACCCAAGTGCAGGATTCAACACAAATAAAACATAGCCTGTTAAATATGTTCCTTTCATTCAAAATTTAGGAAAGCTGCTACAAATGAGTGGTCCTTACTGCTGGCTCTGCATGTTAGGGCTCACACCCTTCCTCCCTCCCTCTCTTCCTCCCTCTCTCAGCATTTCTCTTTGGTGCTTGCATCTCAGCTGAGGGTTGTAGTTCCAAGAAACCAGTGCAATCCCTGCATCCCTCAGCTGCCCAGTGTGCTCAGTACAGTGAGGGCTGGGAAACTTTGCTGTTAGCATTTTGACGGGACTTGAAATGGAAATCATCTTGAGATTTCCATGGCTTGAGCTTGAGGACTTCGGTAATAATGCTACCATTGAGAGCTAAACTTGAAACCACAAAAATCTCTGTTTATAGAAGAAATGTCCTGTTTACTTTAACCAAGACAACATGCGGGAAAGTAAAAAAAAAACTCGGTAGCCCAGATCACAGATTTCTTAAACTTTTTGCTCTCAGACACATCCTAACAATAGAAATCACATCCATCTTCTGGTCTAAGCATATTCAAAGGGTTACATATCCAGTATTCCGCTATGCCAATGGTATGCTAAGTGCTAGAACACAACAATTTTACTTTCTCTTCATCCCATTCATATATATACACAAATATTAAAATAAGTAAAGGTTACACAGCAAGCACTCAAAAATGTCCAAATTTGCCTCTTTCACGTATATCATACACTATTACTCTACTCTTGATATCAGGCACAATTTTTTTTGGTGCCAGTCCACAGCAGACCTTTCCCACCTCACAGAATTTGTTCTCTCCTCGTTTCCCCTTCCAAGCTTTTCCCAGTGCCCCACTGCTTCCCCTCTCCACCTCTCTCTTGCTCAACCCATCCATCCCATCTGATAGAGGAAGCAGCCCTACTGCCCTGGGCTCTGCTTCCGTGACAGTATCAGGTGAGAACACCAGGTGACAAACAACGGGTTTTATTTTGCCATAATCATGTATTTTGGGCTTTTGGAACCAAAAACACCTGCACCACTTCCCAAACTCTGAGATTCCAATCCTGCCAGCAGGACTTTGTTTCAGTAAGGAGAAGCTTTCAGATAAGGGGAAGGCAGTACTTCTTAAAGTGGTGGTAATCTACGTCTTGTGTATCAGCTCACACTTTGTGCTTTCTTTTGAGCTGATGGGACCATAAACATCAGCATTTAACACTCAGTCACCCCATCCATGGACCCCTGCCGACAAGGTACCCCTGAACAGAGTCCAGCCAAGCTGATGTTTGAGTGGGATTGTGCCATAATCCTCTCCCTGCAGCCTGGCACCAGGCACTTTTGCTTGCTTGTACTTGTGCAAAGGGAAGGAAAAATCACAAAATGCAGGCAAAAGGTTAAAAAAAATTAATTTCCACATTCAACAACAAAACAATTTTATGTCACTTCTACCACCTCAATCTACTCCTTTTCGCATATGGAGGAAGTGAATTAGATTGAGCCAAATTCAGTGTTTTAAAAATCATCTAGGCACTGCCTTTCAATTTTCAGTATCTTTGTCTCTTTGATGTTCTCATATAGTTTCCACTTACACTAGGCAAGAATCTCAGATATTCATGAAGAAGCAGCTGGGCCAACTCGCCTGTCACTTCACTCTCTTTCATGCTGCCCTGACAGCATGAAGCAGATGAACTCTAGTGGGTATCACCCTCTGGAATAATTCTCTTGCCTGATGGGAACCCTCTGTTGTCATCAGGCTGTTGGCCAAAGCACTGACTTGGGAGGTGTTTGCCTCTTCCCAGCTGGCATAAAATTACTGTAACGGCCTCTTGGGTCTTCTAGAATAAGTAGGAGTTCAGGATTAAACTCCTGCCCTGTTCATAAAGACTGTGTCCAGAATAGCATTTACCGTATTCATCCCACTCCTAGGGTGAGTGCTCCGATGGAGCCAGGCTGTGTCACACTGTGGAGATTCATCCATCCCAAAGGCCAGCCCTAGGCTCATGGTGCTGCCTGAGTGCCTGGGAGCACCTAGTTCAGCAGCTCCATACCCAAAAAAGTGAACTCATTCCTCTCACTCCAAGCAGAAAGTCCTTGAAAGGCAACCTCTGACCGTCTGGAACTATACTTGCACTCTCAATTGCTTTTGCAGACACAAACATGGTCTATATTGCTCTGTGGACCATTTTACGGTCTCTTTATGCAGTTCTAAGTGGTCAGAATAGGTGCACAGATCTTGCTCCCAGACCTTGCCCTGACTGCTGTATGCCAGTTTGTTCAAAGTATTAGGTGGTGGGAGACCAATTAGGGCTCTAACTATAATTTCTAATTCCTTCATTCCTTTACCTGAGCAGAATCACTCTCAGTTATACTATATTCTAACTCTTTTGCATGGAGAATAAACCAAAAAAATCCAGTCTGGCATTTGTGATTGTTTTGAATTGCCTTTCCAGCATTTTTTAGTCTCAAGTTTATGCTTATTCAAATTCTAGTTAGTCTGTTTATCAAAACCCTATGCAGATGTCGTGGTTTAGCTTGGCCCAGGTTTTTCTAGTGGGGGGGCCACAAAGATGGCTCCTCAGTGAAGCTTCTTGAAGCCTTCACCATGTCCAGCTCCGAGGTGATGGACATGCTGCTGGCTTGGGTGTGAGTGTGTTAATTTGGGGTACCTGGCATTTGGCCAGGCTCAAACCATGACAGCAGAAAATATGCTAATTGGCAGAGAAGCCCTTTTTTCAGTGTTAGCTTGCTCGCACTGGATTCTTTACAAATGGAGTTGTAGTTTGTTTTACAGGATACCTCCCAGCCCACAACTTCCTCAGGTATCTGATGCAAACCAAGATGTGCACCCAGCTGACATCCTCTCGGGGCTCGAGATGATTTGTGGGCTGAAACCACACTGTGATAAGCGCTCTGAAAAGATTACTAAGGAGGAAGCTTCTCAGAACAAGGCTGTAAATTGTCACGCTGCTTTTGTTTTAAAAAAGCTAACAACAGAAAGTTGCCACACTGATACAACTCTTCTGAAAATTGGTGCGTGTCTGCTCTTCATGACCTGTGTTGTTATCGTGTTGTTTGGCTGGTAGCCTGCCTATGGAGGGAAAGAGAAAGGGAAACAGAGAAAAGCAAAAAAAAACCCTAACTTAGGAATCATTTCAAGGCCTGAGATGTGGACAGGTTTGCCAAGAAATATCTTGGAACTGTACAAGGTAAACATGGTCTAAATCACCTGCTTTGGGAAGATAAGTACCACGAGTTCTCTAAGCTAAATGTACACTGCTGAAATTTGATTGAAAACTTTGCGATGTGAAGACTGAAAATCACAAGAAGGAGGCAGGCAGCGTTTAATCTCCTGTTGGATGACAATTCAAGATAGACTGATAGAGATACCTGCTGCCTGATAAACCAGTCAATATTGTAGATGGTAGATACTTGCAGGAAACAGACACTGCAAAGCGGAAAAAAATCCTCAGTATTTTTATATTTTCATCCTGCTCTCAGCTCCCTGCTAAGCAGGATGAGACTTGTATTTTCCTCTGTTAAGTTTTTCCACTTCAGATGCTGTGAGCACCCCAATTTCTTTTCAAGGGCATGTTGTTTAAGGTAGAGTAACGTGTACAAAATGCATGCATGAAATCTAGGGAATTCTTAGTGGCTGGAAACCATAGCATGATAGAAACCAAAGGTGACAGATCCAGCCACGATTCTGTACTAATTTTTTATCTTGTCCATTACAGAAGAATTATTTGCACACTAACTGACTACAAACTGAGTGGTGGTGTTTAGTATATGCAGTGGGTCTTTCAAACAAGTTTACCTGGCTGTGAGACCAGAAAGGAAAATGCAGGAAGTTTTAAACAGCATGGGGAAATCACAGACAAGCAGAAAACACTAATTACACTTCTCTTTGAAAGGACTTGGACAAGTTGCTGTATCCATATTCTCACCACAACTCTTCAGACTTTGTGTGCACCTATCCTTCGCGTTATGTTTATTACAAGAGCTAAGACAGCAGGCTTTCTAACAGCTCTCTGCTGCTGCTGTCTTACTATGATTTTCCTATCTTTTAATTAAAAGTATATTTCACAGCCAAGCCAAATGTTTCATAATAACAAGAAGGAAATGCAGAGAAACAGCAAGGAAAACTTTTGACCTGCTGTGGACTGAACATACTTCTTCTTGCCACGCAACAAGACTAAATCATCACATGTGTTGCTGATGGACATTCATCATTATTTCTTCCCAAACTGAAAGCATATTTCATTTTCCTGAAGCCTGGATTTTCTCCAAGTTTTGCAGGGAAATGTTGCTGCCATTGGAGCTTGTTGCTGTGTGTCACCACCTGCTGGCAAACATCGGTTGAGGGTTTCTGTCTTGATTGCGCAGCTAAAACAGTGTAGACAAGGACTTTTATCTTCCTTGATAGAAACAGATAGGTGGCCACAAACAGAACATATGTTATTTAAACAGATTTTTGGTCTTGAATGCATATATTCAGACCAAGCCTGTTTGTACAACATGCAATCTGGATCCTGCAAACCATTACTCAGGTAACTAGCTCTTAATACAGGAGAAAAGATTCAAATGCATAGAAAAGGTTACCAGTATGGGAAAATGTTCATTGAAAAACCTGAGCAGAAAAATAAAAAACTGAAAAATTAAATATATATGGTAAATGCCGCTGCAATATTTAATTAAAAATAACATAGAGTGAAAACTCACAATAACCTTCTAGAGATAGTCTCAGGTTTAAATTTCCCAATTGGTGCTATTTATTTTATGGGTTTAATGACTGGAGTTCGAGCTTTTCTCTTCTTTTTTTCCTGCAATAGATATTTTTAAGAAATCAGACCTTTTTAATATGAAAGTATATTTTGAAGCATATAATATTTATTCCATCCACTCTAATAGGTAAACGTGCGTTGCAGTGTGGGCTCTAATGCTGATAATTCATATCATTTATCTGATAGATCAGGAGCCATTACGGCCTGTTGTGTAAATTCATATTTTGGCACTCTTTAAAAAGTGGATTATTATTGACCCAATAGACCGTAACAGCTCCAAAGAAGCCATTACTGCCTATTGTGCAAGTCCTTCATGGCGCATGTTTTATTGACCCTTTGGAGCCATCATGGTCTGTCTTGTCAATCCGGATGCCATACGAGCGTATTAAGGCTGCCTGCGTAATATCCGTACAGCGCAGCAGTGACATTATTGATGCGTGCCCCTACAAAATTACATTTTGAGCCATGTCAGCCAGCTGGTTTTTTCCTCAGGTTCCAAAACACCTATTGTTCTGGTTCACATCCTGAACTAGAGACAAGGGCTACAAAAATCACCTCAAGATAATGAAGTCATCACTCTTTTTTTCCTTAAAAAAAAGAAAAAAAAAGAAAAGTGAAAATCAGGCTCTCGCTCACCAGGAAGAAAAAAAGAAATGGCTGTGGGTTGTCAGATCACCCCGGTTCTTCTCCGTGTTCCCTTCTCCTCTTCCGGCTGCACGTGTGTAGGATAGCACTGTATAAAGGAAATGTCCTTTCTTCCATTAATAGTCCACAAAATCCACCTTGCTGGACAGCAGAGTGTCCAGCTTGCCTGTGCAGAGGGAAGATGAGCAGGGTTTGCCCTCTGCAAAAAGATGACCATCTTGCACAAGGAACGAGCAGGCATGTGCACCACACAGCCCTGGGCACCACACAGCCCTGGGCAAAAGGGTTTATATGCAGCGTGTGCACTGAGGGGCCTGGATCTGAGGGCTTTAATGAGAAACAGAAGGGACAAAAGCAAGACCCCAGTAGAAAACCTGTCCTGAGGGAGTGTCTACCGCTGCTTCCAGGCTAGAAATAACTCCTTGGCCAAGCCTGCAGACAAAACTCCTGCAAATCCTTCCTATCTGGCTCACCCCTCCATTAGGGAGCAGACAACTCCACCCTGAGCACCGCTCTGCCCAGCTCACATCTGTCAAGGCAAACACAGCTCACTGTCAGGAGCCTGTTACCTGCAGACCATCTCACTCCTTTTCTTCCAAACAAAAACCACACAGAAACAGCACAACCTGAGCCACCTCCAAAGCAATGTCTTCCTGGGGCCAGATCAAATTCAGCTGAACAGCTAGTGGGGTTAAGTTCAACCTGCAGCTGCCTAAATGCTTGAATTATTCCCATGCCTGGCATAATAAAGATCTAGTGTTGGCAGTGCTTGCTTGTCTTATACATTCATAAATATTTATCCAAATATTAATGAACAGAAAAACAATTTATTTCTTTTTTTCCTAATTGTAACATCAATTCTAATATATTTTGTTACTTAGTCACCTCACAAGTATATTGATTTTCTTATCCACCAATAGGTATTTAAATGTTTTACAAGTGCATGCCAGGATCCTGCAATGAGAACTGTATTTGGAACCCATAGCAGGGCTGGTACTTTTAGATTTATTTGGTTTCTATGCTAACACAGTGGGAGCTATGCAATAAAAATTCAGCATAGAGGATGGACAGTGGTTTCATGCAATGTACATTTCTGAAGGTTTCTTCAGACTGTACACAAATGCAATGTACACGTGCAAAATGCACATAGTGTTGCAGAAGAGGGTTTGCTCCTACCACACTTCTACACACATTGTTTTTCTCTTTTCAAACCAACACACACATACCCCACTCTTGTGCATAATACTGACATGATTTACAATTTATGGTTGCCAAGTGTGGCTGTCTAATCTCCAAGACAGCATCCAAAAACTTCACTTGTAATTTAGTTTCCAATTCAGCAGACTGCTAAAGCATACGGTTGGTTGAGTGCAGGTAGAGTGTCCCAGTAAAGCCAGATACCTGCTTAGCCACCTTGCTAAATTGAGGCCTCACTTTTGATAGATCTCAGCGTCTTTTCATCACCCACCTAGATAATGAAAGATGCAGGTAATCTGACCTTGCATAGTAACTGAAAACTTCTTCAGCGATATTGCTTGTGACAGCTGTATATTTCCTCAGAGGGGAAGATAAAGCCTCTGGTCTCTGCAATTCACTAAAAGAACTTTTTATGAGTTCAGCATTTCCTTGTCTGTGGCTGGAAATTTTATTTGGTGCTCACAAACACCCTACTGTGCACTAATGCAGAGGACCACAGCAAATAACCTCTGGTGCTGATAAGAACTAATCATGAAACTCTCTTCTTTCTGCATAGGTACCCATAAGCTCTCTAGGTGGCCTGTACAAAAGATGGAGATTGTTTGACATTAATGGAGTGGCCTTTCTGATCCAGGAGACTCATCTATTTCAGGCAGTTCAGAAATGACTCTCAGTACCCTTCCAAATAATAATAAAAAGTGAAAAGTGGAAAGTTTTGTGTGTCTTTTGAATGGACATATTTTGTCAATGCCCTTTATCCTGAGAGTGGTTTATTTGTCATTTTTGTGACAAAGATAATAGAAAGATCTCCTGATTTAGCCAAAGTATGCAAAATCCTTTTGCCTTTTCCATAATAAGATCAAGAAGAATTTAGGTAGAGCTGATATCGATAAAGTTCATACGCAGGACACAATGTTTACCAAATAAACACATTTATTTTATAAATGGTAGGTTTACTTCTTTTCTAATTCACTTATTTTTAGAGATAGGAATTGATTTGTTCAGAGGGAAGAATAGCAGCTTCACCACCAGCTTCAGGGGAGTTATATCCAATACACATTCTTGTAAGCACAGGCAAAAACCCAGTATCCTGGGTTAAGCACTCCTTTCCTTCTCCTCACAGGTTTCTGAGACAAGGAACAATTTGTAATGCTGCCAAATGAAGCCCCTACAAAGAGAGGGCATGGATATCCAGCAGATCTCAAAGTCTGTGAGAGACCTGGGTCTTAGTTTAATTCAGGAATAAGGACTACATCCTCTGAGCATATTATGTACATCTCTCTGGTCTCCATGTTAGCCATAGGTAAGGGAAACTAGACCAGGGAGCTTCATCTCAACACTGCAAAAAAANNNNAAAAAAAAAAAAAAAATTGCACTCATATAATGTCCCCACAGTCCACATCAGAAAAATGCACGGACACCTTCAGCAACCATTGTCACAGTTTTCCATGGGTTACAGTAGGAACTTCTAGGATCTGATTCAGTACATAGCCTTATACATGAAAAACAAAAAAAAATGGTAAGGAGTTTTGTATTTGTACTGTAGTGTTCCAATTCTGCTCACAAAACCATGGACAAGCAAGCCTTTGCCTGACTTTCTCAGGGCACACAGCTGATGAGCTGCCTAAAACAGCAGGGCCACTGAGAAAAAATACAACCAGGGCATTCAGCATCAGGATCACCTCACTCATAAACTCCTGACAGACTGAATACACCAGGGCTGGAATTACTGGAAAGATGATGATTTACCTTTTTCCCAACTGCAGACAACTCTGAATCCTGCCACAAAAGGCAAACAAAAAAACAAGAAAATATTTGATGACTTTGTGTTTTTCTATGACAACCAACATCATTTATGACCCATTATGTAACGACATGAGCATTATACATTGAAAAGCTGTCTAGAAAGACGTTGTAAATAAACATTTCTGGTTTGCAAACAGGAAGCCAGAGATATTACTGTGGAAGCTGAGAGGATGGGGTTAGGTTCTTGAAACGTGAGTGATTTGTTTTTTCCTTCCATCTCTCCCAAACTCATGGTGCAGTCATATTGTTATTAGCTAATGCATGTCATTTTCTCTCCACTGTTATAGCTAAAATATAACTCTGGAAAAGAAATGAACAGCAATAGAAAGACAGACTAGATAGATGCAAGACAAGAAGGAAAAGTGGCAAAAAGCTAAAACAGGAGGTTTAAAGTGTCTGAGGCTACAGGGATTCAGACCAAGTGCTGGAAGAGTCTAATCTCCAACAGTGGCCCATTGCACTGACTTCAGCCAAGGCACAAAATTACCCAAAATAAATATTCTAATGAGGGAAGCATTTTCAAATTCCACATATTGCATATGCAGGTATGTTCTGCCTTATGGGAGGCTTTTCTGACACAAGCATTCATCATGGCAGTTAGAAGGCTACAAAGAGAGGCAATACTTTATACGAGCCTAAGAATTTGTGGCAAATAAAAAACAGGGTTTGGGTCTCAAAAACCTTCTTTGAGGCTAAGCCAAGCAACAGACTTCAAGCTAGGCTTTTCTGATTCCTTTTTAGACCTGAAGAAGTGTCTGTACATTCAAAATCCTGTCTGTTTTTTGAGCTATGTTCCTCAGTCCAGTAATAACCTCTCCACAAACCCTGCTCAACTCCTACCCTTAAGCCATTACAACTACTACAGCACTGCTAACTCACTGCCCCTGGCCTGAGCGACTGAGCAAACTCCTGACAGCAATAGGTTTTAGCTGGCCAAACCACACTCCATTCTCACTGCAGCCCGCACAGGGGGACACACTGCTGGCTCCTGCCCAGCCCTCCGTGTCCAGTGAAGCACGGCCTGCCAGTTGACATGGGAGTTGGTGGAGGGCTCACCACCAGCTTCCACCAGAGCAGGATTAGGCCCTTTCTCCTTTTGACATATTTCAAAACATCCCTCTTTTTCTGTGCTAACTGCTCATAACAGTTGCCCCATCCAGGCATCAAATAAACAATGGCTTTTTTATCCTGGCATTGGTATTATTGTGAAGGAAGTTTTCAGTCAAACAATACCACTGAATAAAATCTTTTCTCCTACCAATGTCATGTGACAATTTTTTTTTTTTTGCTTTAACCTGAATTTCTAACCCATTTTAAACCTGCTATTTTTTCACACATTAATGGCAAGAAATTTTTATCTTCTTCTTCTTCTTCTTTCTCTGCCTTTTTCCCCCCTTCAGTAGATGAACTTTAAATGCAATAGTGTGCTCATCCTAAGTGACCCTGCCTGCTGGGAGTAATTGTCTAGAGGAGAATAGAAGAATATAAGAGCTTTTGTGTAAGGGAATAGAGAAGACAGACTTTATTATGATTCTGAATCGTAAGCCTGCTCTCTTTTTTTTTTTCCTTTCTCTCCCTTTTTTTTTTTTTTTTTTTTTGGTGGGGGGGGAGGTTCTAACAGCTGTTTCCCATCACAACCGGTGTTTGAAAGACACAGCAAAATTGAGTGTATCAGTATCACAATTAGTTTCACAGGCGGCTAATAACTTACTTGCCAGCCATGCCTGATTTAATCAGGACAGTCCTGATTTATGGTTGTTTGTCCCAGTGTCCGATTTTCTCTGCCAGTTCCAGCACAAGGAGATGCATGCAGCCTGCTTCTGCACTCTGTCAGGGCCACCAGTTCACTACAGTGGGCTTGCTGCACTGGAGGCGAAAAAGGAGGAGGCAGCCAAAATGAGAAGTCTGGAGTCCTCTAACACAACCCAGGAAACATATTCTTCTTCCTCTGATAAACAGAGCAGCTCACACTGGTGCAGGCATGCCAGGCCAACTTGGAGGGGCTTGTACATTTATCAAGGTATCTCACAGTGGCCTGCTACCCCCCTCTTCCCTTGTGACCTGGAGGAACCTCCCTGGTTAGGGTCAAGAGGTGATTTTAGCAGCACATTATCTCAAGCCTGCAAGGCCCTGAGCTGCTGCGAGTGAGTCTTCTGTCAATGGTGCCAAATTACGCGTGGCTCATTTTTGCAAAGTGATCTACTGCTGCTGCTCATTGGGGACAGAGCTGAGACCATCCAACTCATTTTTCTTAGGACTGCAAGCTGGTCTGGAGGAAGTCACATCAACAAGAGCCCGGCTCATGCCTTTCTCACTCAGCAACTCTACTCCTCGGAGCTGAAAAAAATGTCCATGAGAAGCCATTTAATGGATCGGTTGTAGCACTAAAAAGATGAGATCTGAGGCAGTCTTGATAGTGGCTGCAAAAGGGTGGGAAAAAGAAAAGAAGAAAACAGGTTTCTAGGAGGATTTTGGCTGGGCTGGCTATACCACTGATATTCCCGCTTAAAGGAAATAGGTAAATCTTTTCCTTAAAGAATATGGAAAATAAGCAAAGATGTGTTATAAGCAGGCATCTGAAATAACACCCACAAGGCTCTTCAGGGCAGATTTCTCCACAGTCACCTGCAAATTGCTCTAGAGCTCTCCTTCACATCTCTCTGCAGTGCTCTCTGTACTGGGATGGTTATAAGACCAGAGCAGTCACCAAACCTCCACCGAGCCATGCCCGCTGCCCCCAGCCATCTCACTTTCACCTTGGGCTCCCCAAAGTATGGCAGGATAAAAGGTCTGTTTATATTCACTGCTTCTCTCTCATCTTTAGGTTTGGTTTGGTTTGGTTTGGTTTGGTTTGATTTTGCCTGTATTTCTGAAATGGAGAGAAGGCTGAGGCCCAAACCCATAGCTGCGGTTTCTAGATGCCACTACTGTAACAATAACCCTCAGGGATGTTTAATCAGGAGAGCTGGAGCACGTTCATGTCAGAGGGAGCCTGTGCACTGTGATTAAGAGTGTTTTCAACCTGCGAACAGAGGTTTTTTGCTTTAGATTGAAAGATTGTCATGGAAAATCCCTTGTGTCACCTGTTTTAAAAGATGTGTGTTACACTCTTATAGTTAGCTCTGAAACGTGAAAGACAATGTGGGCCTTGTCATCACCTTCCTAAGTCAGGGATCCAGAAATCTCAGTCCCCTGGTTTGAAAGTGGAGGTGCAAGCAGATGCTTTGCACGTTCCATGTATGTGCTCGGGGATCACACTGCAATGGCACTGCTTATGGCTGCCACACAGTCCTGGTCCTTGATCTAAGGAACTTGCAATTTGGGTAGAAAGGCAATAATCTCACCATTTGTGGGGTTTTTTCATTTTCCTCTCTTAATACCTTATATATATGGCATTTGGCAATGCATGACAGAGAACATACATCTCGGTTAGTTGTTATCCAAAGCATGACAGGTAACTAAGCTGCAAGAGAAGGTGCTGATTAGTTTCCTAGAAGAACAGACATGAGCAGAGGGCACAGTACTGTTTTTCTCCAGCTGGAAAAGTTGAAGCTACATTTGCAAGGCCCTGTTGCCTCAAGGAGCAAGAATGGGAACATCTCAGTTGCAGATTTCACTTAATTTATTAGAGACAAAATATAAACTTGTATTCAGGTTTTGTCACTGAATAAAAGACATCTTGCACAATGTCTTTTAGAGGAGGAATTCACACTGCTTCACCTGCAACATTTCCATCCACCTCCTGGGTTTCCTACCAGCTGTTTCTAGCTGGCCTTCTCTCCAGTACGGAGACATGCTGACTTGCCCTACAGCAGGGAACATTCTCTCTGTGAGGTCCATTGTGGTGGGGAGACTTACGCTTTTCTCAGAGGCCTTCAGAGAGGACTCATGTTCTTCTTTGTTTCAATCCAAAGGGGACTTGAGGCAGCCTGGAAGCCTTAACTGAGGCAGAAGCCTCATTTTTAAGTTTTACACCTAAATCTTGTCATCTAAAGCAGAACCTGTGTCTAACATGTCCATACAAGCAGGTATACAAGCACATGGATTTGAGTGCTAATGTCTCCATCATCTTTCAGAAGGACACACCACTGTCTTCTCATCAAAGGTGGCAGAAAGTGGGACTGGAGCTGCAGTGACTCCAATGACAAATCTAAAATTGGGATTCCTTCCTGCCGTTCTCTTTTCTCTCTCTGTTTACACAAAAGACAGACCACATTCAACGGTATCAGTGCAACCCAACCATGATACTCATTGAGCAGTTAACACACACACAAATACAAAGAGAAAAAGAAAAAGAAAAAGTGGCAGTCTATCCATCTCACTTGGCATGTTTATATGTCCTTCCTAACCATAAAAAAGAAGCCTGTTTACAAAGTGGAGTGTCGGTAACATTGTGTAAAGGAACACTTATCTGAGAAACTTTGATCTCCTTCTGAAGCACCATTACTCTGAGACTGAAGGGCTAATGCCTCTCTGGGTGGGAGAGAAAGTTTTTCAACAGGAAAAGAAGGAAGTTTATTGTGCTATCTAGTGGACACATTAAGAAAATCCAGCTCCTTGGAAACAAGTCGTGGCTGTATCACCGGCAGCCTTATCCCACATTGCACAGGCTGCTGAAGGGGGGGGGGGGAAACAAGACATTGAGGCCTCCTGTAATGGGATAGCAGGGAAGTTGTTACTCTAGTGTAGGCCTGCTATCTCACTCATTTAAGTAATGGACATATTAATGGAGCTGAGAGCTAAACCAGACACATAGCCCTGCCTATTGGAGCAAACGTTTTCCATTTACAGACTCCGGGACGCACTTTACCATGCTGATTCACATATTTAGGTCCTGCTTGGGTGAGTAATCATATTGGCTTTGAGAGCACAAGCAGAACATTGGCCTCAACAAGAGGAGTGAAAACCACTGCCAGGAGAGTGATTGAGTTGGATCCTAAAACGTTTAGTTAGATATCACTAAAAATAAAAATATTAATTTCTTTTTTCTAAAAAGAATTGAGGATTCCTGGGATGCAAAAAGCAGATTGAAAAACATACACGAGACTCAGGTAGATCCAGTTTCAGATAGGTGTGAAATCCCACAGGAACAATATCATTCACCCTACTGCCTTTGGAAAAATGGCATAAAATCTTGCCCAATCTTTTTTTTTCTTCCTAATTTCAAGTTTTCCACGTCTCCCTTAAGAAGCTGAGCTTCTCTTGACGCTTTACTGCAGTCAGAGATCTGGGTATCTCTAATCTTTCCTGCAAACACATTTCTCTAAAATGTTTGTTAAAACACGCTGTCAAATTGAAACTTAATAGCACAGACCTTCCTTGCAAACATAAATAGCACCTCCGGAGGCTCACACATCACTGCTCTTTGCTTGTATGAGTCCTGCTGCTCTCCATTTTATTTCTCCGCGCTGCCGCTTGCACTTTTCAACTTCTTCTGTCTGTAGCTGAGTCCTTCATTCAAAGACCACTGAAATCCTTGGGAGCCCATCCAATACCTGCCGCTGGCTTTGGGCCCCACCACAGCAATTCTGCCCTGCCAGCACTGAACACTTCCTTCGAGGCGCTGAACAAACCTATTAACTAATCTCGTTAAAATTATTCCTTCACCAGCCGGCCTTTAAACAGGGGCGGCTATTGTATAAACGTGTATTTCTCTTATAAACATTCCTGTGGAGACAATATAGAGATAGGCTGGAGCTGCCTTTTGCCAGTTGCTTGGCCTGTTGAAACAATCAGCTTGAAAGACAGACTTTAAAAGATGAGGGGTTTGTGCCCGCAAAAGAAAAGCAGCAGCTTCAAAAGAGTGTGATTTATTCGAAAGGGAGAAAAAATAAAAGAAAGCAGAATAGCTAGGCTCGTTGAGTTTACATCCTGTAGTTTCCTTATTTTGCTAGGCTGTGAAAGACCATGGCCAGGCTCTATAGAAAGTGCACATTTGAACCCAGATTTACTAATGACTGATACAGCAGTCATGAAAGTTCAGTTTATGTCTTTCTTTTCCCCGAAAAACAAGGCGTTCATAAGCCACCGTATTTTTTGGTGGGAGACAAATAAAGCAACTGTTATTGCAGGGTTTTTAAAATAGATAATACCCCATTTGAAAACCAAGATGAAGTACCCTTCTATCTGGCATAGCCTTGAAACATTTACAGAAAGCCTTTTAATGGAGATTTAGTGTATGTATAATAATAACACAGAATTTGATACCCTCTAGGAAAAAACTGCCTGGTGCTCCCTTAACAACCACAATTACTGCACAACTTGTTATATCTAAAGTTAATAAACCAGAATTAAGGTTGTGAATAAACTTTATTAAGCAGCAGGAACCTGTCTTCTCCCCCTTGTGACTGTCCCACAGGCACCAAAGACCCTACGTTTGTCCTCTTGTTTACCTTTCCTGGGGCGAGTTTACCTTTCTAGCCCTGAAAGATCTGGCAGTGACTAAGACATACAGAAGCTGAGACAAAAAACCCACCAAAGCAAAACAAAAAAACCTGCACCACCAACAAGAAAACTCCAAACAAGCAAACAAAAAAAAAAATTAATAAAGAAAAAAAAATATTACAAAAGGAAAATAGAGATTAAAAAGAAAATTAAAGAGGAAAGGAAAGGAAAGGAAAGGAAAGGAAAGGAAAGGAAAGGAAAGGAAAGGAAAGGAAAGGAAAGGAAAGGAAAGGAAAGGAAAGGAAAGGAAAGGAAAGGAAAGGAAAGGAAAGGAAAGGAAAGGAAAGGAAAGGAAAGGAAAGGAAAGGAAAGGAAAGGAAAGGAAAGGAAAGGAAAGGAAAGGAAAGGAAAGGAAAGGAAAGGAAAGGAAAGGAAAGGAAAGGAAAGGAAAGGAAAGGAAAGGAAAGGAAAGGAAAGGAAAGGAAAGGAAAGGAAAGGAAAGGAAAGGAAAGGAAAGGAAAGGAAAGGAAAGGAAAGGAAAGGAAAGGAAAGGAAAGGAAAGGAAAGGAAAGGAAAGGAAAGGAAAGGAAAGGAAAGGAAAGGAAAGGAAAGGAAAGGAAAGGAAAGGAAAGGAAAGGAAAGGAAAGGAAAGGAAAGGAAAGGAAAGGAAAGGAAAGGAAAGGAAAGGAAAGGAAAGGAAAGGAAAGGAAAGGAAAGGAAAGGAAAGGAAAGGAAAGGAAAGGAAAGGAAAGGAAAGGAAAGGAAAGGAAAGGAAAGGAAAGGAAAGGAAAGGAAAGGAAAGGAAAGGAAAGGAAAGGAAAGGAAAGGAAAGGAAAGGAAAGGA
>VZRN01003296.1:1446612-1464395 GCA_013397935.1 Dasyornis broadbenti
CATGGGCGAGTGGATCTCAGCATTTCCCGTGGGCCCCCATGGGCTGCAGGGGCACCCCCTGCTTCACCATGGCCTCACCACGGCCTGCAGAGGCTGCAGAGCTCTGGCGCCTGGAGCTCCCCCTCCCCCTCCTTCTCCACTGACCTTGGTCCCTCCATGTTGTTTTCCCTCACATACTCTCACCTACTCCTCCTCCTCTGGCTAAGGAAAAGTGCGTGCACCCATTGTTTTGATTTCTTCTTAAATATGTTTTTCACAGAGGCGTAACCAACATCTCTAATTGGCCCAGGCTTGGCCAGCAGCATGTCCATCACCTCAGAGCTGGACATGGTGAAGGCTTCGAGAAGCTTCACCGAGGAGCCATCTTTGTGGGCCCCCCCCACTAGAAAAACCTGGGCCAAGCTAAACCACGACAACTAACACTAAGTGTTGGGGGCTTAGAGGGCTGTGAAGAAAACAGGGAAAGAAGAAAAGGCAGAGAACAAGCCACTGGATTAGGTGGGGGGAAAATTGGAGAAAGAAGGACTGCTCTACAACTCTCAACCATGGCTCCTGTTCTGGTTACCTAGATTTCAGATATAGACATGGTTATGGGTACCTCAGCTTTGTGTGTCCATTTTGAGCTATTTCTTAGTGTCTTAAATAAATAAACCGTGTGTCAGGTAAAGGCTCTTTCTATAGTGGTGTCAGATTGTCAGCCTAAAGCAAAAAACATTACTCCTCTTGATACCAGTGAGTGTTTTTCCTGGTTTTGTTTTGTTTTTTTTCCAGTGGGCAGTAATAGGGACCTCATTAAACTCTAATCAAAGTCGATGGAAACTTAGATGGACTTTGGGTAAAACCTTCAGATAGATAGGCAGTTATAGACAAAACAGGTTTTTTTTTGCTGTGGTTTGAACTTCTGTTATAGATAGGTACTTCCAGGTTAAACACATACACAAATGTCCTCCCCTCCTCCTTCTTCTGTGCAGCCCTGCGGGATAGGGCATAGCCTAACCTTACTCCTATTTCTCCGTTTTCAACTGCTGAGGGACAGTGAACAGATCAGGAAGCCTGTTGTTCCAAATCTGAAATTCCAAGTGCATTACTTGTTCAAATTAAGCCATGTGATACTGTTTTAGTTCATTGATTTGACAACTGTGACATTTAAAACAATGTTTCTGATACAGAAACTGCTGGAAAAGCAAATGAAAAATGTCCCAAAAGCAAACCGTTGTGGAAAGTAAGCACAGCTGGACCCTAATTCTTTAATAAATTGGAATGAATATTCCCAGGACAAATTTTTAGTCTTTAGCTGTGTTTTTAAATTGCAAGACTTCTGAACTTTCATTACACCTGGAAAACATACCATCCTCACTCTCTCCACAAACTGAATATTTCAGGAAATTTTGTTGTCTGTACAAAAGAAAAGCCTCTAAGTTCAAGCATGATTATCCCTAATTTTTAGGCATAAACTTTAAAGCTACAATACACTGAACTTAGAAATAATTTAAGCATCTAGTGGTACAAATATTTGTTTGATGAGGTGTTCAAAACTACCAAATCTGCTTAAAACACCCCAAAAGTATGTGGATGTGTCACTTGGGGACTTAGTTTAGTGGTGAACATGGTAGTGCTGGGTCAACAATTTGACACATTGATCTTAGAGGTCTTTTCCAACCTTAGCAGCTCCACAATTGTATGAAAGTGCGTTTAAAAATATTGCTATCTGCTTGTACCTCTACCTTCTGCCTTTCCATCTCCTGTCTTCTCTTGTCCCATTGTCTCCACTGCCAGCTTTTTTTCCCTTACTTTCCTCCAAATGTCAGACTAAAAATATTTCCCTGCTGCTTTCCCCACCTAGGTCTCAGCATGCTGACCATACCTTTGCCTTGATTCCCAAGACCGTTAAATACTCAGTGAGGGATATTGCTGCATCGTTTGATCATGTAAGCAACAATGCTCTTAGTGTACCTGTAAGATGCAAAGGCACTGTACAGATAGACAGGGGGAAAAAGAAAAAGGTGGTGTTCTCATTCCTCCCAAATGAAGTAAGAGGTTGTCATGGAAGCTCAGTTTCCACACTCTCTCCCTACCCAATTTGTGGGCCAGTCTGTTCTTCCTTCCCCGCTCATCCGTGAGGAGTTGAAAAGGGCAGAACCAAAAGCGGCACAAAATGGGAGTGAGACTTGTAAAGACAATGAAACAAAATGAATAGACATAAGTAAAATAATCCTAAAACAATGACAGCTCTCTTTATTGTAAAAACCGAGATGATAAAATGGATAGTAAAACTTTTAATCGCCTCTTTACCGCAGTGCAAGACTGCTGCTGTCAGAGTCCTGCAGTCAAGCTGTGGCCAGACTGAGCAGGATTTTTAGAGTTTCATTCTTCATCTGCAGATTTCAGGAATGAAAGGATTGTTCCTAAGAGAGGAAGTTAAAATTTAAATTGCCCAATTTCTTCCTTAGGCTGGCATAAATCAAAAGTATCAATTGAGTTAGGCTGGTTGGGAAGAGATGAAAATCTGGTCTGCAATTTTAAAAGAAAGAAAAAAGAAAATGCATTTCTATTGTACATTATTAGAAAATTAATTTTTGTTGCCACTATAAGACAACCATAAGAAAAGAGGGGAAAATAAAATGTTCAAAGTACTGTACTATGTCCCATAGACTCTTTTTGGAGTACCAGTCAGTCATCAGTCCTAAAAAAAGATTCTCCAAGACTGCAAAGGACTTCAGCTTTGCAGGAATCTTGAACTTGTAGCCAGAAGCCCAGGGTGTCAACAACTGACCAGGAAAAAAAGGCAGACTTCCACCAGAAATCTGTCAAACTTGAAACATTTCCATGAAGCATTTCAAGTTAAACTAATCATCCCTTTTTGAGTTTTGTCCTGGCTCTACTCAGGGGGCCTGTTGTGCCAGAAGGTTTCTGTAAGAGAAGAACAGGAAAGCCTGAATCAAAACCTTCCAATTTTAGATAAAGATGATCTGCAAAGTCCTGTCAGAGTCTGGCCTGAGGGGTGTTCCAGCTCTTCATTTACCATTTATAATTTTCCCTCTACATTTATTTCAAAACCACAATCTTCTCTTTTAGTCTTGGACTCATTTCATGAACTGAGGGCCGTCTGCCACTCTGGATGACTGACTGATGAAGTCTGCTTTTATTTCTAAAATAAAGCCAAGAGCAGACTACAGCTTGCCTGAGCCAGGCTAGGATGAGAGGGATGCTTGAATGAGAGGGATGGTTGCAGTACAGAAGGGACAAGTAAGACATTTAGGCTCTATGTTTCTTCTTAGGCTGGTGATTTAGGACAGACCACTCTGCCCTTTACCAATAAAAGAGGAACAAAATTACCACTCTGCCTGCTGTTCTACTGCTTTATGGCACGGGAAAGGGAAAGAGAAGGATATATTTGTTTGCAGTGTCCATCTACCCTATAGATCCTGGAACCCACACCCCATGTTATGCCCTGGCCCCACTGCTACATCCCAGGAATAGCCCTCCCGGGAGAACAGGGAGCTCCTGGCTGCTGCTGTGTGTCTGACAGAGTTGGTAGGCAAACTAAGATGGATTTGAATCTTCTCCTCCCAGCACAGGAGGGAAAAAGATTAAAACAAATGGGCAGCAGGATGGCTAATGGTGCTGGTACAATCACTGACAATAGCAGCTGTAATAGAGTCAGCCTTGGAGCGAGCTGCAGAGAGGTGATGTTACTTTATTCTTTGTAATGATCACTGTTAACTAATATTTGTCTGCTGAATGCCCACAGGTCTTTGTCAAGGATCAGGCCCCCAGTATGGCTGGCCCTGAATACAACCTAATAAAAAGCTGCCTTCCTCCAGAGCTTGAAATTGAAGCGCAAGTCAAAAGACAATAAGTGAATTCTGCAAAGAAACAGGTGGACCCCAGGGTAACAATGAGACAAATGTGTGATGACATGGCCTGAAAGTGGCCAAACAGTTACATGCAAGAGGATGAGAAATGCTGCTATTTCTGTTAATTTGAAGAGTCTCTCGGACAGTCTATCTAAGTTAAAGTTGCCAGGCTCTTTTGATGCCTTTTCAGAGTTGAAGTCCGCCTCCTGGTAAGCAGCTGTCAGGAAGGCAGGGAAGAGGTAGCCTCTCTCTCAAGGTGACATGAAGTGTATATGGGAGCAGCAATGTTGATACCTAAGGCTAATTCTCTGCACATAGTCCATTTGAACTGCATCTTCCAGCAGCCAAACCGGACTTCCCAGGCAGCTAATAAAAGGGATTTGTCTTCTGTACAAACTGGCTGCTGCCAAATGGCCACTGCAGAGTGAGCAGCCGGTCCTTCCCCAGGCTCGCACTCTTCAGAAAATAATGATGGCTTTGCTGTCTCTGCTGACCAGCTCTGTACTGAAATGGGAAAGGTTCCATACATGTAATAGGAGCTCAGAGACCATGGTAATGAGTATGGTGTAAAAAATGATAGATAGGTGGATGGACAGATACCTCTTTATCATTTTTCCGAGCCATCCAATTTCCCCAGGCACAGAGTACACCCCGGAGATTTGGGTTTAAGGCAGAGAAAGCTTTACACGATGGATTGAGTGTTGTGTAAATATGTAAATAAAGAATAGCTCTTTAATTTTTTATGAGGAGTGCATTTTAAAGCCCTGCTTTGGTCTTCTTACTTGGGCAAAATTGCCACCTAACAAAATGGCAGTCATACCTGAACAAACATAACTATGTTCTACACATAAAACACCTGTATTAAAAATTAACTAATGAAAAAAAATTTGGATAATATTAAGAAAAGCAAAAAACTTGTGCATCAGACAAAAGCTTCCTGGGGTATGAAGTGCATTTGGCTATCAAGATGCTCTTTGTAGGCCACATGCTCCTTGCTGACATGCTTGAATCCTAAATAAGCAGACTTTATACAGGGAAGCTAACAGGGTTCAGGGGCAAGTGGAGTGTCACAGCCACCCTACTGCCATGTGTGATGTGTCTGGAGGCAGTCTGTGCACAGCAGCGTGTACTGGTGGCACCATACAGTACTGAGCTGTTCAGCAGCAAGAATGGCACCTGAGCACCCAGAAAATGCCAGGCCCTCAAAATGCGTCCTGCAGGACTGTCAAGAAAGCCTGCGATGGGATTTAAGCACACAGGCTCCCAAAGTGGGAGCTGGCAGAGGGAAGTGGAAGGCTAATCAGTGCCCTCTGGCACTGTCTGACCTGGCTGTAGGGTGCTGGGTCCCAGGTAGGCACATCTGCACCCCGTGTCTCAAACAGACAGCCTGTGCCTCAGTGCACCAGCTCAGGGACCTCTGATGTGACCCCAGTTTTTGTGGTTGCCTCTGTCCCCACACAGACCTTCTGTCGGCACTGCAGAAAGAAGACCTGCATGGCTTAGTTCCCAGCTGCGCAGAGGAACTGTCATGCTCTTACCTGCCACCATTCCCCTATCCTAGTCTGCCCTTACATGCTGAAACCAGGAAGGGAGAGGAAGGGAGCACCCCAAAGCAATGCATTGCAAGTGAATTACATGGAGACTGGCTAAGGCAAAGCAATGTGTGCAACTGGGAACAATCCTGAGCTGGTAGGAGCACAGACAACACGATCCACTCATAATTGCTCTATTCTGCCTTCAGGATCTCCATCAAGACGTGAAAGGTTTCAGCAATTGATCACCATCATTCAAAGGAAAAAATAAATCAGAGCTCTGATTCTGCTTGCATGTAAGAAAAAATCTTAGAACTGTTTTCTTGCAAGAAGTCCAAGTATAAACACCATTCATGAGAAGAGATTCTCTGCCATTAAAACCATCCTTGCTTTGTTCATACCACCAAAGACACAGTGTTCTGGCTAACTAAAGGTCACAAAACAGCAGAAATTTGAATGCTTCTATCAATGCTTCTAGCAATCCAGGAGATTTCACATGAAGCCTGTAATCCATCCAGTGAACATATCTACATACATACATACATATATATGGGTATTTATGTATACACACATACACACAATGAAGAGGGAAATACTCCCTTTAATAGCATGACTTTGTTGTTTTGTACCACTCTTTAAGAGGGATTATTAATGATGCCAGCAGAAGTGCAGCAGTGTTTGTTAAGGCAGCAAAAACACCCATTCCTCCTTTTCTAAGCCAAACTGAAACCCTCACATACATCCACACTCTTGCAGTGTTTAGGTGTAAATAACACCCGGTGTGTACAAAGCTCCCCCTTTCATATTCATTACTGTCATAGCTTTGAAAGGAAAAAAGCAGAGGTCATTTATTAGAGGTTACTTTTCATGCAAAACACCCTGTGGTTGCTGTCATTCAGAACTACTTAGTCTACGCCCTCAGTCATCTATTAGCAGGGCTTCAGGTCATAACCTTTAGTGGCATTTGGAATCCCAGAACCTCTGATTAGTGCAGGATTTACATATCCTTCAGTAAAAAATGCTCAGCTGTAGAAATGCATGAAGTGTTGTAAATTTGTTTGGCCTTTTGTCTGGAATACATATGAACTCTGCATTCAAAGTAGGGTGCATTAAACTATATTTGTTTATTGTGTTATAGCTGCTCTGTTAATGTGGTGTCCGTTAACCCATTAAAGACAAACTGTCCTTTCAAAATGGGCTCATAATTGAGCACAAAGAGGAGGTGGACGCCAGTGCAATTAATAGATTCGTATCACACAAGCCAGCTGTTGGTGCTTCTTTAGGCCTGTTCTGTTTTTCTCAGAGAAGTAGCCATGCCTGTACGAAGTTCAATTTAATGGTCTCTGCTGGGATCCGTATCATGAAATTTTACTGGAAGATGTGAAAATACTACTGAGTTGCTGCCTTGGCAGATGGTAGCAAGGTGTAACCAATCACACATTTTTGAGTTTCAGTGGCATAGAAGCATCATTCATTTACAATATAGGATCAATACATGTTGGAGGTTTTTTTTGCTGGAATTTAGAAAGAAAGCCCAATGACACCGTTCTTCTAACAGAAATGTCATTAACAAGCATTAACGTGACTAACTGGCTGATTTAGCTCGGCAGAGAGGATTTGTCAAACAATACTAAGCAAGTTTCCCAGATATTTGAGTACTTGTGGTGCTCTTGCACATTCTCATGTATTTCAAGGAAAACATTTTTAAAGGGTATAGCATTCACGGCACGTGGCTGGAATCAGTCACCTGTGCATTTGAGAGGACCTCAGCTGAACTGAAGTTCTCTAAGTCATACACAGTGAGAGACCGTCTCTGTTTTATTCAGGTCAGTTATGGTTCTCTTGCCTGGATGTGAGTTCTAACAGTGATAACAAAAGTGATACCCTGTGCAGGGGTGCTTCTCTACACCACCACAGAGCTTCACCTTGATATTCCAACCTTTGAGTCAAATGAAATTCCAGCCAGAAGATCGTTTATCCTGCGGTCTTCCTCTTGAGACAGTTAATTCGGATGTCAGTGAGTGCCAGTAAGAGCACAGCAACCACAATACTTGACAGGAATATTTTTCACATATACGTTATGACTTTGTGTGGTTATATGTCCCCTCTAAGTAAAGTTGGAGACATTTTCACCCTAAATTTACCAAAATAAATATTATTTATAAGTATTTTTAATACCTCCTTACACCAAATTAATATATGACCATGCATACAGGCTGGTGGACATCTCTGGCCCCCAGTTCCTTTCAATTTACAATCCAAATGAGAAGGGACATTAAGTCAGTCTCAAAATTCTTTGTTGAAAGAGCAACCTCAACTGCTTCTCTGCCAAATCCATCCTTACTTCTGCATGTGTTTGTGTTTCATACTCTCAAATTGAGAGGAACTCCTTGATGTCCTGTAAATATCAATGAGAGACACAGTCTGAAGGGATGCTTCCTGCATAGATGGAGCTTTGGCGGAGTGATCCATGGTCAGCAAAGAGAACATCACTTCTGCATGTCTATCCCATGTCAGCTTCCAAATGTCTGTCCAGTTCTTTAACTTGCCTGTAAAAACCTGAGAATGTCAGAACTGCCTGGCCTCTGAGTGTGGAACTTGACTTTTGATGTCACGGTTGTGCATTACTTCGCTCAGAGGCTGCATTTCTGGAGAAGTGAGGTCAGGTATTTAAATGTATCTCCTGGTTTAAATTAAACTCAGTGATAAGAGGCAGAGAGATTCCACATTTGGGTGGTTTGCTGCAATGGCTTGGAACCAACCCAAGCCCCATGAGAGCGGAAGGACACAATCTCACCTTTAAATTGGCAGAAATGGGGAAAAGACTGTGAATCTAGGAGCTGCATCTCAGGTGATAGCAAACTTGACTTTTTCAATTCAGGAAAGTATTTCAAGGCATACAAGTTAAAACTGAGAGCACAGATCTTCACACAGTCCAAGAAGAAAACCTGGCCCTTTGTCTCTTTTACCACAGAGAAGCAATACCTTTTCAATTATAATAGACATCAAAAGGTCTATCTGTGACAGGAAGAAGGCTAAAATACTTACCTAGAAAACATCATTTTCCTGCAGCATTGGGTTCTGGCATGGGTATCTTCACTGATCAGGCTTCATAACCCCTCTAGGTTACCAAATTCTTCAGGGTGGAATCATGTGTGCCCATCTTATTTTACCTTTCATATTTCCAAGCAGAACCAGAGGAAAGGCAGAGAGTAATTTTCCATTCTGCAGGATCAGAAAAGAGAATGACACAGAGCCAACAATCACATGAGCTGAGGAGCAAAGCTGAGGACATTTCCTATGGGATTTTGAAGTGGACAATGATCAACCCCAGGACACACTGAAAATAACTTTGAGAGTCCAGCCATGTCTTCCGTTCATTTTTTGAAAGCCTGAAATGCTACGGATTCTCCAACATTGTACTCAGAAATTGTAGGAGGCAGGACACTGCCAGGTGAGCATCACATCTGATACATCTGATTCACACAGAGAGAGCCTGAAATTCACAGGAAAATCTTTGCTACTCCTATGTGCCACTGCCCCAGTGCACATTAATACCTAGAGCAAACAACATATAAAAAAGTTCACTGGTAGGTGTCAAGGTTGTTCTACAGGGACGCACATGAGAGATGGTTTTCTGAGCTTTCATGGGATGTCAGAAAAAACTCATCAGTCAGCCCCCGGTGACAAAAGAAGCTTCACGCATGGGACAGTGCTTACCATGCACAGAATAAGAGCTCTGGGGGACATATCAAGGGTAAGGAAGGATTAATAATGGGAAACAATGAAAAGTAATAGAGAATGAAGAGTAAGAAGCTGTAAAAGACATGGAGAAATGGGATCAAAACAGTAAAATCAGTTTTAAAGCAAACTTTCTCACATGGTCAGTTGAAAAGGACAGATGGCACATGGATACCCCTTAACTTATTACAGCTGCTTGTCAGCACTGATAAGAAGGCAAACCTACAGATACCTCTAAGCCTGATGACTTCTGCCTGCCTGTGGCATGCACGTTTTTTCAAAGTTAAAATGGCTGAAGTAGCACTCTAAAACAGAGATTTTTCATGTAATATGAAGAAAGAAAACTGGAAACCTCTGTTTCACGGTGATAGAAAAGGTGACTCGCTCCAGCAATTTGTAAGAGAATTTGTTTTCTTCTACTATTTAAGCAGTTAATCTTCATCAAAGCTTTTACACCAACTGTTTAATAGCAACAGGATTCTAGCCCACATTTAGTTAAGATGGAACACAAATGTTTTGGTAAAATGTGATCCAAGGAAACCATCTGTTTATGTAGAAGTCAGGGAACGCTTTGTGGCCACCTTCAGAGGGAGAAGACTGAACTCCATGTTGTACCATTACAAACTGTATTTTGTAAAAATGAGTTTAATTTAGAAATCATTTCATTAAGATAAATATCCTTTTTCCTCAAATAAATTTCTATCATTTGTTTTCCTCAAAACTTAGTTATATGAAGATACAATATTCAGGAAAATATTTGAAATATTTTGCTAATGCTTAAATTGAAGATGATAAAATAAATTCAAATGTTAATCTGTCCCTGCTACTGAACGGAGGAGCTGCTGTTGAGGTCAGCACTGAGAAGAGTTGTCACCAGATCCTGCTATGTCCCATCAGTTACTCAAGCACTTTTGATGTACCAGACACCCACTGTGGTTTAGTTAAATTAGACAGGTTTAGCTTCTGTTGGACCTTGAATGTGAATCACATATTCTCAACTAAATAAGGACATAAAATTAAATACAATTTTGGTCAACTCTCTACCACAAATGAAAGTTTTGTATTTGTATATACAGATGCTAAATCTCCATACATGCATACAATTTTTGGTGGATTATTCCGTCTGCCTTACAGCTGCGGCACATTTGCTGTGTTTAAGAACACTGCGACCTTCCGCTGCATAGGAGAGTGTGACTGGAAAAGAAGACACATCCATATGGTCTCCCCCTCTGCTGCTCCCTCCTCTGCTTCCATACTCCCCCACATCCTGAGGCTTGCTCAGACAAGAAGGTCTGATAATTTTCCCACTTCACAGGTTTACTCATTTCATTACTCCACCATTCTTCGAAATTCTCCACCCCGCCCATGTTTGCAGTGCCTATGCACTGCAGCACCTCCAAAGATAACTCTCCTCTGTCTTAGGGGCTTGTGCACTGACCTTATCAACTTCCCTTGGAACGATAGCCATAAACAGCACTTTAAACACCAGATTTATTTTAAAATGAAGTGATCAGGAGAGCACAGCGCAACAAGAGCTCAGGGAACATGTTTTTTCTCTCTGGCTCTCCCACTGACTGGCTATTAAGATTTCAGGCAAGTTGCTGAGTTTCTCTGTGCTTATGTTCAGTGCTCAGACGTGTTTCTCTCTAAACTTCGCAATCTCAGAGACAAGGCCTGTCTTTTACTCCAGATTTGCAAGATGACTGGCACAGTAAGGCCTTGTTAGTAGCTGGGGTCTGTAGCTATTATGGCAATACCTCAACTGCTGTTAACATTTCACAATCAAATACTGCACTGCAAATATATTTAGCACCTGACAGTCAAATAATGTAATAGGTCCCTGACACATAATCAAGGTTAGATTTCACATAAAACAATAACAGTAAAGAAGTCATCTGAGTGTGGAAACTGCAGCAGACTAGAGATACAACCTCTGTGACATTTCCCTGGCTTAGACAAGCATTTTCTGCCTTCCATCTGAGGTGTCAAGACCGAATTTGTTTGTCCTCATAAGTGAAGGCGTGGTGGGCTTAGGGTCACAGTGGCCACAGGGCTTTTTGTCAGCCCAGCACATGGGCAGTGTGGGTGCTTCTGCCTGAAAAAGGTGTTGTATAGAAATATCCTTATTCAGCAGCTGACTGAGAGTGAAGCTGCTCAGCACAACAGGCTGTAGCTAAGGTGAACAAATGGAAAAGGTGAGGGAGGAAATCACCATCTCCTAAACGACCCTGCAACACCCTATGCCCAGCCAGGACTCTGCTGTGCCCTCCTGCACAGAGGAGGTGGCAGTAGCTATGCAAACATCCACTGACCTCACCGAAACACATGGCAGAGATAAAGTAGGCGACAAACACTGAAGGCATGATTTCCTAGACAGCCATATTTATAATTTGTAGGCACATACACACATTGTAGAGCAAAACTGGGACCTAAACAATTCGTGTGCATTGATTTTTGTACTAAACTCAAGCTGTTCAGTTTACCTCTGACATCTCTTAGCAGAATTTTTTTTAGACCACCATGAGACACGAAGTGAAAAATCCCTGTTGAGCTGTCTCTGTCTATCACAAGTGTCTTCACCTCACTGAACTTTGCCAGTAAAGCATCCAGGAAAAACAGTGATGCCACTTTCAGCCATTGTCTCATTTTCCAGCTGTTGGTAATGGACACACTGTGCCTTAGCCTGTAATGATAAAACTGAAACTACACTCTGTTTTATAGGCCTCTAGTATTTTGAATTGGTGACATCCATGCTAAAATAGGGGTTTTTTTTCTACAACTGGAAAAATGCACCACTAAGACACTTAGCTGAAACATATTTTATCTCAAAAAGGTGAGAAGGGTTATTTTTAACAAATTTCATAAGCAGAATGGTATATTTTTATGATTTTTAAATACTAGAGATTTATAAAGAAAAACAAACAGTTCCATATCAGTTTTGTCTTTCTGTATCATAGGGGAAAAGCCTTTGAAATGTTTTAGTTGTAGGTGCTACTCAGTGAAATATCTCCTGAAGTGGTTGGGTTGAGAATTTTTTTTGGAGAGGAGAGGTGTGAACCCAGCAAATGCAGCCAGAACAATGTATTTATATACTGTGTGTGAACAAACCAGTACTGCTGGGTCTGAGACTGCCTGCTGAAGACTAAGGAAAAGGCTGTAGCCTGGAGTAGGGAGGATGCCTCTCCCCTGTTCCTGGGAGTCTCGTGCATTACCACAAACGACCACCTGAAGGCTTTTTCAGAAAGATAGACAGCCGGGGTAGGGGGTGGCATTTTAAATTCAGGCTGTGGCACAGTCCCAGCCTGAGAGACTTCAGCAACATGGGGCTGATGAGAGAAGCCCCTGGCTTACTGGGGCTTCACATGTGTGACTGCACGACATTAGAGCAGTAATGAACTCTCACTCGCAGTGGGCCAAGGTTTGAGGGCCCTCAAAAGATATAATGAAGTGGCCAGTGTTTTGCAGCCCAGTGCCCCAGGCTGTGTCAAACGGCCTTTGGGCTGGGTTGGCCCTGCCAACCAGAACCGTTTTCAAGGTGTATTACCCACCAGAATTATCCCCCGTAAACACTGTCCTGTATTTATCCCTCCTTGTTCCACTACCCACAAGAGCAAGTGCAATGCGTGAAAAGAAAAACTTCCAGCTTCTATTCAAAAGCTAACAGTGATAGCATCTAGGAACTGCCCCTTTTGTTTTCCCACTATTATATGCATCATGCTGGGGATGACAAGGAGGCGGGGATGGGAGAAGAGATGAGAGAGCACCAGCTGTTTCCAGAACTCCCAGCTGATTTGTCTGGAAGATGTTTCACCTGGGAGGGAAAGCGCTCATGTGTGAATGGCAGTAGTTACTTAATCCCTACACCCACGGAGTGCTGGACGAGAGTGCAGAGGCTGAGGCAGTTCTGCTTGTTTGTATTGCAAGCCCCTGTTTTGGCAGCCCAGCACCATTTCCTTCTCACCTTGCCCCTCTCTCCACTCTCTTGGCCTCAATTTAAACTGGAAAGCAGTCAAATGTTTTTCTTAGGCCTGCAAGTCTAATTCTTTGTAGGTTTGAGTTGTTGGCTTTTGTTGGGTTTCTTTTTTTTAAATGACATTTCCTAGTTATGTGTAACATATGGATTTTATAAAGGTGGCTATGTGTTAGAGGTAAAACAGAAAAAGAAAGAATGAAGTTTATTATTTTACACAGCGGAGTGGACACCTCATATGGCTAATTCTTGAGTTAAATGAGTTTTCCAAGAAAATGTTTAGTCTTTCATTGAACAATTATTTTAAATCCTTTGCCACCAAGAAGTAAGGCAGTGTAAGTTTTATGAACATATTCTTTTTTTTCCTTTCACGGAAACATTTGCTTGACTGATCCCTTATAGTTTCAGAAACAAATACGAGTGCATTTGCTTAAAATAACAAAACCACACACAATACTTAACTCATTAGGATGATTTAGCGGTGGTTCAGTATTTCTTTTGGCTGAGTGCTCTGGATGAAATCCCATGTACACAGCCTTGTATTTTACACTAATACTTTTACTTCAGGTTATACAGTAATCTCTGTCAGGCACTGTGCCCCAAGTACAGTATTCAAAGTTATCTGATGGTGGAATGTCTCTGTCAAAAGGGCATGTGCAAAATAGATTCTAAAAATTAAACTTGTTTAATGCATTACACTTCATGGGTGTTAGAGCGAAGAATTAACTGAGATAGTAAACCCATACTCCCCGCCACTTAAAAGATAAACACAGTTACTAAGCAAGGGATATATTTGTAACTATAAGGAAAAAAATTTGCCTCAGTTCTAGAAAAACTGTCTCAAACTATCCTCTCTCCTTTTCATGCCTGACATATGTAGAAATTAAACCTGTTAAGTTGTAAATTAATTAAAAGAAACCTCATAAAATATATTAATACAATCTTTAGAAGTACTCCTCTGTACCGAACTTTTATTGGCTTCCCTTTTTATGTGCCAGTATAATCCTTTGTGAAATTTCTCCTTAAATATATTTAATTTATATCTCTCTGGCTGGTGACACTCACACTTAAATATCCCTGCAGTAGGAGGCAGCTGGCTGTACCCTACACACTGTGTTTTGAGTGTGTGGCACAAGCTTTTCCAGCTGAAACTTGCCAAAGGCCGTCCTGTGACCCCACACTCAACTGCCTGCTGCTTGTGACCACTTAGGTACCAAAAAGTTACTCTGAGGAAGGGTGACAGAATCCTGACCTAAAGAAGACCATGTACTTACAGGTCCCATTCTGCCATCCTTCTGCAGGTTTCTAATGTTTCTAGTTTCCTACTGGCTTAATTAGAGCTGCAGGGGAGCTTCTAATTTTTTTGGACACCCTTGTCTTCAGATTACTAACCACTAGTCTTTATCTTTCTCTAGGGTTTGGTTTTTTGAATTTTTTTTTTTTTTTCTTGTGGGGGTGTTTTGGGGTTTCTTTGCTTTTTTAATTTTTTTTTTTTTAATGGCCAGGGATGAGATATATATTGAAAATCAATTTCCTTTTGTCAAAGTAATTGCTAGCTGGGGATGATAATTTCTTTGTTCAGAGCAGATACAGAACTATTGTCTTGGCCTCCTAAATTGGTACTCCATACCCCATGCTGTCTGCAAGCATCAGTGTGGAGCCATGCACAGGGGATGCTGAATATCCGATACAACGGTGGTGTCCCTGTCTAACAAAAACTAACTCCTTCTCCATTTTTTTTTTTTTAATGGAAGAGAAATAATGAGATAACCGCACAGCATTTTAGTCCACATTTCTCTATTTCCTTCTCATAAAAGGTCTCAAAGAAATGCAAAGCACCATTGAAGAGTTCAAAGACATACCTCAGAATGTGACTGCACATTCAAGGCACACTGACATATTCAAGACTGGATAGCTCTATTGGAGGGGAAAAAAAATAAAAGAGAGAAAGAAAGAGAGAGAAAAGAAAGAAAAAGGCTCAGCATACAAAACACAATACACAATATCTACTTCTACTGTGTGAAACTCACTGCATTCATTTTGCTCACTGAGCAAACTAGGTCCCAGAGTATAACACACACAATAAATTGAGCCTTTTTTTTTTTTTTCCATAGGAGCTGATTTCAAGAGAAGCTAAAAATTTCCCAGTGTAAATGATGCAGAGGCTGATGCAGCTGAATTTATAAATTGGGTTGAAAAGTTTGACATGCTGAATTAGATTATACTATATAATGCATCACTAAGTAATTGATATGTACATTACGGGCAAAGAAAGCTCCGTTAACTCATGTGTAAGTTTCTTCTTTTTTTTTTTTTTCATTTTTATGTAACTTGGCCATTGGCTCATTGTCAGTTGAACAAATTTTCAAAAGGAGACTTAATCCCTTATGAGCTGAATAAAAATTTTGTTACATCCTGGTATTCCAGAAGTAGAATACAGGATAAAGATACATTTTTTGATAAGTAGAAAATACATAGGAATGCATCAGAGCATTTAAACTCTCTTTTGTAGCCTTCTTTCCATTTTTAGGGAAGTTTTCCTTACATTTGTTTGAGAAATGTTAGAGTCCAGATGAAAGATGTTCTATACCAGTACCAACTGGAGAGGTCATCAGGAATTTAAGGGAATGGGGAATATACCATTTCCTCAGCTAAAAGCAAACAATGTAACCCAGATTTCTGTCTTCTGGCACTACACTAGAAATTTGTTTTAAAATCATACCAGAAAGAAATTTCAGTTTTGTACTGGCTGCTCAGTATATTTACAGTCTTCTACTGATGATCTGCATTTATTTTGAAAAGATGAGAGCATTTCCCTCTGCAATTACAAGCATATCTGCTCTGATCCAATGCTGATTGCAGCACAGGGCCTTAAATCTCTGTAATCTGTCTGAAATGATATTAAATATTAGATTTCACTGTGATTTGTTTTCTTATCACTTTACTTGTAACTTTACTGCCATTCACCGCCAAGAGACCTTGAACTGGAGGCTATGGCTTTAATCTCAATTTGTTATATTAAAATGCAAAATTAAAGAAGAATGAAAAAAGTTGAATATTACCAAGGAATGTAATTGATAACATTGTGTCAGTTTTGAGTTTTAATATTATAAACTGAATTTTATTATACTCTACCCTAATAGTGACATATTTAACATTTTAAGACTGGATATAATAATTTTATGGGACAAAATGGGTATTGTTAGAAGGTTATACAGTAGTACTTTATCAAATCCTTGTATATTAAATACCAAAACACTATGATAAAATAATAGTAAGTGTCACTTCTCCTTGAAGAAAATCTGTCTTTAATTCTCATCTCTGGTTCAAGACTTCTTGGAGGTCTCTGGTCAGGAAGCAGTGCAGTGCAGCACGTGCCACCAAAGCACAGGGTTACGGACAGGCAGCATTTACAGAGTTCTGGCAGGTTTCATTTGAAAGGGCAAAGCAGGGAGATTTTTATATCCTGACAAATTTTGCTTTGCTTCCAGGAAATTCCAGTTTGGTAAGTGCCCAAAGGACATATGCCAAAGGCAACAGGCATGAGCATGCTTTCAAACAATACAGGAGCAGCCAGGAATGGATGAATTTGTTTTTCCTCCCCTTTTTGACTTCCCAAAACAGAGGTTCTCTCTTCCATATCACCAGCCAGACTCAACCTTTCTTACATCCAAGTCCCTCTAATGCACTTATGGCATGCTGCTGGTTACAGTGCTTGTTGGTTTGCATCACATTTTCCTCCCAATCTTCTCTTTCCCTGACCTCCATTTACCTCCCTCTCAGCCCATCCTTAAACTGTGGGGAACTTGGGATATAAAAAAATCAGAAACATGTAGAAATCCAAATCTGTGTTTCAAGTGAGCTACCTTGTCAGAGTGTGGCAGGATGCCACTGTCTATAACATCAGTACTCTGTCATTGTAAAGAAAGGCAACTTTCTGGACTGGGAAAAGGGAATAATTCCCTCTTGCCAGGAGTCTGAAATTCAGACAAAGTCCAAAACCAAACTAAAACAAAAAAAAAAAAAAAAAGTAAAATATTGGTAGAAATATTAGATGTTAGGACTGCAGTATGGCAGCAACAAATAGCAGGAAGTCTGAAGATGAGATATAATCATAAGTGAGGGTACAGATGTACAAAGAGGGAGGATAGCACAGGACTTGCAGCCATGGAAACCTCCAGATCAGGATACTAACCCAGCAGTTCCATTGTGCTTTGTCTGTCTGAATCATCCAAGCAATGTTCCTCCTTAACAGTCTATCCTTAAAGTGCATATAATAAAACGAGGCCACTGAGACTCATACACGGCTGGCTCTCTCCACTGATTTTAATTCACTAACTAGAAATGGTGCAGAAGGTCAGTTTATGTGGAAAAATCTGTATCAGCAGAGGTTCACACTGACCCTTGTTTCAGAAGAAAATGATAGGATTTCAAATTGGAGTTTTGTATAGATTGGGAAAAGTGTCCACAGAAAAGAATGGTGACTGCGATTTTGTGGAGATACATATAAAGGCTTTGAAGAGCTCTGCCATGTTTTTGTTAGTTATATAGGGCTCTTTCATGATCCACAAAGATTGTGGATTCACAAAAATCAAAACAATCAAAACTGTCAAATGAAAAGTGTCAAAGAAATGAGGGCTTTGGGAAGGTTTTCAAATTCATTCTAACAGGGAGGGAGGGAGG
>VZRN01003296.1:1464745-1515271 GCA_013397935.1 Dasyornis broadbenti
AAGGAAGGAAGGAAGGAAGGAAGGAAGGAAGGAAGGAAGGAAGGAAGGAAGGAAGGAAGATACTTCGGATATCACTAAATGTGAAAAGACAATCTAGCTACATTTGATGTTCATGAATGGGTTAATGGTAGAGTTGGCTGCACTAGAAAGTTCTGTCCAACAAGGTCAGGTGTCCCTGATGTGGAGCCCCAAGCATGACACTTTATTGCTTGTCTCTCACTGGTGAGATTTAGGGACAGAGTTCTTTTCCTAATTCATCCCCACAAAATACAGGTCAACCAAGGTCTTGTTAGCTGCTGTATTTTCCAGATTTGCTTTCAGATTCACATCACAGATGAATATCCTAACACTTGAACTGCCTTTGTCCCTCTCCTTCTTTGTGTGCATTTACACACAAAGTGAAACATTCTTCATTTTAGTCTCTCAGAGATACATATTATTTTCAATTGTATTTTTTAATTCTGGAGTATCACAGGATTGGAAAATGTTAAGAGTAAAATAGGGATGCCTATCTATAGCAAGAGAAAGCCTACTAAAAACCTTCAAAAATATAAAGGACAACCTTCACCCAAAACAGAATGCAACTAGATTCTCTCTCCATCCATGGAGAGTCCTGGAAAGAAAGGTCATGATCATCTTCCTCTTGGAAGAGGATCACAAAATAATTTCTGAGATGTTAGTTTCAAACAGACATCAATCACTCTGCCTGCAACATTATCCCAGGACTCAGTACAGAAGAGAAACATTTATTTAAAAGCGCCAGCTGTGTTCAAAGTGAAAGAATTCTGCTAAAAATACTTTCAAAACAAAAATGTACATCAATTAAAAAAAAAAATAAAAATCAGCCCACATTTATGAAACAAGAAGAGGAATAAAACCTGTCTGATCACACTGCAGAAGAATGTGCACGTTTTGTAGTACAGAGAAAGGAAGTGAAGCTATAGCTAATTTTCTCTGAGTTTTGACTTTTTTCCTCAGAAAACAAAGACAGCAAAAAAAGGAAATAAAATGTGGGGGTGAAAATGTGCAGGGAAAAGGAAACATTCGTTCACAAGGTGGTTCTCTCTAATTCCACCTTTGGTGATGCCAGCAAACATAAAAAGCTGTGCCAGCAGCAGGACAAGTCGTTACAAATATGAGGAGCCACATATTTTGCACCAGGCAGAAGTCCCAGGGGAGCTGTGACACCCAACCAGGAGCAGCTGGCATCGTCCCCAGGGCTTTTGTGCCCAGAGCCAGGAGGGCAGAGCAGGTGCTGGAAGGGGCTGGATTGACTGTTCTGGCATCAGGGCACTGCACCAAAGGAAGAGGATTCTCTGTACTTGCACACTGTGGGGGGCTGTTCTAAAAATGACTCTTCCTGACACATGATTGCTGTGATTTGGCTCACTGCTCTATTAGGATGAATAAAAAACCCCAAAAAGCTTAGCAAACAAACAAAACGAATTGAAAAAAACCCAAAATACAAAAAAACCAACAACAATTCAAAATCAATCTTCTAGAAAAATTCTGTTTATGTTCAACCTGGAGACAAAAGCTGAAACACCCAAGAGGTCCATCCCAGAGCTGTACCACCCCAGCAATAATTAAAGGGAACATTTTTGTATTATGGCACAATATAGTCATGGTATTTGGACTTGTCAAAACAAACAAACCATATTCAGGGAAATCTGAGGTACAAAAGAGCTAAACAAATTATGGGGTAGAGGCAAACGTGGCCACACCATCAGCATTCAAGACCTGAAGAAAAGAGTGGAAACTTTCAGGGTCTGAATACGGGAGTGGAAAAGCTAATTGAGCACAAATGAAAGGATCTATTACGGCTGAAAGAATAAGTGAGAGTACAGGCAGGACAATACTCTCATTTATGATTCAAATATCCATGGATAGTGCAGTACAGCTTTAAATACAATTTACAGCCTTGATTACAAATGACTATGTGCATCAACTCGGAAGCAATGCAAAGACTGTGAGCGAGAGAAAGCGCCTGCCTTGTCAGAAAGGAAGGAGAAGGGGATAAGTGACGGCAGAGCTGGGCTGGACACTCAGAAGCAATTGGAATGTGCAGAATTATGAAATAGGGCTTTTAAAAACCTGAAGATGAACTGATTAGTGGGCAAGAAGGCTCACATTTAAAATAACCAAATTGCCTAGTGATAAGATTATAAAGGGAGATTTATGTTAGATAATCACAGTGAGATCAGGGGCAAGGGAGTATCATTCTGTCCCTGTGTCTTCCAAAAGCAAAATATAAATATATGAATGTGGTAAAAATAATAAGTACTGGAAATGAAGAGCAAGGACAGGCTCTTATTTTTATGGAAAGCAGCAGCAGCTTTTTTCTCAGCCTGCCTGAGACCCAAAACTGACCTGAAACCACCCAAGTTGTGAATTACTTTCTACCCAGAAACTGTCTGTATCCTCGCTGCCGTTTTTTTTTTTTTTAAAGCTATGTTATGCTTTATGAACCAAATATTACTTCTGTTAAACTTCTAAGAGTTGGAAAATTCTAAAAATCTGATGAAAAGCATAAAATGATTTGGGCACTGTAGCAACAAAATTAGCACTGGCTGGACATTGGCACCAAAGACAGTGCGCCCTGGGGTTCCACAGGCTGTATGTTCTTGTTTTCTATTCCACATCCATTCCAAGCTCCAGAGGACATTGGATACCACAGCACCTAACAATAGTCAGGCAAATGCTCTCAACCCTCCACAGATGCCACTTTCCAGTTCTCCCAGAGCCTGCATGAAACCTGAAACTCGCTAAAAAGCAACTGTGGAGCTCTTGGGAGCTAGACCTCAGTGGCAAGGAGACAAGCAGAAGCAGAAGCCAACAGCTGGGTGAAGGTGTGGCCTTCACACCTGCAGAAGGACATCAGTAGTTGAGAACTCGGCCCTGCCATGCTTTTTACAGCGATTGGCTGAACAATAGGGATAAAGGTGCATTTGCCTCTTCCCCTAGGTGGCCCTGAGATGTTGTTTCTTCGGAGCAGAAATCGCTTACTCGAAGCGATCTGTGCATCCAGGACTGTCAGTCTTAATCACAGGCAGCACACGACGTGCTCAGGAGTGAAACCCAAGCCTAAAACGCCTCCACGCCTCGTGCAATATGCAGCAGTCCCTTGACTAAATCAAATTAAGTAGTGGCTAAATAAAATTAAAGAGAGCTGTACATATATCCCTGCAACATCCCAACCCACTCCCACTGAACACTTGTCAGAATAATTTTTCAAAATTTACAAGTAGTGAGAACGACCAAACGTCGGGAATCACCCCTCCTCTCATAACCAAAAGCCACAGTCTCCATAATTATGTGCACAGGAGACTGGAACTGTGTAATGAGGAGGAAGAAAATGAGAAGCTTCTGATGGCTGATTCAAGACAATGGAGCCCTCATCTCTGAGACCAAAGAGTAACCACACGAAGGACAAACCCAAAGTCTCTTGTTTCCCTCAGCATAACCATTCATTGCAGAGCACAGTAATGCTTGGGCAAGTGTGTGTATTTTTACTTCTTTTGTAAGGGTTCAGCTGGCACCTTTCTTAAGCTAGGTAGCTAGCATGAGTAGCCCAACATAGCACCCTTTCTCCACAGTTACTAATTTTTTAAGGACACTGTTTTTGAAACGAAAAGAGAATGAAACTATGTGGTGTGTACTCCCAGTCTCAGATTGGGAGTGGAAGAAAATAATGGCCACACACTGTTATACAATTAAGTCTGTCTTGGAAAGAAATTATACTGATGTTTTTCTAAGCAATGCCAGGTGGTTTATTCACCAAATAATGAGACACTAAATGGATCTAAAGATTACTGGCAACTGGTGAATGCTTACCTTGGACTCTCTATTCCTCTCTTCAAGAAATGGTTTGCTTTTCCCAAGAGTTTTCTTAAGTAGCTCCTCAGCTTTGATTAAAAGTAAGTAATGATGGTCTGAAGGTTGGTTAAGTTACACTTATTTAATGACACAGCTCAGGGAACTGCAAGTGCACCTCAGAGGCCTCATTGATTTAGTAAACAGCTTCAGCCATCAGAAGACCCTGTTTTCAAAGTCTGTAATTCCCTTCCAGAAATGAAAAAGCCCCAAACTGTTGTAGTTAACTTCTCTCTACTCGATCATTGCCCCAAAATCCTATTAGAAAAAAAAAATTAAATCTTAGCTTCATTATTATCAAGAGCAACAAAAACATGGAATCTTTTCCCTGACATTGCAGAAGGAGGGGAAGACAAGCTCTGGGAACAGGAGGTGGCCATGTGTGGGCACTGGTGGTGTCCACAGCCCAGCATGGAGGAAGGACCAAAGGAGCCAGGCTGCCTCCAGGGCTGAGAAAAAAGGGAGAAACTGAATCTCAACAGGCTTGTGCAGCCTCTGGGCTTGGTCTTGGCTGGGGAGCAAATCTGTGGACAAAGGAGGACTGGAGTGGACCTGGCTCCAACACTTGCCCACGTAAAAGCTGGTGGGGCAGTCAAGGAGCTCAAAGCCAACACTCCCAGGGCCATCCAGCGCCCCTGGGGTCAGAGAAGAACCAGCTGAATCATCTCGCTGATCACTGGGAAACACGGTGATTCCACAACAGCTCTGTCCCATGATCCAGCCCCCACCGTGCGCTGCTCCATCCCTGAGAACTGGAGAGTGCTCCAGCTCCAGACAAAACTGACCTGGGGACAGGACCCTTCCTGTACAGGTGCAAAGCAATTTAAAGAACCCTGGGGCTGCTAAGGTCAGGCTTAGAGGCAGGCTGCTCACCGTTTTCTCCTGCTGCACTGGCAGGTGTGGACACAGCCTGGAGGGCTGGGGTGAACACCAAGGTTGGCCGAAGCACCAGCACCCAGCAGGTAACAGCACTGGGATGTCACCCAGGAAAAAGGCTTTAAAGGAACAAGCCATTCCAGAACTATCAGCAGACAGCAAATAGAGCAGCCAAATGACTTTGCTTCCCTTTCTTTTTGTCAGTTTAGGGAGAGAAGCCCATTATAAAAATATTAATAATGAAAAAAAAATGCTGTGAATAATTCTTCACTTATGGTTTCTCCTCCAAATATTTAGAATTAGTATTGCTTTGACCATCTTTGTCCGAAGATCGCTGCCATTTCAAAAGATGACTGTTCACAGCCAGAGATTCAAAATTTCATTTAGGTGAATATAAATTTATATTTATGAAAAATCCTACATCTGAAGTACATCTGCTAAAGAGTAATTTTCTAGAATATGCCACAAAACTCTAAACATAGTGAACATTGCAAGGCTTCCCAAGAAGAACTAATTACAATGCCCAAATTAATATTTGAAGAAAATCTTGAAGCAATGGCTCTGTTCTCATTTAAATATGTGACTACTCTTTTTATAATGTGCAAAGTATTATAACCATTTATATATGTTCCAAGTGATATATTACTGAGTTGAACCTAGTTTCCCCTTCTTTTGTTCTGGGTTCATAACCTTACTGTATTATCTTCCATAACTCTATAGCTTGCTAATGCATAATTCAAGCCTCTCTTATTGACAAAAGGCAGCAGAAATAAAGAATATTTCAATGCCACTTTCCCACGTAGATAATATTGCTTTCACTTCAGCCGATATAATTTCCATACTAAAGCCAAACCTTTTAAAGTACATTAAGTATCATTTTCATTGCTTATTCGCAATTGATTCACTGGGACGACTACATCTGTTTACCTCCATCTTCTGAGACTACTTTATTGCAAGTTTTTTGTTGGGTTTTGTTGGGGTTTTTTTTTGAAGTGGGTTTCTTGCCAAAAGAAGAAACTTCAGTTAAAACATTATGCACTAATGTATGAATCAGCTTCACACTAATCTCTTGATTTAACTAGAGCTTGGCTTCAGGACTAGTGTCACAGTTTCCCCAGATGCAAGTATGGAGCAGAACCATTTTGCCATTATCCTGCAAACCCTATTCTAATCCCTTCCCCGCGTAAAGTAACTGTAAACAGGCAAGTATCATGTTCCCATTCATTTCTGACTGGAGGTGAAATCTGTCCTCACAGTCAGCCCATGCATCTATGTAAAAAAAATCCCACTGATGTTAATGCAGTTCCTTCAAATACTCGTAGGTGGGAAGAAGATAGTTTGCCCATTTTCCATGTTGGCGATGGATACAGAGAACTCCAAATGCTTTCAGTCTCCTCTGAAAAACAGATTGCCTCCTTCCAATGGTGCAAAAGTGACATGGACCCACAGAAACAGCCAAGTATCAACTTTCCCTCATCACTACCTCGGTGGGTTAAGACTGCCAAGTTCTTGTGTCTCCACAGACCCTCAGCTCAATATCCTCCCATCAGAGCATTCTTTGGAAGGAAAGGACACATCTTTCTTTACTGACATCCTTCATGCAATCCCTGCTGTGTGTGGCTCCGCATGCTGTGCTGTGCAAGGAGCTGTGCAAGGTGAGGCTCCTCTGCAGCCTTCCTACACACCTGTGCATTTATCTGAGCTGTCACACCCTGCTCTCATCTAGCTTGCCCTGGTAGGCAGCCTGGGTTCAGTCTGCAGCCGGGCTGCCCACACGTGGCACCTGCCTTGGCAGGCAACCTCCACCACCCAGCCACCATCACTTGTTCTGTATCTTGGCTGCAGTAAGAGCAGAGGTTCAGGCAGATCGGCCGATTCCAGGAGTGCCAGGGCTCTTTCCCACCATCAGGTAACGCCTTTAGAGCACGGTGTGTGTGCCCTGTGCACTGCACCTCACTTCTCCAAGTGGCAACTCGTTTGCCTCACAGGCAGCTTGAAGGCATTCAAGCAGGTAAGTGCCGTGGTCAGAGGGTGAATTTGCCCCCGAGGCCAGCGCAGCATCCTTTCTACACGGCAGCCCACACACAGCCTTAGCATCAGGAAATGTCTCTTACCATGCAGTGCCCAGCACAGACGGACACTTACCTAAGAGGCCCTTTATATAATGAAGGAAACTGTGATCTTACAAATCATTCTGCCAAAAGGGGCATGAAAAGTTATCAGAGGAGGCCCGACAAGGCACCTGGACTCCCTGTAATCATATTTTAAAAACCAGCCTTGGCAATAACACCTCTGTTGCTTCTCTCTGTGCCACCTAAGCCACCCACCCATTTCTAGCAAGTTCAACTTCCTAAAGCATTGTAATTCTGGCTACAGTCAAAATGATTTCTCTAAACTTAGGAGCTTATTTTTTTCCAAGAACTCTCAAATACTCATTTTCTGCAAAATACTCAGAAAACACAGCTTGAGAAGCAAAATTCAGGTGCATTTAATGGGGCCTCTAGCTGTGCCTCATTTTAAAGTCACTGTTTATTCAACAGAAGCAATGCAAAGGAGAATTAACTCAAGTTACCAAATACTTTAATGTCATGGTCTGAAAAAGTAGCAGTTTAGGAGAGTAACAATGCTGCCACTTGGACTTCTACTTGCCTCACCTTAAAAGCCATGGAATTTCTCATATCATCTGCTGACAGAGGAGACAAAATGAAAATAACTTGTGTAACTGCAGGGTTTCGATGTTTCTAACCCTGAAAGCACGAGAACTTTCACGGGCAACATAGGAAATGGAGTAGACCATAAACAGAATGCTGTGAAGTAAACAATCAGCCTCACCAGCAGCAAGTGAAAGACCCGTGTAATTTTTGACACTTGCTCACTGCCTGTCCTTCCCTCTCCCCTCAATGCTGGAAGTGCCAAATTGCTTTGTCAAACATCTCACACAACACTGAGCAAAGAACCAGATCTATAAAATCACACAACAGATTATCTTACGCTACCACAGTGAATTCCCTAGAATTTCACTTGGGTCTGCCTGGATTTAACTCTAGCCCTTGCACTCAACCTAGCTCAGGAAGTTGCTGCTGTTCTCATTCCATCAGAGATGACCCCTGGCGAAACACAAGGAAGGCCTTTCTTGCAGAGGGTGGACACAGAGTTGCAGTGAACCTTTCCAGAAGTCACTGCCCAGACTCTCAGTTGTTCATAACACGCAGGGTCACCCAGAGGGACTGGAACATTCCCCAGCTAAAGAAAGGACCACAGGGCTTCTGGATCCTGGGCTGCTCCCACTGCATGGTTGGTGCAAAACGAAAAATTCCAGAACACAGCTGTGCCAAGACACCCTCCCCAAAGGCAGGGCTGAGACCAGCCCCAGTTCCCTTCATGCCTTTGTGCCAGTGGATCCAGCTCTTGGGATGTGAGAGAGCAGAGCTTCCCTATTTGTGGCTGTGAGCTGGGAATCGAACAGGTCAGGGAAGGGAGCCCAAGATGCACATGTGTCACTGCTGGGGAAACAGCGAGTGCAGGTGCCCCTTCACCACCCCTGGGCCAGCCCAGAGCCAGTGGCAGCAGGCAGCCTTGCCCTCAAGGCACAAAGATGGTGAGCAACCTGAGACTGACCACCTGAGCAAACTTCCACATAACTCCACCTTCTAGTCAGCAAATTTTCAAAAATCGTTGTAAAGAGCCCCTAGAACCTACCAGCAGACCTACAGTTCCTAGAGATAAAAAACATGCTTCATGTCGCATCTGCACTAAGCTTCCTCCTCACTGCCCCTCTAACAATGCAGTCCAAGGACACTCTCTAACAAGGACACTGTCTATTCTTGTCAATATTTAAAGAGAAAAAAAATCTTGGGAAAAGCCAGTCATTCTGATACCCACAGCAGACTTGTGCACGTTATCAGGAGCATGGCCACACAGCTGATTTGCCATTTGGACAGGATAAGCAGGTAGGAAACCTCAGCAGAGGGGACAGGACTAGGCAAGCTCCTGACATGGACTTCTTGCAAACAGAAAACTCATCCCAGCTGCCTGTCCCCTCTGCTGCTCTGGAGGTGTCACTTCCTCTGTGGTGCAAGCAACCACCCATACCTATGTTCTCTGAAGGAGGAAAGGAACACATATGGAAGAAAAATCTGGGAAAGCAGTGGCCAGCAAACTGGTTACCATCTGTCCATGGTCTTCTGTGGGTGAGGTGACTGTGGTGACCTCCCACTGCTGGCTCCCATGTGGAAGAACAGACCCAGAGTCCCTGCAGCAGCAACGTGACTCTCATGAAAACTCATGGTAAAAGCAAGAAATGGTTTGGTTTTTGACCTACCTTCGCCAAGGGAGGTCCCTCACAGAAGAACCATGTTTATTGGAGCACTGCTCCAGCACTCTGCATCAAGTTGTAGCTCTCAGAAACCACCACTGGCTCATGAATTGTCCCAGGCAAAGCACAACACTGCCCTGTCCCAGAAAAACAAGTTGAATTCTGGGAGTAAGATGAACTGGAGGGACACTGTCCCTTTTATTTTATGTCATAATAATGAATATTTAGAAGATAAATAAATCATTTTTCTCTGCTTAGAAAAACCTTCTGAGGTTCCAGTGGTACTTTGGGTTGATGATGATGAAAGATGACACGCACAGATTTTCACTTACAGAAAGGGAACATGGGTAACTCACATTTTCTAAACTCTTGACAAGTAACTCACCTGATGACACAGGAATAAACAAATCAAGCCATCTGCACCAAACTCACATGAACAGAAATTTGAGATACAATGGATTTCACAAAGGAAAGAGCCAAGTGTCTGAAACCATTTTAATATTGGACATTTTTCCTTAACAGCTTTAAGCATCTCTAGCTCTTTTATCTAACATACTACAAGGCATCTTAAAACACTCTGTATTAGAGAATGCTATCTGAATGTACCCTCTAGCATCCTCAAAGGATTGCTCCAGTTCAGCATCTGCTTAAAACACTAAGACTTCTTGCCTTCTTGCCTGCCTTTTTTTTTTTTTGTTTCCCCCACTCCTGCTTGGGGCTAATCAGTCTGCTTGTTTCTCTAAAAGAGCAATATGCTTCTCAAAACGCCTTAGGTACTGGAGAGACCCTTTAGTCCACCCTCAACTACTCATAATTATAGTTCTACCTCTGGTTCATTCATCAGTCAGGAAAGCAGAGATCAAAAAAGGCATTCCCTTATTTTCTGTCAGAACATCATTCAGTCTAAGAACATTTTTGCAGAATAAGATGATTCACCGAGATTAAATTATGTGCTTATTTTCAGAAGTTACCAATCCATCTTCCCAGAAGCCACCTGCACATTCCTCCTCCCTTTCATTTGAACAGAGGCCCTCTGCAATGGGCATACACTTCTTCTGGTTAGGTTTCAGAGTTTCTGCTCCACCTCCATATCCTTTTGATCTCTCAAACTGTTGACTTTGTTCTTTTTGGCAACTTTTCCACTCAATAGAGAGTCTCCTCTGAAACTCTTGCTCCACTTCTGGCCTCTCCTTCGCCCTGTTCTCAGCTTCCACCTTCCTCAGATACTGCTTTCCATCTACTTCAATTTCAGAGGGTCAAAACTTAGCCCCTTACTGATCTTTCATGTGCTTTCTTCCTCTTATGATCCTGTGAGCAACATCCACTTCAGTATTCCAACCCACAGGGCTGGGCCACATTAATGCTGCTGGTGCAGCTACCTAAGCCACAAACAAAATGAACCCCTTGTCTGTGCCTGCTTCCTACTCACAATGTACCCTTTTCTCTCACTAGCAAAAGCATCCCTCACTTTGACCAGTAACAGGTGGCCAGTTTGGAAATACTTGCTTATACCCAACACATATGGATTCATTTTTTATTCCCGTGTATGATTTACTTTTTGACTGCCAGACTCGAACAAAAGGGCATTTTTTTCTGATGTTTTGGGGTGGTTACAGTTTTCTTCCTCCCAAAAGTAATATCGAAAAATCCAAAGAAAAAAGAAAAAGCAGAAGTATCAGTAACAGCTACTGTCTACTTGGCAATAGAAATTATACCATGACATGGCCACTACCTCTCAAAAATGCCAGCATTCCCACAGCCCCATGGAAAGCAGCTGATAGGGGGAGTATGTCTATGTTTTCAATTATCTTCAACTGCTTTGCACCACTTGCTGCTCCAGAAACAACCATTTCACAATCTGTAATAAAAAACTAAAACAGAAGTTTTTATAAGTATCAATGCACTCCATTTCATTTGTATTACCCTCTAAATAGTGGGACCAGGCTGGTGTTCCTTACCTGCAAGCTCTCAGTGAATCCACTTGTGCTTTGTCTCTGAACACTGGACTGCCCTCAAGTATGGGGTTCTCAGACACAGCGATAAGGAAAGGAGAGGGCACGAGTGAAGAAGATTCTGCAATTCTTTGCAAAAGAATGTTTTGCACTCCTGGCTTAAAAATACTGGCTTGCATGGAGGGCAGGAAATTTGACTTGTCATAAAATGGAACCTTTCCCACTTTTAGTTCAACACATTTTATGAAGTAAGAACCTAATAAAGAAGTTACCTCTTGCTTTGTCCCAGGTCTTCTGGTGACATATCTGTTTTCCAAGGAGAAATCCCCACTCGTGTCAATGAATTCCATCACTCCTGGTGGAGCTGCTGAGATACACTTGAGGTAGCTCAGCATGGGAATATGGCAAGGAAGAACAAAATCAAATACAGGCCTGGTCAGAAACTCTATGGGCATTAAAAGGAGTGAACAGGGGGCATGCACTCTCACTAGAGTAACAGGATTTTGTAAGATGGCTCCAAACGTCACGCACGCTCTGATGCCTCCAGTAGGAAAAACAAAGACACTGCACAGCTCCCCAAAACATGAGAATGCAGCAACACATTTACAGGGATTACCATGAAACATGCACGATATCAGTGCCTAGAAATCCATGCAAAGGGAGATTTGTAACCTACAATTAATAGCAAAACACTTCATGCACCTACCAGCAGATGGTGTTTTCTTAAGGATAAAACCCAGTTGATTTCATTAAAGCTGGGTCTTTGATAGGATGGAGGCAGCAATTTATATTAAGATTTTTCACTAAGGACTTTTCAGTGGTTTTAAAATACAAACCTAAAAACTGTCTTGGCTTTCCAACTGGCTTAACTTTTTGTAGAATGCACCCATTTATACACAGCATTTCTAAGAGAAGGAATTTCACGAATGCAGCATGGTGGCAATGTAGTAGCTGATTAACTCTGTGGAAAAAGTTTATCCAAGTTTGACTTCTGGCCAGTGTACAACATTCAGGATACAAAAATACTCTGGTGAAGGTGGTCTGTCTTTCACTTCAGCTACAATAAAAGAGATCTCCTACACTTTAGCTATAATAAACCACACAAAAACCAGAGAGAGAGGGAGAGAAAGAGAGAGAGATGGCAGATACACTGAGAATCTGCAGCATAGATAATCAAACCCTTTATTGTCTAAGTTACATTAGACTTGCAACACCATAAAAACCTGTTAAGAAGAAGAAACAGTAGATTGATAGAGGTAGTAGAAAGTCCCTGTAACAGTCATAAAAGGGCTTTACAGGAGTGTGTCATGCCAAAAAAAACTTATCACGTTGCTTAACAGAGCTGATCAAAGCCCATTTGACTAAATAAATAAGAACACAACTCATTTTAAATACTATGGTCTAACTAAAATAACAAATCAATACAATACAATGATAAAGAAAAAAAACAGAAATCATGGGATTCACTTCCAAAAACAGATGGACCTTGAGGTTGGTTTTCCCCCACCCACTCTTATTTCTTGTTTAATTAAGTGAAAATCTCACTTCTGTGCTATACACAGCATATAATTATTTAAACTGATTTTCCCTACTGTTGTTCTTCATGAAGCTAAATTATGATTGTAAACTTTGCTGATTAGTACCCTGGTAATGGCAGTGACAGCACTAGCTTCTCTGTCAAGGATTCGGGAAGAAAATTCCAGAAAGAAGGTTTTGGCTCTAAATATTAACTCCGATTTTCTAGTTCAACTTGCCAAAAAAAAAAAAAAAAATTTTAAAAAAAGAGAGAAATTACAAATGTACACTACACTTTCGTACCATTTTGGGTATAGAAGAGTTTTTAATAACTAAACCACAAACAAATAGGTTAAGCAACTAGCTTTTGTGCATTCCTGAACTGCCATCATTACTTTCTCTCATGGAAAATATGACTCAGAAAAGCAACAAAACAAAAGAAAAGAAAAAAAAAATCAATCAAACAAACAAAACAAAAAACAAAACAAAAACAAAGAGAAAGCTAGTGCAAACCCCAAATGATAATCATTAAGCAACACAGCAAAATATTTAAACTTTTCTTTTTTTCTCTTTTTTTTTTTTTTTGGTGTACAATGGAATGTGTCTATGCGACCTCCCTCAAAATAACTTCACAGAACAGTTAATTACAGTCACTTTTAAGTACTTGCACAGACATTCCTAACTACACCAAGACTTACAGAGAATTCTGGTTTATATCTCATATAATAGCATAAGGAAAATCTAGTTTAAAAAAAATATGTAAGAAAGTTAATTTGCATTGTTGCAAGTGTTGCAAAGTAACAAAACCTGTCAAGTAATTTAAAACAAGTAACAAGTAGTATCCAGACCAAAGTACTGACTAGATCTTTTTTAAAAAAGCAACCCCCCGCCCCCCGAAACTGTTAGAACAGAAGGATCATGTTGTAAGTTTTTTTCTGCCTTTTTTTTTTAAACAAATCTTTTGTCAGAAGCCCATTTCTACAAAAACAGCACTATTCCATTACTGTATTAAGTAAACTGTGGTCTCACCTGTATTAAAGGTTAGCATCATTTCTGTACATGTAAAATTATTGCTTTTTTGAAAAATATATTTAGCATGCTAGTTGTTTTTTTAAATCCATTTCCTGCCTTTACAAAATGTTACAATTAAAAAAAAAAAAAGAAACTAGTAAAGCTTTTGCAAAAATTTTCACAGAACATTTTCTTTCAAGGCAGCAGTAACTTTTGATAATGCATAAAATTATATGTGCAAAATCTGAAACTCTCAGAAATATTACCATCACACATAGTGTCACAGCAATAAGAAAAGAAAATATTTATATCTGTGGAATACATTTTTAATTGCTTACACTGCATGGTTTAACAACCTGTTATGTGCCACAACCCCACCTTGAAAACTTGCAGTTAAAGAGTTACTGTAGAAGAGGTATATAAAGCTTTTTTTTTTCTTTTTTTCCTAAAACCACCAGTGATCACCAAGTACAAGACATGACACGTTTATATGAACATTAACCTGCCACCACAAAAGAAGTTCCTCATCTTTCCAGAATGTCAGTGGGCACAAGGAGGAGCGGCAGCTGGTCTGCTGAACCAAACGCAGGAGCAGAGAGCACCTTATGGCCCTAGGGCTGCCTGAATTCATTCAGTGACACCTCTTCTCTTCTAAACAGACAGATCAGCGGTGTTAGACAGCTGAATGTTTTATTATTTCCTTTTTTTTTTTCATTTAGTGAAGACTTCCTTTGTGACCAGGTTGAAGAAAGTAGCCCTGTTACAAAAAAAAAGGTCCTGAGAGTAAAACACAGAAGCCTGTTTTTTTTTTCTTAGTGTTCAACTAGCTTTTCCTTTCCAAAGCAGAATAGAAGCTTTTCTCTGGAAGTGTTTCAGTATCCATATTCACATACTATTAATGGTGCGCAGTCAAGAGCAAGAGCACTAGAAATGCAAGTGGTCCCCAAACTGTAATGAAACAAACCATTGCAGAATGACGGTCTTTCTCTTTAGTCCCTTTAATCCTTCATCAAGCATTGCTTTCTCAGCACCGAATGCCACCTTTCCCCGCACCCCCCATTCTTCCTCTCTCTGTTTTTTTTTTTTTTTTAATTTGCTTTTCAGCATGACAGGCAGTGGCAGTTTCATTAATTAATACTTCTCCAGCCCTCGAATCCACTGCTGTTTTTCAAATGTATCAAATAGTCATTGTGAGCATCAGGGAGGTTTTTGTTACAGTGCTTAACTTCTTCATGCTGTCCAAATCACATAAAGTTTAATTTTTCCAGTGTCTCAAACTTCTCTTGATTAATACAGATGCCTTGTGCCGCCACAGTGCTTGCCAACTCCACTGTTTATTATAAAGGAAATAAGGAACCATGGGACTGATTAGTACGTCAATTTATATATATCTTGTGTAGCATCTTCATTTATTTTAGGATGATTAACAGCGCGGAGGCACCCCCCTCCTGGCAGAGCACTGCTTCCAGCCTCACGCAGAAGCTCTGGGTGCGGCGATGGCTGGCAGGGGGGTGCTCTGGAGCGTGGGGGGCTGCTGGGGCTCCTCCGCCCAGGATCTAGGTTCCCTTCCGGAGATGCAGCGTGTGGGTGACCTCCGTGCCGCCGTGGTCTCTCCCCTGCAAGAAGGACAACATGGGCAAAAGCTCATTCTCGACCCTGCTCCCAGGCAGGACCCTCCAGCGAGTTCTGCCAGCATTCGTTACCCTTTATTAGCATCATGTACATTCATCTTCACCCACCACGTGAGAACACTTTGGGGGATTTTTTTAAGCATCTCCACCAAGAGCAAAGCGTGTCAGGCCCATATAAAGTCCCTGATGAACTAGAACAAACGTAACAGCGTCTGGTGGAGCCGTTCAGAGAAGGCTGAGAACAACGAGGGAAAGAAGAGGCCTCCAAAAAGTGGAATTTTGTGCTAGCCAAAAGGGATTCATAACTAGATCAGTGCTTTAAAAAGGCTGAAGTTTGAGGTCACAGAGGCAGCTAAATGGAGAAAAACTGAATTCTTGTGCAGTTCTGTCAAATGCTAAGGCGGCTTTCTTTCCCCCCTTGTCATCTTCCTTTTATTTTCTTAGCCAATTTTCATGAATAATTACCACGTTGAAAAAAAATAGCAGGGATATTCCAAAATCAAGTGAAATTAAAGATAACATCATGAATAAGTGGGAGCCTGCAGCTCCCAAGAAAAGCTTTAAAATGACATTTAGAACATCACTGTCGGAACAATGCAGTTTACAATCCTGATCCTAAAACAACATGGCAAGATTAATCTTACATAAATGCATTATCCTTAAGCTAAAGTCTTGATGAAGTGAAACAGACCATTTTAAATTAATGCAACATAAAATACGGCACCCATGTAAAATCCAAGCAAGTTTCAAGCTGTGCCTATGGCAGCCCTCGAAATAGCTAAAGAAAGCCTAGCTCTGGTTGACATAATGTATTAAGTGCATCTCTTTTGTTAATAGATTTAGAAAATTCCTAATTAAACCTGGCCTGAGATTCATGACATTTACCAGTCAAAGTTTGGTTTTAAGTCGGAAAGATTTGCAACAAAATTAAAGAAAAAAAACGCTGCTGTACAGACCGCAGTATATTTGAAATGTAGGAAACAGTAACTGAATGAGAGATGTGATAAAACTTCCTTAGTTGGATGCTGAATTTCCCGCAGTAAACTAAGAAAGATGCTTTACATTTTTGCGCGGCTGCATCATGCCTGAGAGACACAGCCGCAATTCCAGGAGGAGGCATTCATCATTGGAACGCCTCGTATCGAACCAGCTCCACATACACAGGGGAGTGCAGCAGAACTTCTCAGGGCTGGGGAGGAGGGAGGGAGGGGAGGCAATGGCAGGCACCTTGCCCCACTTTCCCTGAGCAGGAACTGAAGAAAGTGGTGCAATTAGGGGCACTCTTTTGGGATGGATAGCCTGCAAGGTGGCGAAGCTGTGCCCTGCATGTCATGGACCACACGGCACACGGGATATGGAAAAAGGACGATCCATCCTCCCCACACCTGCAAGGACAGGGCAGAGGGGCTGGAGGTGGTGGGTGGCTGAGTGGCTGGGTCCCTCAGCTGTGCTCCCAGTTTCACCGGGGGAACAGCACCTGAGCTTCACATGTGCCAACACCCACCCAGGAGCTCACGCCCCTGTACTCACACCATCCCAAGGTACGGTCAGATTTTGAACCAGGTGATACAGAGTTGAAACGAATTCTTCCTGAAATAAAACGTTTTCCCTTTTAAAAAGTAGGCTTTCTTCACTTTCAGTGGAAACCAGCAGATCTTTATGCCAAAAGCTGTAGGTTTCATGTAGCAACTCACAGCACAGCAACTTCCAGGGCTTTTCTCCAGTTAACAGGAAAAGCCCAGTTTGTGTGGAGGTTAATATACTGGAGACAGATTAGAGCATGACATTGAAGTAAACTGCAAGGAGCAGTCTGGAGCAGATACCGCTCCAGTTTGCTGGCAAGGGGCAAGTGTTGGGGCAAGAACTACAGCTCCTAATCCTGTCTCTAAAGCTCATGAAGTAGCAGACATACAGTACATGCATATTACTCAGATGCCAGCACAGCAGCCTCCATGGTTCCTTGATTGTTTGCATTATAATCTCCATATGTATGAACGAGACAAATTAGGTTGCCATTTATTTGTTCATTATCTATTATTTTGATTAATGGAATTCTTGTTCTCAGAATAACTATTTAAAAATAACATTTGCAATAATGAGGACTGAACTATTAATCATGATCTTTAGAAGTAACTCTGCAAGGAACTGGGGCAAGACATTTCATATGAACAAATGTCATAAATAAGACTTCTAACAGACAATACTACAATTTTGAATGCAAGAAAACCCAAACCAGCCAAACTTAGAAACCAATAGTTTAAATAACTTTTTAATCTGTGTTAGGTTTTTTTGCCTCCTCCCCTCCTCTGTAAAGTTGCTTTAGGACAAGCAGAACTATAGTGTTGCTGGACTATAAAAACATTACAGGTAACAGATGTCCCCAGCTTTTCCCCCAAGCTCCTTTCCAACACACACATATACACATATATATATATGTATACATATAGTGTTTTCTTGATGGTTCTTTCCAATCTGTCTATCCCCCAAGTTCTGGCTATTCACATTTATGCTATTTCAAGTATTAAAAGCTGCAAGAAATATTTTAACATACTTATAGTGAAGAAAATTAAGGTTTATGGATCCCTTAATGAAGTTGCTTTATCCTTGTCACATAGTAGGTACAGGACCTACTGCACACCCCTCTTTTCAGTGAATGAGGCCCAAGAATGTGGTGTCCAGAGCTGTTTCACAAAAAAGGATAATCAGTGCCTTCTAACATGGGGAAAAGCTTCAGCCGGAGATAGTCACGATACCAACAGTTTAGTTTTTTTCCCTGTGCTATAGCTTCTAATTGATTTTCTGTGAATAAAAGGGTCTTTTTCTGGGGACAAAAAACGTTGGAGTTTTGGGGGGGGAGTCCTTGTTTCACTCACACAGAGGATGGAGAACTTGGGTGTCTGTGGCTCCCAGTGCTGCAAATACGCTTCATGTATATAAACACTCTCAATTAGAGAGAGCTCTCCCTCACTGCTAACCAGTCAATCATGCCTTTTGAACACCCAATTTCTCATCCCTTAAAATTTTTAGAGCATATTGATTGACACTGATAGAGCATAAACTATAGTGCTAAAGCGGGCCAAGTTTTTATACAGCTTTAAAAACGCAGAAGGAGAAGTCAAACGCACGGCGTACGCCTTAGAAACTGCTACTGCTGCTGTCACCACTGTGAGAAAGCAGGCTCCAGACTGACTCCTGCACCACTGGGAATTGAGCTTCTGGCTGCTGCACTGCAGCATCAGGCAGTGTCTCTGAAATGACCCCACGCTTTAGGAGAGCCTTGCTTTGAGATACTTGCAGCGGCTTTGAGACACACGTGGTTGCAGGGCCCCTTTTGAAGGGGAGCCAGCTTGTGTCTTGCCATGTATATGCAATTGGAGTGTGCTCCCCGAATTCATGCCTACTAAACTGTATGTCTGAATATTGCACAGTGTATTCCAAATTAAGATACATATTCATTGTAGATAAGCAAGCTTAATTATGTATATACTGGGATATTTAGCATTTATAAAAATATTCAGAATATTCAGTATGTTTAATATGGCAGCTTTTCAAGAGAATCTACATGACTTAGCACAGATTGTATTGACTCAGGGTATGTAATGAGCATTTTTTGTCCTTTAGATAAAGAAGAGTAGGAAATATTTCAAAGTTCATGGGAAATTCATTTTAGGCAAAAATGTTATTTTGGGTTTTGTTTTTTTTTAAAGCATTCAGGTAGAAATAGGAAACCACACTAAATAATGTTATGAATGAACATCTTATTTCCTACATTTTATTTGTATTTCATATGTGTTGATAACAAAGCATGAAATACAGCCCAGTGCTAATAGTAGCAGAACTGTGTTTGATCTTTTTTAACACACCCCTATAGGTGACCTCCTTTACAGCAATGCTGAACACACCTGCACCTCCTGTTGGTGGTTCACTACCCTAAAATAGGGTTCTTATTTAGACACCTAAATATAGATTTAGCTGGTTCATTTTTGAAAAAGCCTGGCTGTAGACCCTATTTTTAACATGCAGAATTAGGAGTATCCTGTGATAAAACTGCTATACAATGTAGCACTGTTGTAAGCTACCATGCTGGGGGATTTGAAAAGCCCTACCTAACATTGTTTCATAAAGGAAACCTTTAGAGATGATCTTCTGGCTGACTGGAGAAGGCAACGGGGGAACCGTGAAATACTAATGTTAATATTTTTACTCTTTAGCAGACTACTCAGGGGAAGATATTTTACCTGTGAGGTGGAAACATTATGTAAAGTGAATCATTTCCACTTGACATCAAAAAAACCCCTCTTTCCTTCTCAAACTACCATACACGGTAACTATTGTTTCTTGCTCGGAGCATGTGCATGGCACTTCTCTAACTTGAACTGACTTTACACCATAAACTCTCATGAATAGATCTGTCCCCAATTAAGAAATGAAATGAAGACATGGAGTGACAACGTTTAAAGTGGGAAATGGTAATGTTAACGGAATGCTGCAGGCACCGTTCTCAGTGAGAGCTCATTTCTGCGCTTCTAAAGGCTCCTACAGCTGCATGTGGAAATGAGAGTATTCCCTCCATAACACCCAGGGACTGTGCAGGTGGAGTCTTCTGGGGGAGCACAATGCCTGCCTGCACTGAGAGCCGGCAAAACGGCAGACAAGTGAATAATCCTACTCGACACAGACGCTGACAAACTGAGACAAAGGCTGGTACTGAGGAGAAAACAACACAAAGGGAACTATCTCCTGCAGAAGTGATCACACTGCATCTTCTGGGGAAGAAATACTGACTGGTATGCGATGAAGCAATTCAAGAAGCTAACCCCTACTCGGTGCTCTACTGTATTGAGAGATGCTGTAATTTAATCAAAGGCTTTGAAGGCAGACGGGCAGATAGTGAGAGCAAGCTACCTTCACCATGGAAGAAGTTAGTCAATAAATTCTGGCATGACAGTAGCTTACAAAGACAAGATTATGAGTCAATTTATTGTGCAGTAATATAACCCAAATTACAGAAAGAGTCCAGATGTGGTCCGAGCTGCCACATTTCTTTTTGGATATATACAGCCATTTCAGAATCTTTTGGAAATGTATTTCCAACTTTGACCTTACATTGTCTTCTAGAAGAAGAAAGCCCAGATGCTTTCAGAATGTGATCTCAGCTACACAAGAGAAAACCATGAGCATGAAAAGATGAAAGAGCATTTGAAAAGCTGCTTAGGTTTACTAAGTCTATGTTATTAAATTGATGAGAACCAAGGACTAGCTGAGCAAGTTGGCAGAGCTACAGTGTTTCACTCTGTCACAGTGACTGTCTGTGTCTCTGTCCTTCACTCTGTTATTGAGAGATGTGTCCTTGCGCAATTTTATCAGCTAATCATCATAAGGGGGACACTACAGCATAACTTTGCTGCTACTGTCCCAGAAAAGCAAAGCACGCGTTGCTCACAACAATAACTGAAGAGTTATGCCATCTTGAAAATTCTATGAGAATTGCTGGCCACCGCTATGGCTTGATGCCAATTCAGATGCTCCTGTGACAAGAGGCTGGGTTCCCCACGCAGCCTTTGGGCCAGAAACATCCAAGAACACAGAGAAGTTGCCAAGAGTCTCCATGAAGGAGACAGGCAATGTGGTGGTGCCCAGTGAGAATGTTTACTAAGCAAGTAGAAACCAATTCCTAAACTTCATAGTGTTGGGAGTAGCATGGAGATGCATTCTCTAAGCATGGCTGAAAACACTGCAATAGTTTAGTAAGAGACTAAGAAGGAGTAAGGGACTTAGAAGGACAGGGTCTGCTCTAGTGAAAAGTAAACTAAAAATGAGGATGAAAGGAAAAGTGAGTGATGCTGGAGGCAGTTTCACAATGGAAGAGAAGTGCCCATGAAAACGTGTGCTCTGAAACCCACCGGCCAAGCTGCAAATGGAATGGGAAGGTCCAGGTTATGACACTGTTCTCCAAAGACATAAGATACATGGAACAAATTCAGTTTTAATGATTTTCTATGTAACAGCTTTGTGATGCGTAATTCAGAGCTCTGAGAAGTGTTTGTTAAGACAGGAAACTGTATACTAAAACCAGGAAAGCACACTAACAGAGTCCACAGAAACTGGTGGATGAGAGCTTTTCAAAGGCCAGCTACTGGATATCAGGGTACACATACTCTTCAGAAAAATACAGACTACACATTAATTATCTTGTTGCAGCAGAAAACATGTTAATTGCAAAAGCGAATTTCCAGGAATTCTTTATGTACTGTCTCACTATTACAAGTCAGTGCACATTACAGAGCGACCTATCCCACTCAGTCCCCAGTAAGCCAGTAACATGCTTATTTAAACACTTAACTACCTGCTTTATGATTAACTGACTCTCTATATATCAGATTCTGATAAAATGCTTAAAAAATTTAAGAGCTAAAAATGAAGCAATACCATTATTATTTATATATGTTATAAAACAGTCAGTGCTTTAGTGATGAGTATCACTGTGCAATTTTTTTCCAGCTACCACATTAAAAACCAAACACCCAATTAATTGTAAAACATACTTGTTTTGGGGCATCTGCGGAGGTGGTGTGAACTTCAGTACCTCGGAGTCCATTAGACTCAAATACCACTGTGGGAACAAGGGGGCTTGTTAACAGATGAACATTCAAGCTTCGTTAGTGTGTGTACATTATTTGAGACCATTACAGATTAACCACGTTCAAAAAAAGACACCAGCTCCTAGCCTGTGGCCGGAAAATACCAATTTACCGTAACACTTACTGTAAGAGAGTGTGCTAATGGCAGCCTAGGGCCACTGCCCTTTTTAATTCAGACTTCAGCGCTGAAGAAAGCAATCACTGACAACATTAATTATCAGTGTATGTGTAAAGGGACCCTCTTCTTGCATTACTTACCATTTGGCTTCTGTCATTTTGCATCAGACTGGCTTATGTATGCATCATTCACACTTTTGAGGAGGAACCCGCTACTCTCACTGTCTCATGCAATGCTCAGGAGGTCTCATGACACCGGTGGCTTCAGTCTCCTCCAGCCTCAACCACAGACCGTGTCAGGTAAAAAATGGCTGGTAGGGATTTCCCATTTTAGGGCTGACCAGTCTGAGGAAAAATCTCGTTTTCCACAAAAATGTTCCTGTCAACAGCAACGATGAGGCAAAACAAAGCCTTATGTTGTGCTGAAAGGGGTACTTTGATTTCAATTTGTGCTGGTGGCAACAGAATTCATTAGCATATTCATTTCTGAGTACCCTACTCACTAATTAAAATAAAACATTTGCAAACAGACTTATCTTAAATGCATTGCAATTTTATGGAGTTCGGGCAGGGATCAGGTAAGCAGTATTTGGAGAACAAAAGCAATAGTCGTAAAAATAAAAAACCTGTCTATTAGATTTAGGTCCTGGAATTACTTAGGTTAACATGGTATGTGAAATGTAATTCCTGGCATTTTGTTAGCTGAATCTGAAAGCAGGCAAGTGGGAAAGGAAGACAGCAAGAATGAGTGTGGAAAGGTACCTGTGTGGGACCTCTGATGAGTCCTGAGGTGGCCGGGTTGGGTAAAGCATTTTCCACATTCTCTGCAGACACAGTCTCCTTGGCGTGTTTGTGTCCTGAGCATCCCTGCAGTCAGGAGAAAGAGAGGGAAGGAGGGAGGAGGAGGTGGAGGGGGGAGAGGAGAGAGAGAAGTTGAGAAGAAAACATTATGCCAGAAGAAAACATCATTAGTATGTCTAATGTGTCATTATGTGAGGCTACCTTCAGGCCCTGGATGACAACTGTCAGCCTTCATCTAGGCACTGGCTGACAGGCCAGGCACACACAGGACTGCAAGAATGCATAAATTACATTGAATTAAAAAATGCTCCCCATGATGTGCCCGCACCAGGACTGGCATGTCAGGTGTGCGCTTTTCAGAGCAGCTGGATCCACTTCTCAGCCATCACCCAGCTTTGTCAAGCAGTACATCAGGCAAATCAAAGTGACTCCAGCGTGGCGGAGACAAGTCACATGGATAATAGGAAGTGAGTAGGACCAGAGCCCGACTGTCCCCCCCAGGCGGCAATACCTCAGAGACAAATGCAGAGCGAGTGGAGCCATCGCAGACTGATCAAACCTTTCACCCCTGCCTACCTGCCTGCCGGTGCTGCTTTGACCCTGGACCTCTGAGGCACAGACGAAAGACATCTGTGAATGAAAGTGTCATTCCGGACATTTTGAGCTGGTAGCAGCACAGCAGCCTTCCCCCAGCCCTGGGTAAACATGTTTTCTAGGCCATTAGCATTTGTGGAAAACCACTCAAACCTCTCCTTTTTCTCCAAAGGTCAGTTTACAGCATCTGACTTAAAGGGCTGGTCTTTGTCTTTTTGCTGCTGATCAAAAAAGACACATTTGACTTTTATTGGGCTTTTTTATTATTAAAAAAAAAAATGTTTGAACATCATCTTTTCTATTTTGGTAAAACACTCTCTTCAGAAGAAAAGAGTTGATGTTTCCATTTGCCACTGGAATACTCTGGCTTTTAAAGAAATTCTGAGAGGGATGCCAACAGAAGTGAAGTTTCAGCTTTTCTTTCATATCCTCACCCTGGTTGCAGCATTTAAAAAGAGTAAAATTGTGAACAAAGAAGTGGCAACAAAAAACCTCCACACAACTGAAAAATCAACTGCAGGATGCCAGAGGATTCATGCAAAATATGGATGCTGCATCTGAAAAAGAATGGAGGAGAAGACAGCTGCTATCTACTCTGCTGGTATGGCACCAAGCATCCTGGGATGGTTTTCACCAGACCATGTAGTGCAAAAAAATGTCTTGCTAAAAAAAAAAAAAACTCCAAACAAATGCCCACTCACAGAGTCACAGATTGTTTTCTCCTTTTATAATAGCACCTCCTGCAGATGGCAGCACAGTCTGCATAATACACCTGAACACTCGCTTGCAAAATTAAGTTTCTGGCAGTCAAATACAAGCTCATGATTTGGGGGAAAAGCCAGATCAGGTATACCACCCCAAACACACAAAAACCCAACCAAACAAAAACCGAACACACACACAAGAAAACAAAACAACGCCCCCCTCCCCCCCAAGAAATAAACAAAAAACCCTAACAAAATAAAATTTAAAAAATCACTTAAGTGTCCCAAGTATCGATAAGAAACCTTACTGAACTATAATGGGATGGATTTGCCTTGTAAGGCAGTCAAGATTAAAGCAGAATTTCTGAGCTGTTACAAGCATTTTTCCCTCACTGGGCAGAACTGTAGCTGCAAGCTGGAAAGGAAAACTGATGGAAGTGTGCTGAGGAACCAGCTGTGGCCTTTGCAGGAGTTCCACACTGACTGCTGGACAGGCAGGGACCAGCAGAGCAGCTTTGTGAAGCCCATGAAAGCTGGGTTCCTCTGACACCTCTGGAAAGACATTTATTCCCTCTATGACCCATGTCTCCTGTCAAAGGGGACTACACTTATCTCAGCAGCCATCACAAACCTGATCCAACAGCCTTCATGGAAGCACTGCTCCCACCTGAGTTGTGCAGGAGGGAAGGTTGAGGATGCTGTTGTAAGCCAATGTATAAACACTGAGGGTGAGTGGGTTAAGGCTTCCACCTAACCCCCCCCTAGTATTGACTTTACAGGAGTTATTCAAAAAGCAGGTGGAAAAAATTGATTGCTTCCAGATGTATTTGCCATTGTTGCATTTCCTGCGTAGCACCGTAAGGCTTTTGATAGTTCAGAGCTTTGAGCCAAGGGCATGGCTGCTGCAAGGCAATACCCCTACAAGTCATCACTCAGGTTAACCTCTACGAGAATGAAAGAGGGTGGATGACTACAGGTGTTCACCAATTAAGGTAAATGAACACAACTGTGTAAATGGGAGTTCCTGTGAAATCCCTGCTCAAAGCTTGTCTCAAAGGAGCTCCAGAGAAAGAGTGCATCTGCTGCGATAACCCACCCTTTCCTAAAGTGTAAATGTCATGAATAAAATAAATAACCACTATTAAATATAACAAGATTTCTCTACAAGCATTTGGGAAGATTGGGCAGTGTGGAACAAACCTAGCCTAAGCACAGCAAGCTTTGTCTTTGCAGCTGTATCACAACAGTACAGACAGCTCTCTTCCAAGGATACACTGGAACAAATACAAATGTAAAAGCAAGGATCCCAAAAATAAATGCAGCCACTCTAAAGGAAGTTTGAACACTATACAACTGAACACTATAAACTAAACAGTCTAGTGTGATCCAAGATGACATCATATACCAAAAAACCCCAAGTAAAGTCTATTGGGAATACTCAACTGAGGGGACAAAACATGACAAATAGTATACCTAAGTGGGATTTTTGGTTGTCCTTTATGTCATGATTGCCACATTCAGAGTACAGTATTAAGCCTAAATTGGATGATGCATGCTGACTCAGAGGACTCAGCCTACCTAGAGCCGTATTTCAGACAAAGTTCAATTACCCTGCTCTGTTTGCAGTTGGTAGGATCTTGTTCCTTTTGCCTGAAGCAGCTTTTTATTTGAGTGCTATGAAAAATAGCCATCATGCCAATTGGTTTGGAGAAACATCAACAACCTGGAAGTTGTATCTAAAATGAAGACAAGCTACATTAAAAAAAAAGGTTTCAAATTCTGAAAACTTGATTGCTGTAAAACAGTTGGAATGAAAGAAGAGGTTTCAAAGCAGAGATGGGCACTAAATAACTTCCAGTTAAAGTGTCTCTAGAAATCACTGCCTAGCAAAAACATTTCAGCAATAAAATCCCTCTTTTAAAAAGCAGGTAAATAGAGACCTCTTTAGAAACGTGCCCCTATTTTACTTTGTTCCAAAAATCATCATGAATTTTCTGGTCCTTGCCTTCACTAAAGTCATCTTCTATTTCCTAGCTTTTACTGTTTTTCTCTATCCCTCCTAACACGGCTGGGAGCTCACTGGATCAGTAAGATTTCTCTGAGCAGGCTGACACAATGTAATATTAAATAACATCAAGGAGGGTACCCAGGTGAAGATACCCCAAGTTGGTGGTGGAACAATTAACTGGTACTCAGAGCAGGAAATGGGCAGGGAGAAACTTTAGTCAACAATGCACTAGGATGGCAAAAGTAAAGCCTGCCGACCAAAAAAACCCCTAAGGAACACTGAAACTGCAGTTTTAGAAACTAAGAATGTCTTCCTCTGCTTCCTTAACAAAAATCAGGAGCCTGATGTTGGTTACAATCATCAAGCAGCCCCTAAGCACCTGCAAAAGAAATTATCTGCTCAATAAAAAACAGTTCGCTCCTACACAGCACCACCTTTGAAATGACTGAGCAGAACTGACAGTGGGGTGGCTGAAAGGTGCAACTCACTCATGCACTATGTCAGACAGATTCTGCCTTCCTGTCGTCTCCAAAAGGCCCTTCCACCAAGACCTGACCTAGCACTCCGGGCTCCTTCCTTGCCTCAACTTGCACACACCTTCTGAGCACTAGACCACAGCTGTCCTTAAGACTACCAGCTTCCAAGTGTCCTGGATTTTGTACCACTAGCAAAAGCTTTCACACATGCTCTTGACAAAACAGCGCATTATGTCAAGTGAGGACACCAGAACACCAGCCTGGGATGTGTGCTCTTTTCATCTGGAGTTGATTTGCACAACTTCTACAAAAAGAAGATGGGCATAAAAAAGGGGATGGTTTACAAAGGGTAAGAGGTGAGACTATGGTTCCTGTTCTCCTCCCCTGCAGACACACACACATCTCATGTGTAATCAATCAGTGTGATTTTCAGTTTCCACTGAGACAAACTAATTCTGGCAAATCATCAGAAGAGTGCGGTTTCAAATGCAAATATGGTGTATTTTTTTTTTTATATGGCAGTTGAACTTTTTTAGTCTCTGAACTTTTAAACTGGCTATATGCACAACTGATTTTCTGCTTACGTGAATTAGTAGGCACATGTTCAGCTCTACCTCTTTTTAATTATAAGGATATAAACAGATCAAAAGACTCATTTGAAAAATACCTAGCAGCCTTTGATATGGACAAGGAAGATCTTAAGACTTTTGTCAAGTAAGACAAAGGACACTGACAAGTGATTATCCCTCTGTGTTATTGGAAGACTTGTTTGCAGACAAAATTGAACAAAACCTCCAAAATAACATCACAGATAAGCCCCAGAGGATGTTTATTTTGCCTGAAGCAAAAAGATGATGATGTGTGCCAGCACCAGCATATCAGGGGGATCTTCCTGTGACAGCACATCTGTGTAACTCTAGCCTGCTTGAAGCAAGAGGACAAAGGAACAGCAGTACTCCAGGTGGAACCAAATACATTTAACCTGCGACAGAAATGTCACACAGTGCACAAGGGGGGATGCTGCAATGTTAAGAGAGCAGTAAACAAACCTATTCAAGCCTATCCAGCAATGATGAAAACAGTGAACTTGTAATCCTAACCGTTAAAGGCAGAGATGGAAAAAACTGGGAAACAGCACGTCATGGCTCTGAATGAAGAAGGAACAAAAGCAAGCTGCGTCCTCAGCTATGGAAGGGCTTGTGAGAATCTTACCTGTGTGATCTAGAACAGGGCTGTTGGCACCACAGGTTTGGTACAGTGAAGCAAGGTCCTTTGGAATGTATGTTTTAAAGATATTTAAAATGTCCAAATGTTTCTCATGCCCATCTGATCCCAAATCCTGTTTGCTGGAGTGTAAAGGTGGAGGAACTCCCACGGCACTAGGCTGAGGCTGCAGCACTGGGCTCGCTCGTGCTACCGCTGTGCAGTTTGCCAATGTCCTCATCTCATTCCCAGCCTTCACATGAGGCTCCCTCTGAGGCACGGGCGGCTCTTCGTGTTTCGGGTACTGCTCACTTTTACACAGAGGATGGTACTGTAGCGGGGGGGTGTATTTGGCCTTCATGGAGTCGGATGCACAGTGCTTACTTGGAGAGGCAAAACCGGTACTTCCTTGGGGAACCACATACTTTTCCACTTGCTTATTGTTGATGGGCTGCGTGCTAGGCCTGGATATGACTGTTTGAGTAGGTGTTACGCTTCTGCCATAGGTTCCCATTTGCATAAGTTTGGAATTTGCTTCGTATTTGCTTTTATGTTGTGCTGCTATGCTATACTGCTCCTGGGAGTGGTTTAACTTGGGCTGTCTGTACCCATCCAGACCTGACACGCGCGAACCACAGTGGCCGAGGGCATGACTGTCCTTTGATGGATGCGTACTCCCGGACTTTGGAGCCATCCCGGCAGAAAGAGAGCTGGGTTTGGAACCTGGCAACGCACTTGGCACTTGAGTACGTGTAAATCTGGCAATGGGCAAAGGCTGGCATTCCTTACCCCCGAGAACAGGAGGGGGGCCAGTGCGCCCACTCCTTGCCAGAAAGACCAGGTTGTTTTTAATACTTTTGAATCCGTTCTGTTGAACCCAAGGGGGTACCATCGAGTTACAGCTGATTTTGTGCAAAATTCTTTTGTGCATCCACAGGACTTCAGGGTAGTAGGTCTTGTGACTGCAGAAAGGACACGGGTAGACAATTAAAGCAGCCTGCAAGGATGTATTCAGGTATTTATTGCATGAATTAACTCTTGTTGATTTTTCACTCAAATCGAGTGGAGCTACCTCTAGAGCTTCAGCACCTTTTTCTGTCAGAGGATGCTCCCTGCGCAAGTCTAGCAAATTTTCTCTAGCACGACTAGCCTGCATTTCAAGTGATGTTTTCAAGTCCATGACCATGTCTGAAGGTGTCCGGCCCACGGCCGAAGCAAAGCTAGCAATGTGACTGGAGCAGGGAAGCCCTTGGCTGTGATGAAATACTGGCATCTTTATGTCTGCAGAACCTTGATATTTCAAAAAGGGCTCCTTGATGACACTCTCCAGTGGAGACACTACGGCAGGAATCTCTGGTTTAGATTCCCTGGCCTCATTTTCTCTGGCATTGCGGCCTCCCAGCTTTGGGAGTTCATCCAACTGAGATGTTATCATTGGGGTTTCCTCTTCAGGGAAGTTGCAGTGGTATGGCTTTTCATCTGAATGGGACAAACAAAAAAACATCATGGTCATTTTAAACAGAAAGGAGTCCAAAAGAAAAAGCAGAATTCAAGATTAGAATAAGATGGCAGGAGAAAAAGCAACAAAATCTTGAAATAAGACACAACAGTTCAATTTACTTTTAAAGATGACTGCGGAGTCTGGATAAACTCTCCAATGCTGCATGTTCATGACATTTTGAAGAAAAAACAATTCAATAACATACCGATGTTAAAATTCTGGGACTGCGAGAAAAATAAACAAATCTGCAACCATTTAATGTTTTAACAAAAGCAAAGATAATGGAGCCAGATAAAATTGACTTAGTTAAAGGTCTGTCAGCGCTTCCATTACAAGCCCCTATTTTCAAAGGGTTTATAACTCAGCCATAAAAAATGGCTCCACACGGAAACCAACCATATACGCAGGTACAGCATACAGAATAAATTGCCCACTTAAGGGGGACTTTTGCAGTGGCCAAGTATAAAAGATGAGTTATAGAGGATGTAAATTTTGAATTTTCTGTCCTTTAGTTTAAAACTTTTGGGTTTTGTGGTTTTTTTTTTTCCTTTTTTGTAACATGTTTATGTCTGAGTCAAACTTTAGGAAAATTTTGTGACTGCTCAATCCACAGAAAGACAAGAATTCAACATTTCAGCCATTTAGATTACAGAATTCAAAACACACTTTTGATTTTCCTAATTTTCTTTTTTACTTCTCAGCTCTCCAGAGTAAATTTATTCATCTAACATATGTCCTGGAAAGGGAACATACTGGGCAGTAATTAAAATTGTTTAGGGTGAAAGAGAAGAGTAGGATTTGTTTTGCTGGGAGCATGGCTACCTCTGCCTGCTCTCCCGATGTTGACCTCTCAGAGCTGCTGATGAAGCCAATGAACCCCTTTAAATCAGTTCACAAATCAATTCCACGGAGATTTTCATCACAGCAGTAATGCTTACTGCACTGAACCCATTTAACATGTAACTGAATTGAATCATCTGACAAACTTTCAGTTTCAATTAACACGCAGTTAATGAGCCACTGCCAGGCAAGTGTAAGGAGACTGTGCTCCATCTAGAACGTCACCAGTCCAAAGTGATCACCGCATCCGTAGGAGCGGTGAGAAGGGGAAAGGAGTGAACTGCTCTAGAGCTGCATATCCTCTCACATCAACACAGAAAAGCAAGCCCTTTAGAAAACTGAGCACCGTTCATTAGCGCAGGGCACTGCCACGGGCATTATTCTGCACGGTACAATGGAAGAACCACGCTGTTGGCTGGAGCTGCTCTGCAAATAAAGTCTACTTAGCCTCACCTTCAATTCAAGCAAAAAAATTCTTAAGCTTTAGTTTAATTCGAGGTAATTAGGTTAAAAATAGCCCATAGGTTTGCAGCCTTGCAGGGCTGAATGCTCACTCTGCTAAGATAATTTTCCTTTCAAACTCTCCAAGGGGGTATATCTGGGGGGGGGGAACCCCACAACCCAGAAACTTGTTTTTCCTATGTTACAGGGGACAAGAGTTTGGGAAAGCACATGCCCAGCACTACTAGCCAAATATATAGTTTGAAACAAAGACACTGCATGCAGCGGTGAAATCTGACACTTCACATCTGTGTTGTTTTCAAAGCATATCTGTCAAAGCCCAAAATATTTGTGCTCTTAAATAAGATTTTTAAGGCTTCTTTTTATGATCACAAGGAGTAGCTGCTTTGATCATTGTAGTAAATAATAAAGCAAAGCAAAGCAAAACCAAATCCTTTGGTTGCAGTAGTGCTCAGTGGAGAGAAAACCAAACTGCTGGCTATGCAGGGCAGATGAAGGAGGTGGAAGCCCACTGCCAGCCCCATTCCAGGGACTGCAGAGCTGGAATGCTCTTGGTCCACCTGTGCAGCCGTGATGAAGGGAGGCATCAGCAGATACCTGGGACTCCCAGGTTGCTTTGCGTACCTGGATACTCTCTGACTTGGTCAAAATCTATGTAGCAAGCTGTTTCAGCAGAGAACAGAGTCAGATTGTGACAGGTGGCACATGTCAGAATTGGGCTTGGTCTTCAGGTCTGGACTATTCAGTTTTAGGTCTGTACTTGGTGAAGGGAGGAGGAAGAGGAGAAAGCAGAGAGACAGCCCACAGTCCCCTGTGCCCCAATAAAGCCTGGGACTGCAAACTTTGAGGCTGCTACCCTATTTCCTAGTGCAGCCATCTAAAAAAAAGGGACTTTCCGGCGGAAAATGTAACACAGAGCAGGAAAACGATGAAGGCATTTTTGAGGTGTATCTAGGTCTGCAGTTGCCCCAGTGCTGCCAGTGCATTAGGTGAAAATTTGTAAGGCTATTACAAAATACAACCATAAGCTTCTAACACGTCTTCGTAGTGTCTTGCTAGATACGATTCCTCTGATGCCTCACAAGAACAGTAATGAGCATATCAGGAATCATTTTAAAGGTTAGATCAGGAGCCTCAATAACAGTATTTGTCTTAATTGCTCAAGCTGTACTTAAAAAATACCCAAACAAACAATGACAACAAATGAACAAACAAAACCCCAAATAAATAAAAAAAAACCCCACAGCCCTACCCTCCTTCCCAAGATTTGGACTGAAACAATTTTCTCTTGCAAGGCAGCTCAGACTTCTTCATCAGTAAGAAGCATCGCCTATGCTCTCCCCTAGCCCCATCCTACTCTTCACCAAGGATCCAACACTACAGATCTCAAAACCCAGACTGCCATGTGCCATCCTTCCCATCATGGCAGGTGGTCCAGGCTGGGCAGTGAGCAGGTAACAAAAGTCAGGTGGAAGAGGGGATACAGGCAAGAGCAAGAGAAGGTGGTAAGCATACCCAAAAATATAGGTAAAGTATTTTTAGAAAAATAAATTAAATTTATTTCTGCCTGATCCCAGCCACTTGCCCCAGCTGAAAAGGTGTACTAACAATCCTTTTAAATCACTGGTATAAAATATTGTTCTAACCAGCGCAGTGCAGGCATTACTGTCACCAGAAACTTTTGAAATTTTATTATGGCCAGGTCAAAGCAAAAAGCCACGAATGAGATACCTTCTGCTTGATCTCCAGGGACTATAACTCATACTCCCCATTGAAAGAGTTCTTGGCTAAGCTTGCTCTCACATTTTATCCTACAGTCTCCATCATCTCCTTATATTTTGTCTAAATTCCTTTGTTTCTTACCTCAAACAGCTGTTTATCTGTTGTACTTTAGAGTGAGAATGGTCCTTTTACCACAATCGTTACAGCTTTTCTGTGTCACAGATACCTGGGTAACAGCTAAAGCAGAGGAATTTTCCAAGGCACCCAACTATGAGGTGGCTGTTGATGCCATCTCATGACTTCAGTTTGGCTGTAGCTTCCAATATCAACAGCATCACAGGCCATGGGAAAGCAAAGCAGGAGAGTGCAAAACACTTAACTATATGAAAACCATGGTCTAGAAACAGAGGATCGCTCAGGGATTTGAGCAGTTCCTCAGAAATACACCTAATGCCATCACTCAGTTACTCACACACACAGATAAAAGCAACTCCCCTTCTCCCCACACGCATATATCAATCTTCTCTCTTTCTCCCCCTCACATGCATAAACTCCCCTTGTTTTCTTCCCAGCACTGTTTCTCCACAAAACCGAATTTCAGAATGGGCTGCACAGCTGTTTTAATTCATGAGGCTTCCTATAAAGTAAACCAGGCTACAAGGCTGAGGACAATGAAACCGTGATTTCTATTCAGAAGAGCAGAACTGGCTAGAAATTGGCCCCTTTTCTGGCTAGTATTACAGCACTAGGAGTCTAAGGAAAAGGAGCAGATGTGATGTGTTTGATTTTCAGTAAGCATTTGATAGTGATTTGCACTTTGAGATGAATACTGTGGTTTGATTTGAAAACTGACTGCAAATAAATCATGATAAAAGCAAAGGATAACATGGAAAGAAGGTGCAATATTGCAAAGACCTGTATTAGGTCCTATTTCACTTGGTATTTTCTTTAATGTTCCAGAAGAGATTCTAGACAGCATGCTAACTTAAATCTCCAGGAAGTATCACATTTGAAGGAGCTGCAAAAATAATGGGGACAAGGAAATAATGCACAGGGACTCAGAGAGAATAGAAATGCAGTCTGAAAATAATCAAATGAGATTCATTCTGGGAAAAAAAAGCAGGCTAAGACAAGTGAAGGGAAATGATCCAAAAAAATCCATGCAGTGGGAAGGCAAAATCTGGGAAGAAACAATGTTGAAAATAACAGATGTTACAATAGACAGCAAGTTAAATATGAGTGTACTAGATGAAGTTCCTCAGCTTAGCTTTCACAAATAAAAGTACACATTATAAAAGCAAAAATAAAAGCACCCCTCTGAAGAAGATACAATGGCCATGCTAGTCACATCGGGTTTTGAATACACAAAATCTATGAAAAATATATACAAAACATATATCTATATAAATATATACACACTATAATAATGGGCATTATGCAAAAGCCCACAGTAAGCATAATACAATGGGACCTGGCAGGGGAAAAATGGCAAAAAGCAGTTTTGCAGCAGAAAATCAGGTCTTTTATGCCATGAAAGAATAAAAACAGTCCGTGCCCCTAGAATATCTGTGCACATATGCAAATACAGGTAAGTCAGGAGGAGTTCGGAAAACTGCCACAGAAAAGTAACCCACCAGAAATTCAAGACAAAGAGTTCCCCCATATGGATGAGGGAAGACAGAAGGGTGACAGCCAACGTCTGCAGCCTCCCCAGGAGTGCAAGCTCCAGAAGAATTATGTCATCCTGAGCACTGGAGTCTATCAACAACAACCAGATACACTCGCACGCAGGAAAACTCATGATGAACAGAAAAAAAAAAAAAGCTAATATGTATTTGCAGCTTGCAGAATAAATGTCAAGGGAAGAGGTGAAACACCACTTGGACTGTAAAACCTATATGAACAAAACGTGGACTATCAACACATAAAAATTCATCTTTTTCATGGGGAGACAGAAAGTATGACTTACTCCTCCCCTTTTATAGCCTTCCTTTTATATTAATTCCAGACATAGTTAGCTTAGGAAAGGACTCTTAGAGCATTCAACAGTGAGCCAAAACACTCCTTAACAGCAGGTTTATCCTCTGAGTGTAGGTCAGGCTGTTCAAAGAGACCTGGTATCTGTTTCTCAGAGGGGGATTTGTCTTACCCAAGCCATGCTCTCTGTTCTAGCTGCCTGTGGGTCAAGTTTTTATACTCCACATGCTGTCCACCAGCTCCCCTGCTTTCTGCTCCAGTTGTGCCACTCAGCAGATCCCCAGCGCAGGGGCAACGTGGGCATGAGGTGAGAGACAACTTCTACAAACTCTCTAAGATTTTCTTATAGCACAAGGCCACGTGCCACAAAGAGATACTCGGAAGAAAAAGTTACGCTGTTTTGATAGGAGATACAGCTTTTCATCTGCGAAGATCCTCTTGTTTTATATGTTTTTAGATGTTTTCAGGGGCTCCCACACCAGCTCCCCAATAACTGAGAGAAAGAGAAGATCAAGGACTAGACTGGAGTACTCAGTGCCACAGGATGGGGTAGGTGAGCAGGTAAGAGGGTAATAAGCACACAATCAATTAATATCCCCGCTTTCTCTCTGACTCATTTTAGAATTGACGATGAGTGGTTTTCGCGAGGTTTGAGGTTTTTAACAGGGCAGAAACCCAACACAGCTCTTGGTGCTGGCTGATACAGATGGTTTATCAGTCAGCCAGCACGACTTTGTCTCATAGAGGTTTCCCTTCAACCACACGAGGGGGAAAGGAGAGTTATACCATCCCACACCATGTCCCAGGAGTACGTGGAAAGCGAGTCTCAGGTGCCCCAAGAAGTTCTGTCTTCTTCTGTCATGAGTGAGATGCTTCTTGTTTGTATTACACTGCTTTATCTTATTACTTCTGAGCTTTTTTTTTTCCCTTTTTTTTTTGCTGTGGCTTGTTGTTGGGGAGTTAGTTTTACACTTCCACGCAATCAGCTATACATTTCTAGCAACACTGTACTTCCATCCTTAGCAAATAAACCCAGGCCATGGATTAACCAACCAGAAATAGCAGCCTTTTGGTACAGTGTGCATTCATGGTCTCCCTGTTCTCCTTTTCTACATCTAAATTTTAATAGTTCCTAGAATGATTTCTCATTGACTTTAATCTCATCGCTAATTTCACGACAAGGATGCATGATGGGAAGTGTCTACTTTAAACCAAGTATTTCTTGGGGAAGTATGCTACCTACAAAAACCCATGATCTCACAAACAGAGAAATAAGAGCTGCTGTTCTGTATCTCTATTTTGTGAGAACAGGCCCAGGGTGGAAAAATTATTATCTGATGAAAAAATTTTAACTTTTTTGGGTACCATCCTGATTTTGGCCAGGACAGGGTTAACTTTTTGCAAGAGCTGGGAGGGAGCATGGCCAAGACCCTAATGTTATTTGATACTACCTCAGGTCATTGTGGGGTGGGGGGGGGAAAGGGATGCTCCCTCACTGCCTAGAAGAAGGGAGAAACCCAGAGACCGGAACAGTCTTGTATTTGTTGTTGGGTTTTTTCATGTAAATAATTTCTTTGTCTTATATCTCTTATTATTAATATTGTTGCTGTTACTGTTTGGTTTTTTATCTCATTTCAGTTTCCAGTAAATTGCACATCTCAATCTGTGATCTTTGACTTTTGTGCTTCCAATAGGAGGGGGAGGAGGAAGTGACCAGTGGTGGCATGGTTTTAGGGGGAGTACCAAATTGGAGAGTAACATTCCTAAACCACAACAGGCACCTTAAAGTAACAAAATCTAGCTTTTTTTTTAAACACTATTTTCTTCCAAAACAGTACTACCACTGTTGCAACAATGATTATATGACTAATATTTGTTGTCTTTAATTCAATTTTTTTATGACCATGCTAGTTTTTAGCTGGTTTTCTCACTTCTTTTCCCCCAGTCTTCCCTTTATTCCTGGAACAACAGTGTAATGATTTATTCCAAAGTCCCATTTCTTTGATTTCACTAAGTTTAGCCTCTGCAATTTCTAACTTTACCTGCAAGTTACTTTTTACCCTCACTGTCAAATGCATTGTCCTTCTGTGCCCAGAGAGTGTAAACAGCTGAAGGGCCTTGTTGCATTGTTCATCTCCTTTCCCCTGCAGAACTGGGGGACACTGCAGGGGACAAAAGTGGGACAGGCCAGCCGAGCCCAGCACTTCTTATGCTTCCTGGACTCCATTTGACTAATCTTTCCAGCATTGTCCAGTAGGACACCTGCTGCGTATGAAAACAAAACCCACAGAGCTCTTAAAATCCAGACAGCAAAAAACATGAATAGACGACCATCAAACTTAATAAAGTTTGTTCAGTTCTGGACTGCACATGTTGAGGTTTCTCAATTATTTTGGATTATTAGTGTTATTATCAGAGATACTGCATTAGTTTTGTGTTTCAGAAAGAATCTGAAAATTCACCAAAGTAAGTGGAAAAAAGCACAAAAATTTTAGTTGATTGCACGTGAAACTTAACCTTTTAAGATGAGTGAAATCTGAGTCTGAGAACAGTAATAGTACAGCATACAAAAGACCCCTTTCTACAAGGTATTCCCTAGCTCAGTAAAATTACAAAATCGTCTGCACAGCAGAAATGCTTTAGAGTTATGTCACACTTCAAGATCAGGTTTTTTTCCCCAAAACAAAAGGGAGGCCTGAAACCATCTGCACAGCTACAGATACAAATGCCAGCAATGTTATTGAAATTTCAAGCATAATCAAGAGAATAAGCACCAGCAGAGTAACTAAGGAACTAGGCTGTAAAGGGTATCAGGTCCAAAATCTCTCAGAGTAAGTGCATGTCGTTAGGTACTGGAAAAACAAGCCTGATAGTTCACAGTGAACTTTTTCTCTCCAACTTCTTGCCTACAGTGTTTTCGTGAAAAATATTTGGCTTTGTTGCTATCTAGGGTACTGATGCTACAAGCCTTCCAAAAGTCAACTGGTTGAAACAGCAGCTCCATGTGCAAATTATTCCAATATCCACTTGCACAGTACCTTTTCATCACCCTCAGCTTCGCACCAGCGCACATCAGGTGCAAAAAACCTTTGCACAGAACCCCAAACACAAACCCTCTTCTAGTGCAGGTGCTTTGGGATCTGTCTCCCAGGCATCAGCCCTTCCAGAGTCAACACAGACTTGGGGGTGATGGACGGAAAGCATCCAGAGCAGGGCCTGTAATGAAGTGCAAATGTGGGTAAAATGGCTGCTGCTGGCAGCATGCCACAGACATGACATTTCCAGTGTTCATCACATTTTTCTGTACCTCCTCAGTGGAATTTTTTTGCTAAGTCATTCTATATATGGTACATAGGACTTCTGGACAGTGGCAGAGCTAGTCATGACTTACCAGTCCTTTCACCTCTGTATTTCTCACAGAGGTCTGTGAGCATATTCTCTGCCCAGCACAGGCAAAAAGCCCCACAAAGTAACATGTACTTATCTGCAGGTGAAGCTGTAGCTCCTGTTATCACAGCATTTCTAAGTGCCTTTTTCACCCTTCATCCATATTATATTTATTCAAGGGTAGTGAAAACTTCACTGGGGCTTTCACCATTTGAGAAGAAAGTTTGTCTTTTATCCGGAGCTGAGGACAGGTGACACTGGCCTGACCAGTTCTACAAAGCAAAGCTGCAATTAATGCATTTGATCCCCATGCTGACGCCACATCTGCTCGAATCCCCAGGACAGCCCCATCTGGGACTTGGGACCACTTACCAGTCATGACCCAGAGACCCTCTTTGCCCTCTGAGCTTCAGGAGCATCCCGCTCTCTTCCCATCTCAAAGAGGGCTGCTCTGGCTACAGTCTGGATCCTGGAAAGTGGTGAGGGAATGATAACTACTTACCTAAAAATTGTGGGTAAAATAAAGGGCCAGAGGAATACATACAGAGAACCAACACAAACACATTTGCAGGGACTGCTTGCCAAAATGAAACTGTACAATTTGGCATTGCCTTAAATGATGTTGCTCATAATATACTTAAAGAAAATTATAGGATATAAAACCTCTGGAATGCTCTGCAAAATTAGGAAGTCATTAGGCCAGATGATACCAATTTGACTCTTAACACAGTTTTGTCATAATTTCAGAGTTAACAGCAATATAGCAGAACTGGTCCAAAACCTAGGCAGATTACCTCCAGTATGCTCTGTAGCTGCTACAAATTTCTCTGTGTGTAGCCCTACCTGTGAAGTTTGGTGTAGGTAGATGGAGGAAAAAGAAAGAGTGTAAGACCATCAACACAGCAGGATACATAATTAAATCTCAGAGGGTTGGATTTGGGCAAGGGCTGTTGTGGTTTTTTGGGGTATTCACTTAAGCTTTCTTTTAGTTTAAGGCACAGGAAGAGAAGCACAATTAGCTTTGATGCATCAAAAATATTTGCATAGGAGATGGAAAATTATGACACAGATTTTTTTAAGCAAGTGGCAGCTTGCCTGTACAATCCCTCCAAACATACACCCAAACAGTTGTAAATCTTCCTGGAGATTTTCCCTTTCATTCCAACAGTCAGATTTGCCACAATGTCTGCTCCACAGCATCTTCTTGACCACCACCTGTTCATCTTCCTTCAAGTGTATTAAGGAGGAAGGCTTTCCAGGCCAAGACTGTGGACTGGCAGCCGTCCCACACAGCTTAACATTCCTCATCCAATATTTCATTTCTCCTATCACTTGTTAAGCACGGGTAGCGTATTGCCATATATCATAAAGCCCTTTACTGCAGCTACTCAGGCTAAAAACAGAGGGTACAGCTGCGCTGCTGGCCAGCATTCTGCAGAAATACCTCAGCTACAGCCGGCAAGCCCAGCGTGGTAACAGAGGCAGCAGTAACAGAAATAAGGAGCTCTGCATGACCTAATTTACCTTGTTCCTCCTGCTGAAGGCCACGCTACCACAGCTGGTGACTCTGCTAACAGACCTAAGACAGTCAAGAATCTCTACTGTACATGTCCATCACATAAAATACAGGAGCAAATGACAGAAAGAGGAAGTTAATTTAAAGATTCAGTAGTTATACAGTACTGGGACAGAAAATATGCTTTCTTTGGCTTACTGTTTATCTGGCTTTCAGAAGAAAAAGGACTTTGAAAAGAGAATAGGGAAGAAAATCAGGTTGGAATAGGGAAAGAAGCAAACCCTATCAAACCTAAGACATAGGCTGGACAGACTGAACTATGATTCTGTGACCACCATTGGAAACTCGATGGAAACTGGATGCCCTTGGTAAGGTGTGACATTGCTGGATCATAATTAGCACCATTATGTGGTGCTGCAAGCATGTGGCAGGAGAGATGAGGGATCAAGCCTTGCAGAGTTTCCTCCCGGTAGAAGAAGACCTTGTGCTACTGAAAGACCAAAAGCCGATTTGAACAGCTCTGCTCTGGATGCATCAAAGGGAGCCAGGCTCCCAAGGAGGAGTGACTGTAGGCACAAGGGCAGCCTTTGGCCACTCGGCCAAGACCACTGACTCAGTACTCACCAAAGCTGAACTGCACCAGAGGCACTGTTCACATGACACACAACCTGCGGCCCTGAACCAAAGGTCTCAAGAGAAGGGGCTGGAGGGGCCAGCCACAGCTCCCCTGCAGCCACCTCGGGCTCAGCATTGGCAGTGTTTGTCCCTGTTGACTGCTCTGGGCAGGGACATTTGCAGCTTGGTTAATTGCTAGGTAAAGCAGCCTTCCCTTTCCTTCCACCATCCTCCCTTGCAGACATGGTAACAATGGAAGGCACTTCCAAAAAAGTAAATGGTCTTTCAGACCTGGCTTGAAACAAGCCAGCCTTATGCAGATCACTAAAGACATCAGCCATTTACCAGCAACTTCCATAATCCCCTTGAAGAGCTGACAGACAAAGCAGGCTGGAACCCACTGCCACCAGCACAGCAGCAGAAAGGGCAGCTGTCTGCAGGCAAAATGCTCTCTAAATGGGATTTGGAGCTTTAGCATTTTTCCTGACACTATTCCTTTTATACAGAGAAGTAAATTTGAGAGATCACAAGAACACCAAAGTTCTGGGTTCACTTATATTCTTACTTTTTAAAGTCTTACTAATCCGAAAAATTAGTAAAGGGGAAAAAAACCTTCTAGGATGTCATTTAAAAGATAAAATAAATAAATACCAGCATATATTAAGCTCTGGTGGAACAGACAGAGGAAGTCTTCTGTTTGGGAAAGAAGTCAGATGAGAATCATCCCAGGGTGCATGATGTAACTCAGAAAGGTCACTAGACAAGGGTCTCAAAAACATATTGAAAAAAAAACCAGCTGTAAACATGTTTTAATGAATATTTCAAATAACAGAAACTTTGTTATGCTAAAGGAGGATGAGGAAGAGAAATCAAATCCATTTGAAAAATGGCAACAGAAACACGTCACTTAAAATAAGCTTCATAGACAATGAAACAGTAATTCTGCACCTGTGAGCCATGATTATTTATATCACCCCCTCATTTTAATAACAGCTGTGTGAAAACGCTAAAACATTATTAAATCTGAAACTAACTACTGCATGTAGCACATCGGAAGCTTCTCCACTTTCCAATTAGCACCAAGGCTTAAGCTTTAAAAGCAGCAGAAGCAAAAGAAATGCTGAAAAACACTGCCACAGGCTGGCTTAATTTGGAATTTCTACTTCTCAAAGGATTAAAAACAGAAAACCAAACAACCAAATACACTCATCCAGAAGGGCAGAGAAGTACTTCAGATTTATTTCCTCCCCTCCAGCACTCATTTTATTGCATTCCTTCCAAGTGAGTAGATAAGTACATTTAAGGGCAAGTAAAAAACTTGATATGATAAAAAAGAATTTCTACACATGTACCTGCAGCATTTTGCAAACACCACTTTGGGCAAGAGACTCTGTTAACCTCCCTAGCATCTCTCAGCTCCATATTGAGAGCAAACCCCATGAACGATCTCTGGGCCTCCCATGGGACTAATGGGAAGATTTTAAAATCTCTACAATCAGTTATTTATGAGGTGTCCTTGAACAGAAAGATGTCTGAAGCTTCAGTGCAAAGCTTGTCTGCTCAGACATGCAAACCTGGCAGGATGAAGAGCATCTTGCTGCACTGGCTCCTGGGTGAGGGCTGTGGCTTGGCATATTTTTGCAGGAAGCAGTACTGACACTTCTCCTCCTGAGGAGTTTAAGTGTTAATTATTCCCTGGTATTCAGGACTTACGGGAACCTGATTTTTTGGAAGCTCAGGAAGGCCATCTGCTTTCCCAGCAGCACACAATAGGTCTGGGTCAGAGCAACTCTACTGGGAAGTGGATGAACCGGAGAGGGATGAGGGGAACTAAGGTAACCAAGCCACCCCCACCCACTGCCCCAGCCATGTATCAATTTCAGGATCTGTTTTTATGCACATAACACTCCACAGGGTAAAAAAAAAAAAAAAAAATTAAAATATTGAGTTACTATTAAAAAAGAGTTTTTCAGATCTCCTACATCACTTCCTTATCATTTATCCACACCTTTCTGTTACAAATGGTAGGACACCACCCATCCCAACCACAACAGGCTCCTTAAGACTGCTTCCAGACAGAAACAAAACTTGTCTAAAGAAGAATGCACTTAAGTAATTAATCCAGTTAATTCAGATTCTTAAATAGTAGAAAATCATACAGAAAAACAGGTGTTTGCCCAGATATTTACAAAGAGTGTGTGTGTATGTGTTCCCAGTATCACCACATACAGACGTTCCTAGTACCACAACTACTCTAGCAAAGACTAGGCCAATGCCACAACAACAACAAAAATGTTTTGAAAATCCTTCTCCAAGTCAGAATCATTTTAAATCTATTCACTAAGAGACATTTAATCCTCAACTTAATCTACCCACACACCTGACTACACACAAGGTTAAGGTGATAACTAGTCCTTATGGACATATATTGATCACATTGAGCCAATATCAGCTTTGTTTCCTTAATCAGAAGAAACATGCAGCTTCTAAAGGGACTTGTGTCCCTAAGCTATTGTGAGGGAGGTTCCATAGCCAACAGAGCTACCCATTCCTGGGAGTTCAGTCATGCGCTCTCAGCACTACTGAATTATACTTCCCCTTGGCACCTGCACCTTCGCACAGTTAAACTCCCAGTTTAGGGACTTACTGCCATGTGCAGCACTTTCAGCCTCCCCCTGCCACCAACACCCCCACCGCAGCTCCCCAAAGAGCCCAGGGATCTCCATTTGTACGGGACATCGGCTGCAAGAAAGCGCTGGTATTTACACTGTCGCTAAGGGCGCAGTTATTTGCCCTGCATAGCGATGGCAGTCCCCGGCTCGGCAGCAAGCAGGCACCGGGCAGCTGCGGGTTGCTGAGCCGGAGAGCAGGCTGGGCAAGAAGAAAAGGAGGAGGAGGAGGAGGAGGAGGAAGGGAAGGAGGGAGGAGAGGTGCCAGCCGCTCCGGCCATGGCCGCCAGGTGGCGCCGCCGTCCAGCGGATGATGCCGGCGCCGCCTGGAGCCGCTTCCCTTCCCACCGCCTCCAGTTGGGGCCTGGTCCGCATGCTGCCCGAGCCTCCTGCTCCAAAACCTTACCCACGGCGCAACAAACCCTCAGACAAACAAAAAACAAACAAACACGAGCAAAAAAGAATAAAAATCCCACCAAAAAAAAGCGGGAGGTGACAGTGCCCCTCCTGCTGCTGCTCAGGACCACCGGCTCTGAGCATCGCTGGCCCAAGCACAGGCAGAAATCTCCCCTCCCTGGGTATGCAGCCCTCCTGTCACCATAAGCACCTGTAGCCTCAGCTCAGTCCCCTGCACCAGGCAACGCTGACAAGTTGGGGAAAAAAAACAATAAAATATTTTAAAACAAAACAAAAAGTTGTGTTACCAAGTAACACAAAAACAACAACAAAAAAGAAGAGGCTGACCCCACAGAAGCATCCTCAGGTGACAGCAGTGCCACAGGGGACATGGCTCACGGTAGAGGCAGCCTTCAGAAGGATTCGTCCTTGCTTCACCATCCACTCAGGGCAGCCCCATGCCTGTACTGAATGTGAGCTCATTACACGGATCATGCAGCCACTGCCATTCGTGTGAACATCCACCACCATCCTTCGAAAGGATAGAGACAGAACCACTTTGCGGTGCCCAAAGAGCCATGGGACCAGGAAGGGGCAGCCAGCATCCCACAGCTCTTCCCATTACATACTCCAAGAGCTGTGACTTTGGGAAACCTGGTTCCCACTCTGAGTTCACCATCCCTCCTGCTGTCCGTAACCAAACTCATAACATGTCATTCCACTTCTGTGTAATGGGGACACAAGCCATTTGTGGACCAAGCACAGGGCTCCTATCAGAGTTGTGGGGCAAAGACAGGCTCCATCAAGTGACAAACACTCCCTGCAGGACAGGTGTGGTGATGTGTTTGATGATGACAACCAACTCACCCTAGGTCAAAGTGTTTGCCACCATCAACAAAATAAAGCTGTGTCGAGTCCAGTAACTTGGGGCATAATTACAGAAAGACCAAGGGTTTTCTATATAATGCACTGTATTGTATATTTTTTCTTTTTTTAATCAAAATTCCCTTGAATTAAATAGTCCCTAACAGGTTAATATAAGTTACTCTATAAGTAAGCACCATGTCTGCAGATGGTAGAAAGGCATCCATTTTAGGGGAAACAAAACCTCTAACAGAGATGTTCTGACTTTTGTTCACTGCCCCTAATGTGCAGAAAAATCCCCATCAAAACAGGCCAAAGTTTGGGTGGTCAGCAGTAGGATGTGGTAATGCCAACCTCTGTCTTTCTTTACAGAGTGTCCTTCTTGATGCATGGTAATCAGTTAGCCCACATGTTCCTCTCTACAGGAAAGGACCACTTGAACTTTCCTAGCGCAGCCACTGGGGAAAACAGAGAAACTCTGAGAAGAAAATACAAAGACCTCACAAATGGAAAAACCTCTGCCTGCCAAATGCTAATTGAGAGAACATTCTTGCCAATTAAAAAAGTGCTCTACTAGTGGGAGAAGATTTACTTAGACCCAACACTAAGCAGTAACTTGCACAAGAAAACAGGTATCTGTGAAGATGGTAGCCGACATTTGCAACCAGGTCAGTTTTAAACTTCTCCAAACTGTGGATTTGTGGTCACAGGAGTGCAAACTAAGATGTTACAACAGCACATTATTAAATGGGAAATATCTGGAGAAGGCACGTGAATAAAAAACTTCAAATTTTGCCAATGTAGTGAGGAAGAAAAAGAGTACAGTATTATGTTCTGAATTCAACTTAAGACAAAGACCAGGAGAAGGATAAATGGAGCCAACTCTATTCTCAGAGGAAAAAAAAAAAATTATTTAGGGAAAGGAGTCCCTAAATACAAAGGCCTAGGTTTTTTTAAGCAATAGAAGATTTTGGGTACTCCTGTTTTATGGCATTAAAATATACTTCATATGCTTTCATTCACAAGGCATAGCTTCCAGAAGAAAAGCACATTTCATTGTGTTCTGCAGAATGTGGAAATTCTACCTACCACTGGGCACCCCAGTGCACTTGGTTCTCTGGCATCTATTTTCACTTCCAGACTATGAAGAAATTAGAGCAGACCTAATGCCTCACTTTTCTGTCTGACTATCTGGGAATGGAAAGCAGTGGTAGCAAAGTCAGAACACGCAGTTTAAGGATGTTTTAGGAAAGTTTTACAAAAAGTGGCACTTCCAAAGTAAATTCTCAAAAAAATTGTCTTCGTTTAAAGATTTAGGCTTAATTCATATAATTCCTTTGCTATTTCAGAATGAAAGTTCCCTGAAAAATATAAGCGCATAAATGAGCACTGAGTTTACCAGGGACTTTCCAAGGCTCTGTCATAATTTTGTGTACTTGTTGATGAAATACTGGCTTTCCCAAGCTCACTGCTGACAATTCCCCCTTCCCCTTCCTTGTCCTTTTTTTTTCTTTTTAAAGAACATTTAAAGTTTTCTTTTGCCTATAATTAAGAAATTCTACACTATGAGGTACCTCCTTTCATCTCTTTTGGGCTGTGCAAGAAGGCTTCCCATGAGAAGGGAATCCTTAGCATGGTTTCTAGATAACCCTGGTCTGTGTTTAGGGTAGTAGGTGTGAAAGCCGCACTTTTCAGCAGCATGCAGAGCTCAGCAGCAAGCACTTTCCACCAACTACAAAGCCGAGTCAACCTTTTAGTCTCCTCTGCTAAAGGACTTCACCCTAACACTTTTCTCCTTTGCCCTTCCTGTCTGTATCTTCCTATCTTTCTGTATTTTTTAGCCTCTGGAAAAACTCATTACATAGGTGTAAGGCCTTTTACCTTTATCAAAACTATAAAGATGCCTTCTGGACCTCTTTTCCCCACACCCTTCCAGTATCTTCTGAACACATCCTTCTTGCTACTCATCAGTACTCTTTCTCTGTCCTTTTGTCTTGCTCCATTCTCTGCTTTACAAGAAAAAAAAAAAAAATGTATCTCAGACAGTGGATGGTTTTGTAGTTAAAGACAACCAAAGACATTCCAAACTACAGTTTTTGGTTTAACTACATACTTTAGTCCCATAAACAACCATGAGAAAGTTGTTCAATCCCTCTGAGATTAAAGTTCTCTATCCTCTGGAGGAGGAGCACTGTTACTCAGAAGTGAGAGTATCTCTTAGCTCCAACTAACTGAGAAGATTTGTCCTCTCCCCAACTCAGCTCTCCACATACAAGTCTCTGTGTTAATTTCAGTTGTGGTTCCTTGATCACCTGCCCTGACCAGGACAGAGAACTTAATAAAACTTCATAAAACTTAATACACTTCCACTTGTGAAAATGTAATGCACTGAAAACAGTCTTGCTGTTCGTAACTCCTCACCATATCTAGTCCTCATCCATTCACTACAACTGAGCATTTACATCAGAGTTTGTAAACTCTTATTCTTGACTCAAGTTAACTAGTTGCAGTGAAGCTCAGAGTAATTATGTAAGGCAAAAAAAGTCCCAGTCATTATGAAAAAAAGGTGAATTTTAAAACAAACAGTCCTTTACATTCTCCTTGCCATTCTCCTTGCCCCAACATCTCTGAAATCCACTCTTTAGCTCTTCTCAGTTTTCTTTATACTCTCAGTGCATTGTATTTGCACTTAGGAAAGTTGAAAAACTTCCTTTAGGCAGTAACTCTTGCCCAAGAAATTCATGCTCCCTCAACCTAAACATAAAATTCAGACTTCAATTAAACTGTGAATTTCATACAGCTGAATATTATCCGTACTTGCACTGTGCTAAATGTTTTCTTGCTAGTCAGTGTTGGACTTCAAAGTGAAGTACAGTTTTACCCTGGAAATCCTATCAACAGTCAAAACTTAAAACTTTTAAGACCATGGAGCACTTTCAGTATTGTGGTAAAATACAATCCTCATTTTCAAACAAATGAAAAGTGCAAGTACCACAGCAGCTTTTCTAGAAATCTCTTCATTTGGTTTACCTAAAAAAATGTTACTGCAGTGTCACACTCCTGTATTTACAATGAGAAGTGCCTTAAAATGGAGCTGAATTTTTTATGCATATCCTGTTTTGGTTCAAAATTGATCCACTGCTACTGGTAACAAATTCAAGCTGTAATGTTAAGAACATAAACCTATATTTTTAATAGAAGTTGTTTCTACATAACCTAATTATCCAGGTTACTATCTGAGTCATCTTGTTTCTAGGTTGAAAAAAAAAAACCAGAAATACAAAGCAATACTTTGTCTAACATTACTGAATCACAAGAAATTATTTTCTGTGGAAAGCAGTGGTTTTAGTATTATAGTATCACACTGCTATAAACAGTACTTTCAAAATAAGCATATTTAGCTCTCAGACTCATTTTAAGTAGCTTTCATGAAATTTTTCTAACCTTCATTTTAAAATTAAGTATGAGAAATTTAATGTATTACAATAAGCTCAGTTAAAGTTGCCTCCAAATTCTAGGCTGACAGGCTCTATAATCCAAGTTGAAAGACACCAGGAGGGGTAGTGAGGAGTTTCTCTATTCCTCTGCCCGTCTTCTCAAACTCAAATCTTTGCCAGTTTAGTCTCCCTTCCACAGACTCTCTCTGCCAGAGACGGCTGCAGCCTCAAAATGGAGAACCACCACTGAACAAGTCTCACTTTTTCTGAAACTCCCTCTGAGGAGATTTTCCATTTCCCCAAAGCTAGAAACAGACAAACAACTACCACTTTTACCATGATTGTCTAGTTGCATGTGGGTGCCATCCCACCTCTTCTAACCAAGCTCCTTCCTGCATGTAAGAGGATCTAAGAAATCCCTCACTTGATGTGGCCTGTCCTCTAAGACATGAAGACTTGGGGTGATAATGGGTCAATACAGTCTAAAGATAGATCAGCCTGCTCTAACAGCTTAATAGCTCGTTACAGGCAGCTGCAGCACTTAATGAGGCAAAGAGCAACAACGGCTTCTTCGAGGTTCTGCTCCCAGCTGCTGGGAGTGGCATTTGCCAGTTGGGCCAAAAAATTAAAAACAAAACAAACAAACAAAAAACTGAACAACAAACAGAAAGACAGAAAGAGAAAAATCATCATCTTACTACTCATCACGAAGTTAATCTCAGAGCTAATGACAAAGTCTACATATCCCAGATGCAAAGGCCATGTCTGTCAGGTAATGCTGGCCAGAGAGCATAAATCAAGTCTGCCTACTCACTCACTGAACTGGTATCAAGACAGGCTCTCCAGCAAACTGCTGGAAATGGATGCCACCTCCACCACATTTGATCATCAGTTTTAAAGGGAAAACAGAAAAGCTGTTGGACTGGCAACTCTTTCCTTTTCCCTTGCTGAATTCCAACACCAGATTACCAGCCTGGCAGACTGTTACAGGTCTTCACCCATTCTCAACCTACGTGTTCTATCAAGCACTGCCAAGGAAGAGCTCTGACACTACACTGCAGCCTCGGGATACATGGTTTGGAAGAACGCAGAAGCTCGACCTTCTTAATTAGTTAATGCCCCAGAAGAAGTTCATTCTACGAACATCTGCGCTTCCAGGGAATGTCAAGCTTTGCTGGAAGAAGCAAAACCAGTAACAAAGCTACAGTATTCATAGGACTGACACTTTTAAATAAAACTTGCATGGCAGTTACTTTAAGGGCCTTTTTTTCAAGCAACCTTGTCACAACTCATTAGTTTGGGACCACAAAGGAGAACCACCTACATCACTGCTATATTGGTACTCTTGATACATGCCATCATTTTCAGATTTGAAAAATCTGCAGGTTTGTATTTTGCAGGGAAGAAGTAGTAAAGGAGAGGCTACTACAGGATAGAAAAATGCTAGTACTCCTGGATCATTGCAGACATTGGCTTCAAACTTCTTTCCATATTAAAAAGTATGATGATATTTTGGACCTTATAGGAAATTATCAAAATTTCTTCAGTGCTTCCCCTGTGAGCAAAACAAGTCAGGAATAGAAATGTATGAGCCACTGCCCCAAGTGCTCCAACGGTACTTTGAGGCGCATCAGACTGCTGAGTAGCAAAGCATCCCTGAAGCGCTATAACTTCGGTTAGAACTTGCAATTCAGAAATCTCCCAGTGACCCCATTATCAGCGTAGCATAGAGAAAACAGGGCTGGTCTTGGTATATGAAGGCAATGACTATTCAGGGAGCTTTAATCAGAAGGAATTTAACTGAACAAACAGCCGTGGCTCCCAGAGAAAGGCTGAGTACTTTTAAAAAATTGAAAGTAGCTGAGCGTATGCTCTAGAACAATAAGATAGAATTATTACACTAAAACCCTTTAATTAATGCATGCGACAGAAGCTGTGATTTTTAAACCCTAATCTCCCTGTCATTTCAGTTTTTAAGAAATAGTAAGAAGCACCCATCTGCTCAAGCTGCCACACGAGGCCCAAAGTTCTGTTCTCACACCAGTTTTGTGCCGGATGTCTCAATAAATTTACTGCTTATTTACATCAGCCAAAACGGAGAAGAAAGCTGCTGATCTCCTAAGTTTGCTCTCCTGCTAAAACAGACAAAATATATTTTGCTGTTACATATAGCATTTTTCCCCCTAAAAGTAGGGGCCTGTTTCCCCCTCCCCCCCAAAAAGAAAACCCATAGGGCATTTCTAAAACCCTGACAGATGTTTAATTACAGAGCCACTAGCAGGCATTATTTTGAGAAGCTCAAACACAGAACGACTCTATCTGACAACCAAATGGCTAAAATGTCTGCTGTACCCCTAGCAAAGCAAAAACTCTGCTAATCCACATTTTGCTAATTCAAACACCTAATAATTCATATGCAAGCAAAAAGCTGCCAGTAGCGCAATACATCTGAATAACCATTTAACAGGAGGAATCTGTGATGTGATCTCATGTTACCAGGGATGTAATAGGAAATACAGAAAACAGCAGTCAGCGCTATGTTGTGAAATATCAAACCCAACTCTTACTCTCAACATCTAAGAACAAAGTACCTTTTGTAATGCAGGTTTGTCCCCCATTCTGCATTTATTAATTCATTAACTTCATTCATTTAAATAGGTCCTTTAGTCACTGATGTAAATGAACAGGGAACTACAGTACGCCTGTGAGCTGCGTGGCAGGAAGAGAATAGAGATGGCACTGCCTTCTCCACTGTTATTTCCAGCTGTGTCTTACAAATTTCTCACTGATTCCCTGGAAGTTCTCACACTAGGTTCCAATTAAAAAAACTTTGTTTTATTCAGACAGAAAATCCTAGTTAGAGCTGTTGAAAAATAAACAAAACCCACAAATCCAGTCACCCAGACCTGTGACTAAAATTTCTTGGCTATGCCTCTGAATGCAGCGCAACCTGCACCTTCTTTGCTGAGTCAAATTCAGTAGTGAATAATCTTCATCCTTTATCCACCCTCAGAGCTGAGTGAGGCATACGCGCCTTGCTGTGCTGTAGAATTGTGTACTGAGCACGCAGCAACATGAAATATTGTCTTAACAGATTTAAGCATGCTTCAAAGCACATTGTTCTGACAGCGCCTGGGTCTCCGTCATCACTCTCGTAACTATCAATGATTCTGGTTAATTTTACAATCACAAGAGGTACAAGCCTCCATCTGGTTAGTCTACATATTGCCGCAGAGTTGGAATCACACTGATCAACAAAATATGTTGGCTAGTAATGCTCTGTTAAGGTGGACTGAGGAGTGGAGGACGGTCCTTTAGCTACACTGAAGACCCACAGCAAATACAAGGAGCAGAGCGTGAGGATTGGTGTTCCCTGGGGAAAGGTGACTGACACTCTAGGGCTGCTGGGGGGGGGGGGGGGGG